>CM069131.1:190756031-190987694 GCA_035221665.1 Okamejei kenojei
TTCTCATAGCATCCTCCTCACAGTTCACACTGCCACCCAACTTTGTGTCATCTGCAAATTTGCTAATGTTACTTTGAATCACTTCATCTAAATCATTGATGTATATTGTAAATAGCTGCGGTCCCAGCACCGAGCCTTGTGGCACCCCATTATTCACTGCCTGCCATTCTGAAAGGGATCCTTTAATCCATACTCTTTTTTTCCTGTCTGCTAAACAATTTTCTATCCATGTCAGCACTCTACTCCCAATACCATGTGCCCTAATTTTGCCCACTAATCTCCTATGTAGGACCTTATCAAATGCTTTCTGAAAGTCCCAGGTACTCTACATCCACTGGCTCTCCCTCGTCCATTCTCCTAGTTATACACGATTCAAGATTCAAGAGAGTTTTATTGTCATGTGTCCAAGATAGGACAATGAGATTCTTGCTTTGCTTCAGCACAACAGAATATAGAAGGCATGAATACAGAACAGATCAGTGCGTCCATATACCATTATATAAATATATACACACATAAATAAATAAAACTGATAAAGTGCAAATAAACAGATAATGGGCTATTAATGTTCAGAGTTTTGTTTGAGTTGAGTTTAATAGCCTGATGGCTGTGGGGAAGAAGCTGTTTCTGAACCTGGACGTTGCAGTCTTCAGGCTCCTATACTTTCTACCTGAAGGTAGTGGGGAGATGAGTGTGTGGCCAGGATGGTGTGGGTCCTTGATGATGTTGGCAGCCTTTTTGAGGCAGTGACTGTGATAGATCCCCTCGATGGTAGGGAGGTCAGAGCCGATGATGGACTGGGCAGTGTTTACTACTTTTTGTAGTCTTTTCCGCTCCTGGGCGCTCAAGTTGCCGAACCAAGCCACGATGCAACCGGTCAGCAAGCTCTCTACTGTGCACCTGTAGATGTTAGAGAGAGTCCTCCTTGACAGACCGACTCTCCGTAATCTTCTCAGGAAGTAGAGGCGCTGATGTGCTTTCTTTATAATTGCATCAGTGTTCTCGGACCAGGACAGATCTCCAGAGATGTGCACGCTCAGGAATTTGAAGCTCTTGACCCTTTCCACCATCGACCCATTGATATAAATCGGACTGTGGGTCCCCATCCAAAGTCCACAATCAGTTCCTTGGTTTTGCTGGTGCTGAGGGCCAGGTTATTGTGCTGGCACCATTTGGTCAATCGGTCGATCTCTATTCTATACTCTGACTCATCCCCATCAGTGATACGTCCCACAACAGTGGTGTCGTCAACGAACTTGATGATGGAGTTCACAATCATGAGTATAGAGTGAGTACAGCAGGGGGCTGAGCACGCAGCCTTGAGGTGCTCCCGTGCTGATTGTTATCGAGTCTGACACATTTCCACCAATACAAACAGTCTGTGGTCTGTGAATGAGGAAGTCGAGGATCCAATTGCAGAGGGAATGCGCAGAGACCCAGTTCTGCGAGTTTGGTAACCAGGCTTGGAGGGGATGATTGTGTTAAATGCCGAGCTGTAGTCAATGAATAACAGCCTGACCTATGAGTTTTTGTTGTCCAAGTGGTCCAGAGCGGAGTGGAGGGCCAGCGAGATTGCATCCACCGTTGATCTGTTGTGGCGGTAAGCGAACTGCAGTGGGTCCAGGTTTTTGTCGTGGTAGGAGTTGATTTGCGCTATGATCAACCTCTCAAAGCACCTCATCACCACAGGCGTTAGTGCCACTGGTCGATAGTCGTTGAGGCACGTCACCTTGCTCTTCTTGGGCACCGGTATAATTGATGCCCTTTTAAAGCAGGTGGGAACCTCGGACCTCAGAAGTGAGAGGTTGAAAATGTCCGTAAAAACTCCAGCCAGTTGGTTTTTAGAACACGATCGGGTATACCATCAGGTCCAGGCACTTTTTGAGGGTTCACCCCTCTGAAGGATTTTATGACACCGGCCTCTGTGACTGTGACTGAAACACCATCACAGCAAATGGAGGCTCGAGAAGGCACATCAGTGTTCTCCCTATCAAAGCGTGCGTAAAACGCAGTGAGCTCGTCAGGGAGTGATGCTATGCCGACATTCGAGCTACCTCCTGATTTCGCCTTGTAGGAGGATATTGCATTCAGGCCCTGCCACAGCTGTCTCATCCTCCAGCTTGGAGCAGAAGTCCCTTTTGTCCTTTTTGATGACCTTACCAAGGTCGTATCTGGACTTCTTGTAGCCCACTGTATCATCAGACATGAATGCCCAGTGTCTAGTCTTCAGGAGAGTTGTGATCTCAAAGTTCATCCAAGGCTTCTGATTGGGAAACACTCGGAAGGGGTTTTGTAGGGATGCATTCCTCCACACATTTCTTTATGAAGCCTGTAACGACTGTATCCTCATAAGATTCCAGAAGATTATTGAAGCATGATTTCACCTTCGTAAATCAATGCTGACTTGGACCGATCCTGTTATTGCTATCCAAATGTGCTGCTATTTCATCTTTTATAATTGACTCCAGCATCTCCCCCACCACCGATATCAGGCTAACTGGTCTAAAACATAGAAAAACATAAAAAAATATATGTGCAGGAGGAGGCCATTCAGCCCTCCAGACATCACTGCCATTCATTGTGATCATGGCTGATCGTCCCCTATCAATAACCCGTGCCTGCCTTCTCCCCTTTTCCCTTGATTCCGCAAGCCCCTAGAGCTCTATCTAGCTCTCTCTTAAATCCATCCAGTGATTTGGCCTCCATTGCCCCCTGTGGCAAGGAATTCCACAAATTCACAACTCTCGGTGAAAAAGTTTTTTCTCACCTCAGTCTTAAATGGCCTCCCCATTATTCTAAGACTGTGGCCCCTGAATCTGGACTCACCCAACATTGGGAACATTTTTCGTGCATCTAGCTTGTCCAGTCCTTTTATAATTGTATATGTTTCTATAAGATCCCCCCTCATCCTTCTAAACTCCAGTGAATACAAGCCTAGTCTTTTCAATCTTTCCTCATATGACAGTCCCACCATCCCAGGGATCAATCTCGTGAACCTACGCTGCACTGCCTCAATCACAAATATGTCCTTCCTCAAATTAGGAGACCAAAACTGTACACAATACTCCTGATGAGGTCTTACGAGAGCCCTATACAACTGCAGAAGAACCTCTTTACTCCTATACTGAAATCCTCTTGTAATGAAAGCCAACATTCCTTAATTTATTCTGTGGATGCAAACAAGGTTGTCCTTTATCCCCGCTATCGTGTGAGATTACATCCTGAACTATATGGGTATGACACCAGAGATACTGAAAATAAAATCTCCTTATATGCGGATGATGTATTACTTTATATTACAATGCCGGAAATTAGTATTCCAAATTTATTAAAATTAATAACTGAATTTGGATTATTTTCAGGATATAGTATTAATTGGAATAAAAGTGAACATGTCAATAATGGTAAATTACTGACATTACAACAATTTTCCTTTTAAGATAGCAAACGAAAAAATCAAATATCTTGGAATTTATGTAACAAAAAGATTCGATTCTTTATTTAAATCCAATTTTCCACTTTTATTGAATAAATTAAATAAGAATATTTTATATTGGAAACATTACCTATTTCAATGCTAGGTAGAATTAATGCAATAAAAATGATTTTTCTCCCGCAATTGCTATATCTCTTCCAATTAATTCCAATATATCTTCCTAAAAACTTCTTTAAGAAGGTTGATTCTATAGTCACCAACTTTATCTGGGATTATAAGAGCCATAGAATAAATAAAAAACATTTATGTAAATCAAAAATAAATGGTCTAGCACTGCCAAACTTTATGTTTTATTACTGGGCAGTTAATATTAAAAATATGATTTTTTTTGGTTAGTAGAGACAGCTAAACAACCAATCTGGGTTAAAAATGGAAAAAGAAGATTGTTCGCCTTTTGAAATTAGCTCGATTTTATTCGCTAATATTAAACTAGGTAAGAAAATCTATAGTGAAAATCCTATAATAGAAAGTGGGATACGTATCTGGAAACAAATAAAGAAAACATTAAAATTGGAATGTGTACCACTAGCCCTTACCATTGTAAATAACGTTACATTTAAACCTTCAATGATGGACAAAGGTTTTTTACAATGGAAAAACTATGGAATTAATAAGATGGGCGATCTCTATAGGGAAAACTCCTTCCTGTCATTTCAAGAATTACAACAAATTTATGGATTACATTCAAAAGATTACTTTAAATATTTACAAATTAGAGACTATGTAAAAGCAAACACACAAGAAATCAGAAATAGAAAGACAGAAATTTTAGATGAATGTCTAAATAAACACCCGAACACAGAAAAATTGATATCATATATTTATAACATTTTTTTGGAAAATGATGTCCCAATGACGGAAATATAGGCAGTCATGGGAAAACGAATTAGGTCAATTAATCAGACTAGAAGTATGGGATGAAAGTTTACAACATATACACCATTGTTCATTAAATGCTAGACACTCTCTTATACAATTTAAAATATTACATAATTACATTATTCAAAATCCAAATTGCATAGTATTTTTTCAAATGTATCTGCCATATGTGATAAATGTCAGCACTTAGAAGCTAACTTAACGCACTCATTTACAAATTGTATAAAAATTACTAAATTTTGGACAGAAATATTTAAGATAATTTCGAATGTTGTTAATATGAATCTGATCCCTGACTCAAAATTAATAATATTTGGAATATTAATAATAACAATGAATCAAATAATTTTTATTGATTACAGTTTAATAATTGGGAAAAAATTAATATTGAAATTCTGGAAAGGTCCTACATCCCCCACAACCAAAATATGGATTACAGGAATGTCGGAGACACTTCATCTGGAAAGATTAAGGCTTGTCCTACTGGACAAGTTGGATCTTTTCAGAGGGATATGGTCTCCATTTATTGAATATTTAAAGGGTCAAAATGGCTCGGTGCGAGAGCCTGACTGAAGCCTGAATAAAGGAATGGATGAAGAATCATACATAACAAACTATGGATATATCTCCAACGATGGATAACCTGTTTAACACTCCACTCATTTTTTTTTGATTTTCTATTTTTACTTTATTTTTCTCTATTTTTTCCTATCTGCAATAAAAACAAAAAAATGTATAGAAATACAAATAAGACATAACTGTTAATATTAATAATATTAAGAACGTATGTGACGAGTATATTCTTTTAATATGTACTTAAGTCTAATAACAATATATTAAAAAAAAAGAAAGCCAACATCCCATTAGCTTTCTTCACTGCCTGCTGTACCTGCATGCCAACTTTCAGTGGCTGGTGTACAAGGACACCCAGGTCTCGCTGTACCTCCCCCTTACCTAACCTAACCCCATTGAGATAATAATCTGCCCCCTTGTTTTTTTGCCGCCAAAGTGATAACCTCACATTTATCTATATTATACTGCATCTGCCACGCATCTGCCCACTCACTCAACCTGTCCAGGTCACCCTGCAACCTCCTAACATCCTCTTCACAGTTCACACTGCCACCCAGCTTTGTGTCATCCGCAAACTTGCTAGTGATGCTCCTAATTCCCTCTTCCAAATCATTAATATATATGGTAAACAATTGCAGCCCCAACACCGAGCCTTGCGGCACTCCACTCGCCACTGCCTGCCATTCTGAAAAGGACCCATTCACTCCTACTCTTTGCTTCCGGTCTGCCAACCAATTTCCTATCCACATCGACACCCTCACCCCAATACCCTGTGCTCTAATTTTAGTCACCAGTCTCCCGTGCGGGACCTTATCAAAGGCTTTCTGAAAGTCTAGATACACTACATCCACTGGCCCCCCTTCATCCATTTTACTTGTCACATCCTCAAAAGATTCCAGAAGATTAGTCAAGCATGATTTTCCTTTCATAAATCCATGCTGACTTGGACTAATCCTTTACTGCTGTCCAAATGCTCCATTATTACCTCTTTAATAATTGACTCCAGCATCTTTCCCACCACCGAAGTCAGGCTCACTGGTCTGTAATTCCCCGTTTTATCGTTCGCTCCTTTCTTGAAAAGTGGGATAACATTAGCTATCCTCCAGTCCACAGGAACTGATCCTGAATCTATTGAACAATGGAAAATGATCACCAATGCGTCCACTATTTCTAGAGCCACATCCCTGAGGACCCTGGGATGCAGACCATCAGGCCCAGGGGACTTATCATCCTTCAGTCCCATTAGCCTACCCAATACTATTTCTCGCCCTCACTATCTTTCAGTTTCTCTACCCCCTTAGATCCTCTGTCCTCCAGTACTTCTGGGAGATTGTTTGTGTCTTCCTTAGTGAAGACAGATCCGATGTACCTGTTCAACTCTTCTGCCATTTCCTTGATCCCCATAATAATTTCATATGTGTCTGCCTTCAAGGGACCCACATTTGACTTTGCTATTCTTTTTTCCCATAACATATCTAAAGAAGCTTTACTGTCCTTTATATTCCTTGCCAGCTTCCCCTCGTACTTCATATTTTCAGCCCGTATTGCCCGTTTTGTTTCTTTCTGTTGTCCTATGAAAGTTTCCCAATCCTCTGGCTTCCGGCTACTCTTTGCTGTGTTATACTAGAGCCACTTCCTTAAGTACCCTGGGATGCAGACCATCAGTCCCTGGGGATTTATCAGCCTTCAGTCCCATCAGTCTACCCAACACCATTTCATGCCTAATGTGGATTTCCTTCAGTTCATCCGTCACCCCAGATCCTCTGGCCACGAGTATATCAGGAATATTGTTTGTGTCCTTAGTGAAGGCGGATCCAAAGTACCCTGTTCAACTCATCTGCCATTGTTTTGTTCCCCATAATAAATTCACCTTTTTCAGTCTTCAAGGGTCCTACTTTGGTCTTAACTATTTTTTTTCCTCTTCACATACCTAAAGAAGCTTTTAGTATCCTCCTTTGTATTCTTGGCTATTTTACTTTCATACCTCATCTTTTCTCCCTGTATTGCCTCTTTAGCTATCTTCTGTTGCTCTTTAAACATTAATCAATCCTCTTGCATCCCGCTCATTTTTGCTACGTTGTACTTCTCTTTAATTATTGTATTGTCCCTGATGTCCCTTGTCAGCCACAGTCACCCCTTACTCCCCTTGGAATCTTTCTTCCTCTTTGGAATGAACTGATCCTGCACCTTTTGTATTATTCCCAGAAATACCTGTCATTGTTGTTCCACTGTCATCCCTGCTTGGGTATTTTTCCAGTCAACTTGGGCAGCACCTCCCACATGGCTCCATAGTCCCCTTTATTCAACTGTTACACTGACAACTGCGATTTACCCTTCACCCTCTCCATTTGCAGAATAAACCTGACCATATTATGGTCACTCAGGGATGGAAATCCGGGGGGGGCCAAGGTGGACACCCCCCTGTTTTGAGTGGGGGGGGATGATTCCCCCCCCCCCCCTTTTTTGTAATCCGGATTTGAAAACCCAGTGAAATCTCCGCTTTCCGCGAGACAGTGAGGGTGGGACTGATAGTCGGGGGCGCCGATTGGACGAGAGAGATATCATTAGGCAATGGGGGCGTGATGTGATAATTCAATAGACAATAGACAATAGACAATGGGTGCAGGATTAGGCCATTTGGCCCTTCGAGCCAGCACCACCATGCAATCTGATGTTGGCTGATCATCCCCAATCCGTACCCCATTCCTGCTTTTCCCCATATCCCCTGACTCCGCTATTTTTAAGAGCCCTATCTAGCTCTCCCTTGAAAGCATCCAGTGGACCTGCCACCACCGCCCTCTGAGGCAGAGAATTCCACAGACTCACCACTCTCTGTGAGAAAAAGTATTTTCTCATCTCTGTTCTAAATGGCTTACTCCTTATTCTTAAACTGTCCCCTGGTTCTGTACTCCCCCAACATCGGGAACATGTTTCCTGCCTCTAGCGTGTCCAAATCCTTTACAATCATATATGTTTCAATGAGATAACGTCTCATCCTTCTAAACTACAGAGTGTACAAGCCTAGCTGCTCCATTCTCTCAGCATATGACAGTCCCGCCATCCCAGGAATTAACCTTGTAAACCTACGCTGCATTCCCTCAATAGCAAGAATGTCCTTCCTCAAATTAGGGGACCTAAACTGCACACAGTACTCCAGGTGTGGTCTCACTAGGGCTCTGTACAACTGCAGAAGGACCTCTTTGCTCCTATACTCGATCCCTCTTGTTGTAAAGGCCAACATGCCATTCGCTTTCTTCACTGCCTGCTGTACCTGCATGTTTACTTTCATTGACTGATGAACAAGGACCCGCAGATCCCATTGTGCTTCGCCTTTTCCCTACATGACGCCATTTAGATAGTAATCTGCCTTCCTGTTTTTGCTACCAAAGTGGATAACCTCACATTTATCTGCATTAAACTTCATCTGCCATGCATCTGCCCACTCCCCCAACCTGCCCAATTCACCCTGCATTCTCATAGCATCTTCCTCACAGTTCACACTGCCACCCAGCTTTGTGTCATCTGAAAAATTTGCTAATGTTTTCATTGAATCCCTTCATCCAAATCATTGATGTATATTGTAAATAGCTGCGGTCCCAGCACCGAGCCTTGCGGTACCCCACTAGTCACTGCCTGCCATTCTGAAAGGGACCCGTTAATCCCTATTCTTTGTTTCCTGTCTGCCAACCACTTCTCCATCCAAGTCAGCACTCTACCCCCAATACCATGTGTCCCTAACTTTGCCCACTAATCTCCTATGTGGCACCTTATCAAATGCTTTCGGAAAGTCGAGGTGCACTACATCCACTGGTTCTCCCTTGTCCATTTTCCTAGTTACATCTTCAAAAAATTCCAGAAGATTAGTCAAGCATGATTTCCCCTTCGTAAATCAATGCTGAATTTGGACCCATCCAATTCAGCGCAATGATTGGAGAAGGGAAGTGTCGGTCAGAAGCGGAAGTAGGGGGGTGGGACTGAGGATAGAGCGCAGTGATTGGATGTGGGAGACGTCCTGGTGGGAACGACAGCCCAGGTTTACAGCCAGCGCGGAGCAGTAGCGCTAGCTCCACGGCCCCGGACTGGTGTCCCGTCAGTCCAGGCAGGGCTGTAGGTTAACCAGCGAGACAGGCAGTGTTGAGCTGGATTTAGTGTTGCTTCTCTGCGCTGGCCATAAGCCTGGGTCATCGTTCCCGTAATTACCATCCACATGACCCACGGCTGAAGCCTCTGAAGCCTCGCGTGTGTGTGAGTGTGCGCATGCGCTTGCGGCAGCCAATAAATTGTGACCCCCCCAGTCCCCTCCATGTTTTGATAGCGATTTCCATGCCTGTCACTACCTCCTAATGGCTCCTTAACCTCAAGTTCCTTTATCAAATCCGGTTACATAACATAATACCATATAACAATTACAGCACGGAAACAGGCCCTCTCGGCCCTTCCAGTCCGTGCCGACCATTTGTTTTCCCCTAGTCCCATCTACCTGCACTCAGACCATACCCCTCCATTTCCTTCACGTCCATATACCTATCAAACTTACTTACACTTAATCTTGAATTGCCTGCTCCCCTGGTAGGCTCCAATACAAGCTGCTCTAGAATCCATCACGGAAACACTCTACAAACTCCCTTCCTTGGGGTCCAGTAC
The DNA here is from genome assembly GCA_035221665.1 of Okamejei kenojei. Lineage (NCBI taxonomy): Eukaryota > Metazoa > Chordata > Chondrichthyes > Rajiformes > Rajidae > Okamejei > Okamejei kenojei. The sequence continues at coordinate 190,765,624 of CM069131.1, forward strand.
CAACCTGATTTTCCCAGTCTACCTGCATGTTGAAATATCCCATAACAACCGTTGCATTACCTTTACTACATGCCAATTCTAACACATGGGGTACTTTGTGTTTGGGTTAGCGAACTGTCAATAATTATATTTATGATCTTTATTTATGATTGGCTTGTATGGTTCACCCCCCCCCCCCCCCCCCCCCCCCCCCCCCCCCCCCCCCCCCCCGGATGTATTTTCACGCCACAGGTCCGGTCAGTTATAAAAGAGGGACACCACATGTGTCGATGTCGATCCTCTGGAGGTGCACTTGGGACCATGCTGACTGTCTGGAGGTGTCTATTCACATGAGGCTGTAGGGCATGGACGAGTAGAGACAAGGATCGGACCTGCGGTGTTGGTTAGGTATCATATAGGGAGTTTGTTTGTGATTGTGAATAAATACGTTTAATTGATCCAGTGCTTGACTCAGTGTTTTACTGAACCGGACTAACGGGGTAAGATTACGAGCATAATTACATAGATGAGTTGTGGAGTATTGCATTCGGGAACCAGCCCTCCCCTCTGATGTTGTGTGCCCCCTACCCCTCTCTCTCTAATCCCTTCCCCCTCCTTTTTTACCCCCTCCCTCTTTACCCCATCCCTTTCTACCCTCTACTACCTCTCTACCCTCCCCTCCCTCTCTACCCCCCTCCCTCTCTGCTTCCCTCCCTCTCTGCCTCCCTCCCTCTCTACCTCCCTCCCTCTCTAAAATAGACAATAGACAATAGGTGCAGGAGTAGGCATTTCGGCCCTTCGAGCCAGCACCACCATTCAATGTGATCATAGCTGATCAACCCCAATCAGAACCCCGTTCCTGCCCACTCCCCATTTCCCCTGCTCCGGTATCTTTAAGAGCCCTATCTAGTTCTCTCTCTAAATTATCCAGAGAACCGGCCTCCACCGCCTTCTGAGGCAGAGAATTCTGTAGACTCACAACTCTCAGAAAAAAACCCTTTCTCAGAAAGTAGACCTTAAATTTGTTGACTATTTTGGTATTTTGCAGGAGCTGTATGTATGTATTTCTGGATCTCAATGATGATGGGGGACTAGAAACACACAGGGCAATCTACATCTATATAATTAAAACTCTGATCTTGATCACTTCCTGTTGCACTGGATGTTGATTTTAGAAAAAACACTACCACTTACGGCTGTAATTTTTGGCCATCTTACTCAGAGTTCCCCTGCGCAGGACAAGAGTATTTTTCCCAACGATGAAAAATAAAAGACTTATTAAAGTTTGAAAAATGTTGAGATTCTCTCTCATGTCAATCATGCAATGAAGGCCATGCTCCTTCCAGAGGGACTATAAAACCCGGAATTGTGGCGGTGCCTCAGTTCTCTGCAAGATGGGGGAGCGAGAGGTCATGATTCTCAGTCTGAGCTGTGAATAACACTGAATACATGTCTACTAAATTGTGAGTGATTTTACTGACCTATCAGTGACCTTAATGTGGTTTGAAAATATACTTTGAAAATGCAAAAGTGTTTTTTTGGTTTGAAAATGTAAAAATGTGTACTGGTTTGCAAATGCAAAAGTGTGTTTTGTTTAGAAAATGCTAAAGCTGCCTTTGGTTTGAAAATGATAAGTTGCCTTTGGTTTGAAAATGCTAAAGTTGCCTTTGGTTTGAAAATGCTAAAGTTGCCTTTGGTTTCAAAAAGCTAAAGTTGCCTTGGGTTTGAAAATGTTAGTTGCCTTTGGTTTGAAAAATCTCAAGTTGCCTTGGGTTTGAAAATGCTAAAGTTGCTTTGGGTTTAAAAATGCTAAAGTTGCCTTACATAATTAAAGTTGCCTTGCCTAATTAAAGTTGCCTGGCCTAATTAATGTTGCCTTGCCTAATTTATATATAATTCAAACACTGATCTTGACCACTTCCTGTTGCACTGTATAATGATTTTAGAAAAAAACGCTACCACTTACGGCTGTGATTTTTGGCCATCTTACTTAGAGTCCTCCTCCACTGCGCAGGACAAGAAGATTTTTCCCATCGATTAAAAATAAAATATTTATTAATGTTTTTAAAATGTTGAGATTCTCTCTCCTGTTAATCATGCCATGAAGGCCACGCCTCTTCCGGAGGGACTATAAAACCTGGAAGTGTGGGAGGTCAGGGAATCTGATAGCCCTCCAGACGGGTGTGTCGAGATGGGGCTCCTAAAGGATCGTGTTAGGAACCTGGAGCAGCAGCTCGACGACCTCCGTCTGGTCAGGGAGAGTGAGGAAGTCATAGAGAGGAGCTACAGGGAGGTAGTCACTCCCAGACCACAGGAGGCAGACAAGTGGGTCACGGTTAGGAAGGGCAAGGGGCAGAGGCAGGGGCTAGAGAGTACCCCTGTGACCGTACAACTGGAAAATAGGTACTCGGGTTTGAGTACGATTGGAGGGGACAGCCTAGCTGGGGCAACAACAGCGGCCGGGCCTCCGGCACAGAGACCGGCCCTGATGCTCAGAAGGGTAGCAAAAAGAGGAGGGCAATTGTAATAGGGGACTATAGTTTAGAGGGTCGGATAGGCGATTCTGTGGACGCAGTCGGGAGACCCGGATGGCAGTTTGCCTCCCTGGTGCCAGGGTCTCGCATGTGTCAGAACGTGTCCAAAAGATTCTGAAAAGGGAGGGAGAGGAGCCTGATGTTGTGGTACACATAGGTACCAATGACATAGGCAGAAAAAGTGACGAGGTCCTGAAGGGAGAATTTAGGGAGTTGGGGGGAAAGTTAAGGGGAAGGACCAAAAGGGTAACGATTTCAGGATTACTGCCTGTGCCGCGTGACAGTGAGAGTAGGAATGAAATGAGGTGGAGATAAATGCGTGGCTGAGGGACTGGTGCAGTGGGCAGCGATTCAAGTTTCTTGATCACTGGGACTTCTTTTGGGGAAGGCATGATCTGTACACAAAGGACGGGTTGCACTTGAACCCGAGGGGGACCAATATCCTGGCAGGGAGATTTGCAAAGGCTACTGGGGAGACTTTAAACTAGAAAGGCTGGGGGGGAGGGACTCGGGTAGAGGGGGCTAGGGGTCAGGGTGTGGGGCAAGAGGCAGAGAAGGGAAGCACTCGGATCCAAAATGTAGGCGAGAAAGATGAAAAAGATAAGAGACAGAGAATAAAGGATGGTGGGTTTATAAAATGTGTATATTTTAATGCTAGGAGCATTGTAAGTAAGGTGGATGAACTTAGAGCCTGGATTGACACCTGGAAATATGATGTTGTGGCAATCAGTGAAACATGGTTGCAGGAGGGCTGTGATTGGAAACTAAATATTCCAGGATTTCGTTACTTCAGGGGTGATAGAATTGGAGGGACCAGAGGTGGAGGTGTTGCATTGCTTGTCAGAGAGGATATTACAGCAGTGCTTTGGCAGGATAGATTAGAGGGTCTAGGGAGGCAACTGAGAAGTGGGAACGGTGTAGCAACACTTTTAGGGGTGTACTATAGACCGCCAAATGGGGGAGCGAGAATTGGAAGAGCAAATATGTAAGGAGATAGCAGATATTAGTAGTAAGCACAAGGTAGTGATTGTGGGAGATTTCAATTTTCCAAAAATAGACTGGGAAACACATTCTGTAAATGGGCTGGATGGTTTGGAGTTTGTAAAATGTGTGCAGGATAGTTTTTTGCAGCAGTACATAGAGGTACTGACCAGAGACGGGGCAGTGCTGGACCTCCTGTTAGGAAATGAGGCAGGACAGGTGACAGAGTATGCGTTGGTGAGCACTTCGGGACCAGTGATCACAATACCATTAGTTTCAATATAATTATGGAGCGAGTCAGAACTGGACCTAGAGTGGAGATTTTTGATTGGAGAAAGGCTAACTTTGAGGGAATGCGTAAGGATTTTAAAGGAGTGAATTGGGACACTTTGTTTCATGGGAAGGGTGTAGAAGAGAAATGGAGGACATTTAAAGGGGAAATTGTAAGAGTACAGAATCTTTATGTCCCTGTTAGGTTGAAAGGAAATAGAAAAAATTGGAAAGAGCCATGGTTTTCAAGGGAAAATTGGACACTTGTTTCGAAAAAAGAGAGATATCTACAATAATTATAGGAGGCATGGAGTAAATGAGGTGCTAGAGGAGTATAAAGAATGTAAAAAGAATCTTAAGAAAGAAATTAGGAAGGCTAAAAGAAGATATGAGGTTGCTTTGGCAAGAAAGGTGAAAGTAAATCCAAAGGGTTTCTACAGCTATATTAATAGCAAAAGGATAACGAGGGATAAAATTGGACCATTAGAGAACCAGAATGGACAGCTATCTGCAGAGTCAAAAGAGATGGGGAGATATTGAACAATTTCTTTTCTTCGGTATTCACCAAGGAGAAGGATATTGAACTCTGTGAGGTAAGGGAAAAAAAGTAGAGTAGCTATGGAAACTATGAGATTCAAAGAGGAGGAAGTACTGACACTTTTGAAAAATATAAAAGTGGATAAGTCTCCAGGTCCTGACAGGATATTCCCTAGGACATTGAGGGAAGTTAGTGTAGAAATAGCAGGAGCTATGACAGAAATATTTCAAATGTCATTAGAAACGGGAATAGTGCCGGAGGATTGGCGTACTGCGCAAAAAGGGTTCAAAGAATAAACCTAGCAATTATAGACCTGTTAGTTTGACGTCAGTGGTGGGCAAATTAATGGAAAGGATACTTAGAGATAATATATATAAGCATCTGGATAAACAGGGTCTGATCAGGAACAGTCAACATGGATTTGTGCCTGGAAGGTCATGTTTGACAAACCTTCTTGAATTTTTTGAAGCGGTAACTAGGGAAATTGATGAGGGTAAAACAGTGGATGTTGTCTATATGGATTTCAGTAAGGCCTTTGACAAGGTTCCCCATGGAAGGTTGGTTCAGAAGGTGGGGTGGATGATGGGGTGGAAAATTGGATAAGTAAGTATGCAGATGATACTAAGATAGGTGGTGTTGTGGATAATGAAGTAGATTTTCAAAGTCTACAGAGAGATTTGGGCCATTTGGAAAAGTGGGCTGAAAGATGGCAGATGGAGTTTAATGCTGATACGTGTGAAGTGCTACATCTTGGCAGGACAAATCAAAATAGGACGTACATGGTAAATGGTAGGGAATTGAGGAATGCTGTGGAACAAGGGATCTAGGAATAACTGTGCATAGTTTCCCTGAAGGTGGAATCGCATGTAGATAGGGTGGTAAAGAAAGCCTTTGGTGTGCTGGCCTTTATAAATCAGAGCATTGAATATAGGAGTAGGGAAGTAATGTTAAAATTGTACAAGGCATTGGTAAGGACACAATTCTGGAGTATGGTGTACAATTTTGGTCGCCTAATTATAGGAAGGATGTCAACAAAATAGAGAGAGTACAGAGGAGATTTACTAGAATGTTGCCAGGGTTCCAGCAACTATGTTACAGAGAAAGGTTGAACAAGTTAGGTCTTTATTCTTTGGAGCGCAGAAGGTTAAGGGGGAACTTGATTGAGGTCTTTAAAATGATGAAAGGGATAGACAGAGTTGACGTGGATAAGCTTTTCCCATTGAGGGTAGGGAAGATTCAAACAAGAGGGCATGACATGAGAATTAAGGGACAGTAGTTTAGGGTAACGTGAGGGGGAACTTCTTTACTCAGAGGTGGTGGCTGTGTGGAATGAGCTTCCAGCAGAGGTGGTATGGCCCCCCTTCATCCATTTTACTTGTCACATCCTCAAAAAAATTCCAGAAGATTAGTCAAGCATGATTTTCCTTTCATAAATCCATGCTGACTTGGACTAATCCTTTACTGCTGTCCAAATGCCCCATTATTACCTCTTTAATAATTGACTCCAGCATCTTTCCCACCACTGAAGTCAAGCTAACTGGTCTGTAATTCCCCGTTTTATCGCTTGCTCCTTTCTTGAAAAGTGGGAGAACATTAGCTATCCTCCAGTCCACAGGAACTGATCCTGAATCTATTGAACAATGGAAAATGATCACCAATGCGTCCACTATTTCCAGAGCCACATCCCTGAGGACCCTGGGATGCAGACTATCAGGCCCAGGGGACTTATCATCCTTCAGTCCCATTAGCCTACCCAATATTATTTCTCGCCCTCACTATCTTTCAGTTTCTCTACCCCCTTAGATCCTCTGTCCTCCAGTACTTCTGGGAGATTGTTTGTGTCTTCCTTAGTGAAGACAGATCCGATGTACTGTTCAACTCTTCTGCCATTTCCTTGATCCCCATAATAATTTCACCCGTGTCTGCCTTCAAGGGACCCACATTTGACTTTGCTATTCTTTTTCCCCATAACATATCTAAAGAAGCTTTACTGTCCTTCTTTATATTCCTGGCCAGCTTCCCCTCGTACTTCATATTTTCAGCCCGTATTGCCCGTTTTGTTTCTTTCTGTTGTCCTATGAAAGTTTCCCAATCCTCTGGCTTCCGGCTACTCTTTGCTGTGTTATACTAGAGCCACTTCCTTAAGTACCCTGGAATGCCCTGGAATGCAGACCATCAGTCCACTTCCTTAAGTACCCTGGAATGCCCTGGAATGCAGACCATCAGTCTACCCAACACCATTTCCTGCCTAATGTGGATTTCCTTCAGTTCATCCGTCACCCCAGATCCTCTGGCCACAAGTATATCAGGAATATTGTTTGTGTCCTCCTTAGTGAAGACGGATCCAAAGTACCTGTTCAACTCATCTGCCATTGTTTTGTTCCCCATAATAAATTCACTTTTTTCAGTCTTCAAGGATCCTACTTTGGTCTTAACTATTTATTTCCTCTTCACATACCTAAAGAAGCTTTTAGATTCCTCCTTTATATTCTTGGCTAGTTTACCTTCATACCTCATCTTTTCTCCCTGTATTGCCTCTTTAGCTATCTTCTGTTGCTCTTTAAACATTAATCAATCCTCTTGCATCCCGCTCATTTTTGCTACGTTGTACTTCTCTTTAATTATTATATTGTCCCTGACGTCCCTTGTCAGCCACAGTCACCCCTTACTCCCCTTGGAATATTTCTTCCTCTTTGGAATGAACTGATCCTGCACCTTTTGTATTATTCCCAGAAATACCTGTCATTGTTGTTCCACTGTCATCCCTGCTTGGGTATTTTTCCAGTCAACTTTGGCAGCACCTCCCACATGGCTCCATAGTCCCCTTTATTCAACTGTTACACTGACAACTGCGATTTACCCTTCACCCTCTCCATTTGCAGAATAAACCTGACCATATTATGGTCACTCAGGGAAGGAAATCCTGGGGGGCCAAGGTGGACACCCCCTTGTTTTGAGTGGTGGGGGATGATCCCCCCCCTCCCCCCCTTTTTTGTAATCCGGATCTGAAAACCCAGTGAAATTTCCGCTTTCCGCGAGACAGTGAGGGTGGGACTGATGGTGGGGGGCGCGCGATTGGACGAGAGAGATATCGGTCATTAGGCAATGGGGGTTGTGATATGATGATTCAATAGACAATAGACAATAGACAATATAGATGCAGGATTAGGCCATTTGGCCCTTCGAGCCAGCACCGCCATTCAATCTGATGTTGGCTGATCATCCCCAATCAGTACCCCGTTCCTGCCTTCTCCCCATATCCCCTGACTCCGCTATTTTTAAGAGCCCTATCTTGCTCTCCCTTGAAAGCATCCAGTGGAACTGAGGCAGAGAATTCCACAGACTCACCACTCTGTGAGAAAAAGTATTTTCTCATCTCTGTTCTAAATGGCTTACTCCTTATTCTTAAACTGTGTCCCCTGGTTCTGTACTCCCCCAACATCGGGAACATGTTTCCTGCCTCTAGCGTGTCCAAACCCTTTACAATCATATATGTTTCCATGAGATAACGTCTCATCCTTCTAAACTCCAGAGTGTACAAGCCTAGCTGCTCCATTCTCTCAGCATATGACAGTCCCGCCGCCATCCCAGGAATTACCTTGTAAACCTACGCTGCATTCCCTCAATAGCAAGAATGTCCTTCCTCAAATTAGGGGACCTAAACTGCACACAGTACTCCAGGTGTGGTCTCACTAGGGCTCTGAACAACTGCAGAAGGACCTCTTTGCTCCTATACTCGATCCCTCTTGTTGTAAAGGCCAACATGCCATTTGCTTTCTTCACTGCCTGCTGTACCTGCATGTTTACTTTAATAGACTGATGAACAAGGACCCGCAGATCCCATTGTGCTTCGCCTTTTCCCTACATGACGCCATTTAGATAGTAATCCGCCTTCCTGTTTTTGCTACCAAAGTGGATAACCTCACATTTATCTGCATTAAACTTCATCTGCCATGCATCTGCCCACTCCCCCAACCTGCCCAATTCACCCTGCATTCTCATAGCATCTTCCTCACAGTTCACACTGCCACCCAGCTTTGTGTCATCTGAAAATTTGCTAATGTTTCATTGAATCCCTTCATCCAAATCATTGATGTATATTGTAAATAGCTGCGGTCCCAGCATCAAGCCTTGCGGTACTGCACCAGTCACTGCCTGCCATTCTGAAAGGGACCCGTTAATCCTACTTTTTGTTTCCTGTCTGCCAACCACTTCTCCATCCAAGTCACCACTCTACCCCCAATATCATGTGTCCTAACTTTGCCCACTAATCTCCTATGTAACACCTTATCAAATGCTTTCTGAAAGTCGAGGTGCACTACATCCACTGGTTCTCCCTTGTCCATTTTCCTAGTTACATCTTCAAAAAATTCCAGAAGATTAGTCAAGCATGATTTCCCCTTCGTAAATCAATGCTGAATTTGGACCCATCCAATTCAGCGCAATGATTGGAGAAGGGAAGTGTCGGCCAGAGGCGGAAGTAGGGGGGTGGGACTGAGGATAGAGCGCGGTGATTGGATGAGGGAGACGTCCTGGTGGGAATGACAGCCAGGTTTACAGCCAGCGCGGAAGCAGCAGCGCTAGCTCCACGGCCCCGGACTGGTGTCCCGTCAGTCCAGGCAGGGCTGTAGGTTAACCAGCGAGACAGGCAGTGTTGAGCTGGATTTAGTGTTGCTTCTCTGCGCTGGCCATAGCCTGGGTCATCGTTCCCGTAATTACCATCCACAATGGACCCACGGCTGAAGCCTCTGAAGCCTCGCGTGTGTGTGAGTGTGCGCATGCGCTTGCGGCAGCCAATAAATTGTGACCCCCCCGGTCCCACCCATGTTTTGATAGCGATTTCCATGCCTGTCACTACCTCCTAATGGTTCCTTAACCTCAAATTCCTTTATCAAATCCGGTTACATAACATAATACCTACATAACACTTAATCCAGAATTGCCTTCTCCCTGGTAGGCTCCAATACAAGCTGCTCTAAGAATCCATCACGGAAACACTCTACAAACTCCCTTCCTTGGGGTCCAGTACCAACCTGATTTTCCAAGTCTACCTGCATGTTGAAATCTCCCATAACAACCGTTGCATTACCTTTACTACATGCCAATTCTAAACACATTGGGGTACTTTGTGTTTGGGTAGCGAACTGTCAATAATTAATATTTATGATCTTTATTTATGATTGGCTTGTATGGTTCACCCCCCCCCCCCCCCCCCCCCCCCCCCCCCCCCCCCCCCCCCCCCCCCCCCCCCCCCCCCCCCATGTATTTTCACGCCACAGGGTCCGGTCAGGTATAAAAGAGGGGACACCACATGTGTCGATGTCGATCCTCTGGAGGTGCACTTGGGACCATGGCTGACTGTCTGGAGTGTCTATTCACATGAGGCTGTTGGGCATGGACGAGTAGAGACAAGGATCGGACCTGCGGTGTTGGTTAGGTATCATATAGGGAGTTTGTTTGTGATTGTGAATAAATACGTTTAATTGATCCAGTGCTTGACTCAGTGTTTTACTGAACCGGACTAAGGGGTAAGATTACGAGCATAATTACATAGATAGAGTTGTGGAGTATTGCATTCGGGAACCAGCCCTCCCTCTGATGTTGTGTGCCCCCTACCCCTCTCTCTCTAATCCCTTCCCCTCCTTTTTTACCCCTCCCTCTTTACCCCATCCCTCTCTACCCTCTACTACCTCTCTACCCTCCCCTCCCTCTCTACCCCCCTCCCTCTCTGCTTCCCTCCCCCACTGCCTCCCTCCCTCTCTACCTCCTCCCTCTCTAAATAGACAATAGACAATAGGTGCAGGAGTAGGCATTTCGGCCCTTCGAGCCAGCACCACCATTCAATGTGATCATAGCTGATCAACCCCAATCAGAACCCCGTTCCTGCCCACTCCCCATTTCCCCTTGCTCCGCTATCTTTAAGAGCCCTATCTAGTTCTCTCTCTAAATTATCCAGAGAACCGGCCTCCACCGCCTTCTGAGGCAGAGAATTCTGTAGACTCACAACTCTCAGAAAAAAACCCTTTCTCAGAAAGTAGACCTTAAATTTGTTGACTATTTTGGTATTTTGCAGGAGCTGTATGTATGTATTTCTGGATCTCAATGATGATGGGGGACTAGAAACACACAGGGCAATCTACATCTATATAATTAAAACTCTGATCTTGATCACTTCCTGTTGCACTGGATGTTGATTTTAGAAAAAACACTACCACTTACGGCTGTAATTTTTGGCCATCTTACTCAGAGTTCCCCTGCGCAGGACAAGAGTATTTTTCCCAACGATGAAAAATAAAAGACTTATTAAAGTTTGAAAAATGTTGAGATTCTCTCTCATGTCAATCATGCAATGAAGGCCATGCTCCTTCAGAGGGACTATAAAACCCGGAATTGTGGCGGTGCCTCAGTTCTCTGCAAGAAGGGGGAGCGAGAGGTCATGATTCTCAGTCTGAGCTGTGAATAACACTGAATACATGTCTACTAAATTTGTGAGTGATTTTACTGACCTATCAGTGACCTTAATGTGGTTTGAAAATATACTTTGAAAATGCAAAAGTGTTTTTTTGGTTTGAAAATGTAAAAATGTGTATCTGGTTTGCAAATGCAAAAGTGTTGTTTTGTTTAGAAAATGCTAAAGCTGCCTTTGGTTTGAAAAATTGATACGTTGCCTTTGGTTTGAAATGCTAAAAGTTGCCTTTGGTTTGAAAATGCTAAAGTTGCCTTTGGTTTCAAAAAAGCTAAAGTTGCCTTTGGTTTGAAAATGCTAAAGTTGCCTTTGGTTTCAAAAAAAAGCTAAAGTTGCCTTGGGTTTGAAAATGTTAGTTGCCTTTGTTTGAAAAATCTCAAGTTGCCTTGGGTTTGAAAATGCTAAAGTTGCTTTGGGTTTTAAAAATGCTAAAGTTGCCTTACATAATTAAAGTTGCCTTGCCTAATTAAAGTTGCCTGGCCTAATAAATGTTGCCTTGCCTAATTTATATATAATTCAAACACTGATCTTGACCACTTCCTGTTGCACTGTATAATGATTTTAGAAAAAAACGCTACCACTTACGGCTGTGATTTTTGGCCATCTTACTTAGAGTCCTCCTCCACTGCGCAGGACAAGAAGATTTTTCCCATCGATTAAAAATAAAATATTTATTAATGTTTTTAAAATGTTGAGATTCTCTCTCCTGTTAATCATGCCATGAAGGCCACGCCTCTTCCGGAGGGACTATAAAACCTGGAAGTGTGGCTGTGCCTCAGTTCTCTGCAAAATGGGAGGGGGGCGAAAGGTCGCGGCTCTCAGCTCTCAGTCTGTGCTGTGAATAACACAGAACGCATGTCTACTAAACTGTGAATAGCTTTACTGACATGTGAGGGCCATTAATGTGGTTTGAAAATGCAAAAGTGAGTTTTGGTTTGAAAATGCTAAAGTTGCCTTTGGTTTGTTTGAAAATGCTAAAGTTGCCTTTGGTTTGAAAATGCGAAAGTTGCCTTTGGTTTGAAAATGCTAAAGTTGCCATTGGTTTGTTTGGAAATGCTAAAGTTGCCTTTGGTTTGTTTGAAAATGCTAAAGTTGCCTTTGTTTTGTTTGAAAATATTACCGTTGCCTTTGGTTTTCTTTCAAAATTCAAAACACGCCTTTGGTTTGTTTGAAAAGGCTAAAATTGCCTTTGGTTGATTGAAAATGATAAAATTGCCTTTGATTTGAATGAAAATGCTAGAGTTGCCTTTGGTATCATTGAAATGCTAAAGTTGCCTTTGGTTTGAAAATTCTAAAGTTGCCTTTGGTTTGATTGAAAATGCTATAGTTGCCTTTGGTTGGTTTGAAAATGCTAACGTTGCTTTGGTTGGATTGAAAAAGCTCACGTTGCCTTTGGTTTGTTTGAAAATGCTAAAGTTGCCTTTGGTTTGAAAATGCGTAAGTTGCCTTTGTTTGCTTTGAAAATGCGAAAATTGCCTTTGGTTGCTTTGAAAATACCAAAGATGCCTTTGGTTTATTGAAAATGTTGAAGTTCCCTTTGGTTTGAAAATGCTTAAATGCCTTTGGTTTCAAAATTCTAAAGTTGCCTATGATTTGTTTGAAAATTCTAAAGCTGCCTTTGTTTTATTTGAAAATGCTAAAGTTGTCTTTGGTTTGTGTGAAAATGCTAAAGTTGCCTTTGGTTTGTTTCAAAATGCTAAAGTTGCCTTTGTTTTGTTTGCAAATTCTAAAGTTGCCTTTGGTTTGGTTTGAAAAAGCTCATGTTGCCTTTGGTTTGTTGTTGAAAATGCTGAAGTTGCCTTTGGTTTGAAAATGAGTAAGTTGCCTTTGGTTTGTTTGAAAATGCTAAGTTGCCTTTGGTTTGATTGAAAATGATAAAATTGCCTTTGGTTTGAAAGTGCAAAAGTTGCCTTATTTGGTTGCTTTAAAAATGCGAAAGTTGCATTTGCTAGCTTTGAAAATGCCAAAGATGCCTTTGATCTGTTGAAAATGTTGAAGTTAACTTTGGTTTGAAAATGCTAAAGTTACCTTTGGTTTGTTTGTAAATGCTAAAGTTGCCTTTGGTTTCATTGAAAATGCTAACGTTGCCTTTAGTTTGAATGAAAATGCTATAGTTGCCTTTGGTTTGATTGAAAATGCTAAAGTTGCCTTTGGTTTCATTGAAAATGATAAAGTTGCCTTTGGTTTGAATGAAAATGCTATAGTTGCCTTTGGTTTGATTGAAAATGCTAAAGTTGCCTTTGGTTTGTTTGCAAATGCTAAAGTTGCCTTTGTTTTCTTTGAAAATTCTAAAGTTGCCTTTGGTTGGTTTGAAAATGCTAAAGTTGCCTTTGCTTGGATTGAAAATGCTAAAGTTGCCTTTGGTTTGATAAAGCGAAAGTTGCCTTTAGTTTGTTTGAAAATGCTAAAGTTGCTTTTGGTGCGATTGAAGATGCTAAAGTTGCCTTTGGATTGAAAATGCTAAAGTTGCCTTTGGTTGGTTTGAAAATGCTAAAGTTGCCTATGATTTGTTTGAAAATGCTGAAGTTGCCTTTGGGTTGATTGAAAATGCTAAAGTTGCCTTTGATTTCTTTGAAAATTCTAAAATTGCCTTTGGTTGGTTTGAAAATGCTAAAGTTGCCTTTGGTTGGATTGAAAATGCAAAGTTGCCTTTGGTTTGAAAATGCGAAAGTTGCCTTTAGTTTGTTTGAAAATGCTAAAAGTTGCCTTTGGTGTGTTTGAAAATGCTAAGGTTGCCTTCGGTTTGATTGGAAATGCTAAAGTTGCCTTGGGTTTGAAATTGCGAAAGTTACCTTCGGTTTGAAAATATAAAAGTTGCCTTTGGTTGCTTTGCAAATTCCGAAGATGCCCTTGGTTTGTAGAAAATGCTGAAGTTGCCTTTGGTTTGCAATTGCTAAAGTTGCCTTTGATTTGTTTGAAAATGCTAACGTTGCCTTTGGTTTGGTTGAAAATGCTAAAGTTGCCCTTGTTTTGATTGAATATGCTATCGTTGCCTTTGGTTTGGTTGAAAATGCTAAAGTTGCCCTTGTTTTGATTGAATATGCTATCGTTGCCTTTGGTTTGTTTGAAAATGCTAAATATGCATTTGGTTTGTTTGAAATTGCTAAAGTAGCCTTTGGTTTGATTGTAAATGATAAAGTTGCCTTTGGTTTAAATGAAAATGCCATAGTTGCCTTTGGTTTGATTGAAAATGCTAAAGTTGCCTTTGGTTTGTTTAAAAATGCTACAGTTACCTTTGGTTGGTTTGAAAATGCAAAAGTTGACTTTGTTTGGATTAAAAATGCTAAAGTTCCCTTTTGTTTGAAAATGCTAAAGTTCCCTTTGGTTTGAAAATGCGAAAGTTCCCTTTGGTCTGAAAATGCTAAAGTTGTCTTTGGTATAAAAATGCTAAAGATGCCTTTGGTTTGTTTGAAAATGCTAAAGTTGCCTTTCTTTTGTTTGAAAATGCTAAAGTTGCCTTTGTTTTGTGTAACTTAATGTTGCATGTTAACCAATCACACATAAGCCAGCATCACTAACTCCACCCCACTGTAATACTTATACTAACACTGTTCTCCGGCACTCCCAGTCTGAGCAGCTAGGATGTACTGACAACCAACCATCGTTAATGCTGTTAAGTTTCAGTGCTGATTAAAGATGTATTTGAATCATGTACTGATTCTGGTGCTTGTTTACATGGCGTCAGAAGTGGTCTTATCCACTCCTTCTGTATAACGGTTTTAGTTTTACCTTTTTGTGAGTTTTTATTTTGCTTTATGATGGCCTCTTCTTGTCCAAAGCCTGACCCTCTCGTCTTTGATGTAGATATCAGCGAACGCTGGGCCACGTTTGAAATTGATTACCGACACTATATGAACATTGCACACCGAAATGAACCTGATGCTGTGAAGGCCTCTCTCCCACTCAACCATACGGACCCAGACGCCCTTCGGTGATCCAGAAAATTCCGCTATGCTCCGGCAGTCCGCGATGCCAATGACCAGGTAATAACCCCAGCTGAATCTCCTGATGACCGCAATGTTATGCTGCGTAAACTAAGACATATCTGTGACCTGCCCTGAAATCACATTTTTGATAGGGCAATGTTTTTCTCTCGTCGTCAACTCCCTGACGAACAAGTAGACTTGTTGTATCTAGTCTTAATGTATGTAGTCTTAATCTGAACTTAATGTATCTTGTACAGCGCAGCCGATTCCGAGATATGCTGGTTGATCAACTAACTGATCAGTTAACGAGGGACATTTTAGTGAATGGCATTAGTGACCTAAAGCTCAAAGCAGAGCTTCTGAGATGGTCATTTTGACACTTGATGAAGCAGTACACGCATGCAGAACAGCAGAATTTATCGTCCCTATAGACAGTTCGCACAAAACCAAAACCATCATTCTGACGGGCCTCACTAGGCAGCGAACCAACACAGATAGCACACAATTTATGACCCAAGCTAGTCAGGTGGCTCACAGCGATCCTCAGAAGAGATGTCCAAACTGCAATTACTTACACGGCAGACAATCAGCCTGCCCCACCCTCGGAAAAGCATGCAATTACTGTAAAAAGTTAATTCACTTTGCCTCTGCATGTCGGGCAGCAATTCGGGCCTTTGGGAAGAATTCGCCAGATCAGGCCTAATCTCAATTTTTTGCAATGAGACAGCAACAATCTGCCCTCGAACGCAGCCCAATTTATCTTACAAGAGGACCCGACTATTTACTCGTTACAGCATACTGCTGCCAGAATTCATCAACTGTGACGGTATCGGTAAATATTGTCCACTTTGGCGCGAAGTTGGATACCAGGGCAAAAGTAAATACCATGTCAATCAACCTCTTCAACAAGATTAGAACTAACGAGCCACTGATCAAGAACAAATCCACTCTACATGCTTTTGGAGGGGAGGTGCTGGTTCCTCTGGGCAAAACCAACCTGAAATGTGTGCTGTAAAAAAACCACGAGGAATTTGATCTTCTATGTCTTGAACTTTAATTCAGTTATTCTGCTTGGCAATCGTGCCTGTCGGGAACTGGGGCTGATTTCCTTTGACAAAAGGGTCCACAAGGTACAAATTTCCTTGGACCCGCTGAGTGAATTCCCTGATCTTTTTGACAACAACCTAGGCAAGTTGCCCGTGGCCTACAGATTGTTACTGATCCCGAAGTGACACCCATCATCTGATCCCCCACACCGATTGTCATTTGCCATGACGGACAGGGTTCACTGCGCTGAAGGACATGGCCTCCACAGGAGTAATTGAAGCAGTCAGCGACCCCACCGACTGGGTCTCAACCATGATTGCCAGTCAAGAAGGGAAAAAATGAAATCCATCTGTGCATCAACCCGAAAGAACTGAACACTGCCATTAAGTGCCCACACCATCCCATGAAGACCGTCGAGGATGTTACGGCCAAGGTCGGAATGGCCACCCTATTTTCTGTCCTCGATGCAAAGAACTCTTTCTGGCAAATACCGCTGGACAAGAAGTCATCAAACCTCACCACATTTGCCACCCCATTTGGCAGATACAAGTTTCTGAGAATGCCATTCGGAATCAACTCTGCCAGTGAAGTCTTCCAAAGAATTATGACTTCCGGTGGCGCTATGGAGTAGGCAGACTCGCGCCATTTAGCTCCGGAAAAACTGTAGAAAATACAGGGGAAAAAAATCGGGACTTACCTGCTCAACATCGCAACTGACTGACTGCAGCAAGCCTGTGACGTCATCAGGCGCGCGACGAAACCGACGGTATGTTTCCACAACGTACCCCAACCCCCAAATCGAAAAAAAAAACGGTAGGGCAGGGAAGTAGGCCCAACCAAAGCCTCGGCCTCAGTTTTAACAGCATCCCAAGAAGAGATCTCAAGAGAAAAAAAAAGACAGATGTGGAAGAACTTGCCTCAGAAATTTCAAAAATAATGGCAGAATTTAAAAAAACACAAAAATGATTTTAAAGATGAATTGAAAACTTTAAAAAAAAGAAATTAAAGAAGAAATTAAAGAAGAAATTAAGAAAGATATTGCTGTTATTGTACAGAAACAATTTTACTCTTGGAAGATGATCATGGAAGAAAAATCTAAATAAAAAAGATTGATGAGGTAAATGTCAAACTTAATCTGATGGAATCAGTATTTAATTCGAAGCTGGAGCTCTTCTCTCAGTCACTGGAACAACAACAACAATCCATAATCGAACTAGAGGGAATTGCTGAACATGCTCTGAAACTACAAGCAAGCTTCTCTCCGAGAAACAAGCGTTTATCGGACTTATTGCATAAAATAACAGAAAAATGCATTGACTTGGAGGGACGACAGAGACGCCAGAATCTAAGAATTATCGGTGTCCGGGAAGGATGAGAGGGGAACTGTGACCCCCGTGAATTTGCTGCAGATCTACTGAAGAAAGTTTAAAATCTGGATCAAGCACCTTTACTTGCTCGGGCACACAGAGCACTGAGACGCCGTCAAGGGGTGGATGCCCCTCCAAGACAACTTATAGTGAAGGCGCAATATGACCATGTCTTGGATGACATGATGAAGAAAATTGTTCGCAGCAGAAATCTTGATTTTGAAGGAGACAAGATCAGCATATTTCAAGACTACCCGGCGGAGGTTGCCAAGAAAACAGCATTGTTTACAGACACAAGAAGAATACTTAAGAACATTAATAACCTGAGATATGGACTGATGTACCCTGAAACATTGAGAAATCACCTACGACCACAAAGGATACTTCTTTACTAACCACACAGAGGCTTTTAAATTTGCAAAGATGATTGAGGCCACTGAAAAGATTGAAATTAGCGAGGACGAGAGTGAAAAAGAGGACAATGAGGATTAATACTTAACACTAAATATATGCGATGATATTGGACTCGTACCTTATTGAGAAGAAACTGAACTTTAAATCACTATACTTCAGGATTGTTATGAATTTAGAATGAAAATTGATCATCGTTATATAATATTCTATCTTATTGTATTAACTATTACTAACCATTATTAATCATAATAATTAATCATTATCAATTATAGTTAATTGGATTAATTCAGAATTAGTTAAAAGGATGAACCATAAGATGATTAAAATAGATGGTTTAACGCTAGATATTGATACTATTTAGACTAATCATGGACTAATACTTTAGTTATATGAAACTAATACTTTATTAACATTGAGATTAACAATTATTCCATTATTGGAAAATATCCATTACTCCCCCCGCCCCTCCCGCATGATGTTTTTCTTTACTAAATTTGAATTTTTTCCTTCAAGGAAAGAACGGAGCTAGTAACATTTTTTTTTTACCAAAAGCTACGGAAGTCTTTAGATGCCTAGCCACATTAGGGTGGCTATCACTAACTACACTAACTATAGATGTAATATTTTTCTTTCTTTCACACTTCACTAACATTAATAACCACTTATTTTTTCTATTTTGTAGTATGTTATAATCAGTATAATTTTTATTTAGAATGGAATTATAATTGTTATTCAAGGAGATATGACCGAGAAGAAAACCTACAAGTTCTGAAATGCATCTATCTGAGATCCAGGTGTAAGGTATGGTTTTAACATGCTGAATCATCTACTTCATTATAGACCCACCCTAATCATGATGCAAGACATAAAAGTGAACACTGGGGGTGAAGGAATTACATTTTGCAGTTGGAATGTTAAGGGAATTAATGAACCCATTAAGAGAGGCAAAGTATTAACTCACCTAAAATCGCTCAAAACAGACATAATTTTCCTCCAAGAGACTCACCTTAAAAAGGAAGCGCCCAATACAGATTGAAAACAAAATGGATTGCCCAAACGTATCATTCCTCATTCACACATAAATCTGGAGGAGTTGCAATTCTAATTCGTAAAGGTATACCTTTTAAACATATATTCAACTACAGAAGATACTGATGGTAGATATATCATAGTAGTAGGCGAATTATATTCAAAAAAAGTGACTCTCCTTAATATATATGGACCCAATTTTGATAGTCCCGGGTTTTTCAAGAGAATACTGAATATTATTCCGGAATGTACGCAAAATAATTTAATAATTGGTGGAGATTTAAGTTGTACACTGGATCCATATTTAGACAGATCATCAAACGCAGAGAAAGTCAAAATCTCTGTCAAGTGAATTTTTAAACTCGTATATAAAATAATACCAATATTAAGGATATCTGGAGAATTGAAAAAACCCATCCGGAAGAGAATACTCATTTTACTCATCTATGCATAAAAACATATTCAAGGATAGATTATTTCTTAGTAGACTCTAAACTAATCCCATTTACTTATAAATCACAATCATCATAATATTATAATTTCGGATCATGCCCCATTAACGTTTATGATTAAACTAAATAGAATGGACAAGAAACAGACACAATGGAGACTTAATCCTCAAATTTTAAAAGAACAGGTATGTTGTGAATATCTTGTTAAAAACAGATTAATATGTTCTTCGAGGTCAACGACCAACCCGAAATCTCTGCTTCCCTTCTCTGGGAAACATTCAAAGCATTTACACAAGGGGGTATTAATCTCCTCAGGCATTTCTTTAACATAGAGAATAGAGCTAAACAACAGACATTGGAAATGGAAATAAGACAATTAGACATAGAAAATGCAAGAGCACCTTCATTGGTAGAACATAATAAAATAGCTGCACTGAAATATAAGTTAAATTAAAATATACTCTGACCAAAATAATAAAACTTTATCAACATACAACACAATATAAATTTTGAATTTGTGAGATAAACCTCATAAATTTATTGGCACGCCAGCTTCAAAAACTGGATGGAGAAAAAATGATTCATAAGATTAGATCAGAAAAGGGAAAAAATAATACTAACACTCCTCAAAGATATTAACGACAGATTTTTACAATTACTATCAAGATCTTTATTCAAACTAAAGTGACACAACAATCAATAGGAATGGAAGCATTTTTACAGAAATGCAACCTTAAAGGTTTAAAATCTGCAAGAACAAGAATTATTAGGAGCTGAAATAACAACCAAAGAATTTGAAGAGTCAATTAGATCTTTATAAAAATGGAAAAGGCCGCCGGCCCTGATGGCCTAAGTTCTGAATTCTATAAAAAATTTATGATCTGATTTCTCCACACTTACAAACACTGTATAAGCATGTTTATAGTCAACAGCAACTCCCGGAACTTTAAATTAATCCACAATAATACTTATACCTAAAATTGATAAGGATCTAGAAGACCTGGCCTCATATAGAGCAATAGCTCTATTAAATACTGATCAGAAAATATTAACTAAAATCCATTTCTAATAGATTGAGCTTAGTAATTAACAAATTAATACACCCTGATCAAACAGGTTTTATCCCAAAACGTCATTCATTTTATAATCTTGGAGATTGTTTAATATTATATGTTCAACATGAATTGTAATGCATACCTAGCAATTATATCGCTAAAATGCTGTAAAGCCTTCGATCCAGTAGAATGGCCTTATTTATTTTCAGTGATGGAAAATTTCATTTGGGAGATAAGTACTGTGCGTGGGTTAAATTGTTATATTCTAACCCAACAGCTAGAATACTAACAAATCAAATGTTATCAACTAAATGTAATCTTTCCAGAGGTTGTAGACAAAGATGTTCGTTATCTCCATTATATTCGCTTTTAGCAATTGAACACTTGCAGAAAAATGTCAGATCTAATCCAGAAATACATGGGTACAATACTAAAGATTACAATGAATAAAATTTCTCTATATGCAGATGATTACTAATATATATTACAAAGCCGGAAATTAGTATTCCAAATTTATTAAATTTTAATAACTCAATTCGGTCATTTCTCAGGATATAGAATTAATTGGGAATATAAAGCGAAATCATGTCAATAACGGATCATAATATAACATATACTACAACAATCACCTTTTAAAATAGTGGACGAAAAAAATTTTAATATCTAGGTATTTATATAAACTAAGGGGTATATTTCTTTATTTAAATCAAATTTTTTTTTACCACCTTTAATGAAATAAACTAATTAAGAATATTCAATACTGGAAAACACTTCCTATTTCAATGTTCGGTAGAATTAATGCTATAAAAATGATTTTTCTACCGCAATTATTGTACCTATTTCAATCAATCCCGATATATATTCCAAAATCTTTTTTTTTTTAAGTAGATCTACTGTTACAAGTTTCATCTGGGACTACAAGAATCATAGAATAAATAAAAAACATTTATGTAAATCAAAGATTAATGGAGGTTTAGCTCTACCAAACTTTCTGTTTTACTTCTGGCAGTTTATATTAAAAACATTGAAATTTTGGCTGGAAGAAATGGATCAACAACCAGAATGGTTAAGGATGGAAAAGGAGGATTGTCTACCTTTTGAAATCAGTTCGATTATATTTGCACCGACAAATTGCACAAAAAAACTTATGGGGAAAAAACCCTACAATATATAGTGGTACACGAATCTGGAAACAACTTAAAAAGGCTTTTAAAACTGGATAATATACCACTCTGTCTCCCCTATTGTAAACAATCCCTTATTCAAACCTCCATGCTAGATAAAGGCTTTTATCAATGGAAAAAAACTATGGAATCAAAAGGGTGGAACACCTTTACAAGAAAGGCACTTATCTCTCATTTCAGGAACTGCAACAGATTTATGGATTACACTCAATAATTTTTTTCGATACTACAACTCAGAGATGTTATGTTAGGTCAAATACACTAGATTATAGGAATAGGGAACCAGAAATCCTAGATGAATGCTGAATAAGCATCCTAACACAGAAAAATTAATAACTTATATTTACAAACCCTTTTCGATAGCGAGGGGGGGATACCATCAACGGAATCATATAGACACACATGGGAAAATGAAATAAATCAATCCATAACGAAAGATATATGGGACAAAAGTTTACAATACATACATCAATGCTCGCTAAACTCCAGACATGCTCTAATACAATTTAAAGTTTTACATAGATTACATTATTCCAAAGTTAAATTAAATAGAATCTTTCCACAAATATCGTCTACCTGCGATAAATGTCAACATACATAGGCTAATTTAACACATACCTTTGCAAATTGTATAAAAATTAAGAATTTCTGGACTGAGATTTTTAGAATAACTTCTGAAGGTATTAATATTAAACTGGATCCGGACCCAAAATTAATAATACTTGGAACATCAGAACAAAGTTTAACTCTTACAACAAGTCAAAGAAATTTCCTAGACTACAGTATAATTAATTGGGAAGAAATTAATATTAAAATTTTGGAAAGGCCCTATATCCCCACAATTAATAATGTGGATTATGGAAATGTCGGAGACCCTACACCTGGAAAGAATCAGATTTTCCAAATCAGAATGGACAAACAAGAAGTTTTCGTTAGAATATGGTCTTCTTTCATTGATTACTTAAAAGGGTAGAATGGTTCGGCAGGGAACCCTAATTGAAAACTTGGACTTGGGAATAGATGAAAAGTTATATTTTATATTCCTTGATCTTATCTCCTACGATGTATTAATAGTAAATTATTCCTTTCTTTTGATTTTCTTTTTCGGTTTTATTTTATTTTCTTACTATTCTCCTCTCTTTATAAATAAAAAACTATTAGAGTCAAAATGATACACTTGATAATATTAATAATGTATGCTTGTTGAGCATGAAATAATTGCTATCATAAACATATGTTTGCTAAATCACTGTCTAAATACTCTAATAAAAATATTTATTCAAAAAAAAAAAGAATTATGGGAGCAACTATTCGAGGACCTACCTTGTGCCATTATTGTTGACGAAATCCTAGTGTATGGCAAAGACGCAATGGAGCACGACCACAATCTCAGGCTCATCTTGGATCGCGCACGCAAGATCAACCTCAAGCTCAATCCTGACAAGTGCAAGTTCCGGGTTCCAGAGGCCGCCTACGTCGGCCACATCTTCACTCCTGATGGCCTTAAATCCCGATCTGAAGAAGGCTGCTTACCATCACAGAAATTCCTGACCCCACAGACGTGAAAGACCTGCAGCGGTTTTCTGGGCATGGTAAACTATCTCGGCAATTTCATACGGAACAATCAGCAAATTAAGCTCCACACTGCGGCAGCTGTCAAAAAAGGACACTGCATGGTCATGGTTCCAGCAACATCAGAATTGCCTTCGATGTTTTAAAGTCCAAACTGACCAGTGCACGACCCTGACTTTGTTCGACCTGAAAACGTCCGGTGACGATCACTTGTAATGTTTCGAAATTCGGGCTCGGCGCAGCCTGCTTGCAGCCATCTGCCAATGGCACCCTACTATCTGTCTCTTATGCCTCTCGCACCATGACCGACAAGGATCAGCACTACGCGCAAATCAAAAAGGAACTGTTGGCCGTCGTTTTTGCTTGCTCCAAATTCCATGACTTCATCTTTGGCAACACCTTCACGGTCGAGACGGACCACCTACCACTGGTGACAATCCTGAACAAGCCCATCCACGCCGCGCCAGCTCGTTTGCAGCGTATGATGATGCAGCTGCAGCGGTACGATTTCTCTATTACCTACACTAAGGGTAAGGACATGCACGTCACTGACACTCTCTCCCGTGCACCTCGGGCATCTTGCGAACAATATCCCTATGAACAGGAAATTTTCATGGTCCTCGGTGTCGATTTCGTCTCCAGTAAGCAACTGCGCACCTTGGCCGCACACACCGCCACTGACGATACGCTTCAGATCCTCTCCCTCCATGATCAAAAACAGGCTGTCCAGAAAAACAATCCAACACACCCACAGAGGTGCAGCCCATTCTTTCTGGTTCGTGATGAACTGGTAGTTCAGGATGGGGTTGTCGTCAAGAGTGTCACAAGGTAGTGATACCTCTCATCGCTATGAGATGTATACTTCAAAGAGGCACACAGCGGTCACACAGGCGCCTATGCCACACTGGCAGGTGCCATAGTCTGTTTCTACTGGCCGGGAATGGCCAGCTACATCCGGAACCGCATAGTCTCCTGCCCCGCTTGCAACAGCCTTGCGCCTCATCAGCAGCGACAGCCCCTTCTGCAACAAACTTCCACCAGCACTGCCCTGGACGTCGCTGGCAGCGGACATTTTCGAATGGTGCGGAAAACACTACCTCGTTCTGGTCGACTCCTTTTCTAACTGGTTTGAACTAGACCAATTGACCGCCCTCACATCTGAGATGGTCATCCAGAAGCTGAAAAGACATTTCTCCACCTATGGCGCTCCCGTGAGTTGAGAACCCACAATGGTCGGCAGTTCAGCAGCCACATGTTCAAGGTTTTTGCAGACCGATGGAACTTCCAGCATGTCACGAGTAGTCCCCGAGTATCCACAGAGTAATGGACTCGCTGAACGCGCTGGCAGAAGCGCCAAAAATTTGCTAGAGCGAGCACAGATTTCAAAGTCAGAAGTTTATCTCGATATCCTGAATCTCAGAAACATTGCCAGAGCCGGAACCTTGGGATCAACAGCACAATGACTGATGTCGAGATTGACGAGGCCTCTGGTCCCCATCGCACAACAGCAACTGGTCCCTCGGGTGCTGAAGCCTGCCACTATCCAGAAAACGTCTACAAGAGAAGCATGACATCCAGAAAACGGTTTATTACAACAGTTCCAGCAGACCACTCAAGCCTCTACCACGCCGGCCAGGTCAACCATCTATGTACTCAACTGGGCATTCCCATCTGGGCATGTTGTCAACCCGACTGACGCGCAGTCCATGATCCTTCGTGTAGACTGTGAGGGAGCGATAGACCAGCAGAAGTCAACAACACCTGCTTGCTGTGAGGGAGCCAATGTGAAAATGTTAAAGTTCCCTATGGTTTCAAAATGCAAAAGTTGCCTTTGGTTTGTTTGAAAATGCTAAAGTTGCCGTTGGTTTAATTGAAAATGCTAAAGTTGCCTTTGGTTGGTTTGAAAATGCAAAAATTGCCTTTGGTAGGATTGAAAATGCTACCGTTGCCTTTGGTTTGCTTGAAAATGCAAAATATGCCTTTGGGTTGTTTAAAATGCGAAAGTTGCCTTTGGTTTGTTTGAAAATGCTAAAGTTGCCTTTGGTTGGTTTGAAAATGCTAAAGTTGCCTTTGGTTTGATTGAAAATGCAAAAATTGCCTTTGGTAGGATTGAAAATGCTACCATTGCCTTTGGTTTGCTTGCAAATGCAAAATATGCCTTTGGGTTGTTTAAAATGCGACAGTTGCCTTTGGTTTGTTTGAAAATGCAAATGACGCCTTTGGTTTGTTTGAAAATGCTAAATTAGCCTTGGTTTGATTGGAAATAAACGGAAGTAGCCTTTTGGTTTTAAAAAGGTGAAAGTTGATTTTGGTTTGACTGAAAAAGCTAAAGTTGTCTTTGGTTTTGTTTTGAAAATGTTAAAGTGCCTTTGGATTACTTTGGAAATGCTTGAAGTGGACTTTGGTTTCAAAATGCAAAAGTTGCCTTTGTTTTGAATGTAAAATTAAAATTTTGGCCTTTGTTGGATTGAAAATGCTAAGTAGCCTTTGGTTTTATTGAAAATGCTAAAGAGTTGCCATTAACCATATAACCATATAACAATTACATCACGGAAACAGGCCCTCTTGGGCCCTTCCAGTTCTGTGCCGACCATTTTGTTTTTCTTTTTTTTTTTTTTTTTTTTTTTTTTTTTTTTCCCCTAGTCCCATCTAACCGGCACTCAGACCATACCCTCCATTCCCTTCACCCATATACCTATCCACATTACTCTTAAATGTTAAAACGATCCAGCCTTCCACCACTTTCTGCTGGAAGCACATTTCCACAACAGCCCCCACCCTCTGAGTAAAAGAAGTTCCCCTCATGTTACCCCAAAACCTCTGTCCCTTAATTCTCATGTCACGCCCTCTTTGAATCTCCCTACCCACAATGGGAAAAACGTATCCACTCAACTCTGTCTATCCTTTCTCATTTCAAAGAGGTCAATCAAGTCCCCCCCTTAACCTTCTGCGCTCTCCAAAGAATAATGACCTAACTTGTTCAACCTATCTCTGTAACAAAGTTGCTGGAACCCTGGCAACATTCAAGTAAATCACCTCTGTACTCTCTCTATAATTGTTAATAACAAACCAATAACTAGGCGACCAAAATGTACACCATACACCAGAATTGGGGTCTTACCAATGCCTTGTAAACAATTTTAATAACATTACTTCCCTACTCCTAAAACAATGCTCTGATTTATAACGGCCAGCACACCAAAGGCTTTCTTTACCACCCTAACTACATGCGATTCACACCTCAGGGAACTATCACAGTTATTCCTAGATCCTCGTTCCACAGCATTCTCAATTCCCTAACCATTTACCAAAGTACTTCCAATTTTTGATTGTCCTGCCAAGATGTAGCACTTCACACTTATCAGCATTAAACTCCATCTGCCATCTTTCATTCAGCACACTTTTTCCAATGCCCAAATCTCTCTGTATACTTTGAAAAACTACTTCATTATCCACAATAACAAACACCACCTATCTTAGTATCAACAGCATACCTACTATCCAATTTTCCACCCCCCATCATCCAGATCATTGATGTACATGACAAACAACAGTGGACCCAACACAGATCCCTGAGGGCCCCCCCCCCACCCCACTGTCACCGGCTTCCAACCTGACAACCAGCCATCCCACCATTACTCCTGACATTCTCCCATTCAGCCACTGTTGAATCATCTTGCTAACACCGCCATTAACAACCCAAAGATGAAACCTTCTGAACCAACCTTCAATGGGGAAACCCTCGTCCAAAGGCCTTACTGAAATCCTAAAGTACAACCATCCACTGCATTAACCTCATCAATTACCCTAGTTTACCGCTTCAAAAAATTCAAGAAGTTGTCAAACATGACCATCCAGGCACAAATCCATGTTGACTGTTCCGATCAGACCCTGTTTTATCCGATGCTTATATATATTATCTCTAATTAATCTATCCCATTTAATTTTGCACCACCACTGGACGTCAAACTAATAGGTCAATAATTGCTCAGGTTATTCTTTGAACCCTTTTTAAAACAATGGAACAACATGGCGCAGTACGCCAATCCTCCTCCGGCACTGTCCGTTTCTATGAACATTTGAATATTTTCTGTTCATACTCCTGCTATTTCTACAACTAACTTCCCTCAAATGTCCTAGAGGGAAATAATCCTGACCAGGACCTGGAGACTTATCCACTTTTAAATTTTACAAAATGTCAGTACGTCCTCCTCTTTGAATCTCTACTATAGTTTCCAAGCTACTCTACTCTTTCCCCTTAACTCATCGATTTCAATAATCCTTCTCCTTGGTGAATATCCGAAGATTACCCCATCACTTTTGGCTCTGCAGAAAGCATCCATTCTGGTTCTCTAATGGTCCAATTTATCCCTCTTTATCCTTTTGCTATTAATATAGCTGTAGAAACCCTTTGGGTTTACTTTCACCATTCATGCCAAAGCAACCTCTTATCAACTTTTAGCCTTCCTAATTTCTTTCTTTAAGATCTTTACTTCTTTATACTCCTCTAGCACCTCAATTTACTCATGCCTCCTATAATTATTGTAGATATCTCTCTTTTTTCGAAATCAATCCAAATTCCCTTGAAACCATGGCTCTTTCCAATTTTTAACTAGGTCCTTTAACCTACAGGACTATGAAAGATTCTGTACACTTACAATTCCCCCTTTAAATGTCCTCCATTCTCTTCTACAATCCCTCCCATAAACAAAGTGTCCCAATTCACTCCTTTAAAATCCTTACGAATTCCCTCAAAGTTAGCCTTTCTCCAATCAAAATCTCTACCCTAGGTCCAGTTCTGGACTCTATCCATAATTTATATTGAAAACTAATGGTATTAGTGATCACTGGTCCCGAAGTGCTCACCAACGCATACCTCCTTCACCTACCCTGCTCATTTCCTAACAGGAGGTCCAGCACTGCCCCTTCCTCTGGTCGATACCTCTATTACTGCTGCAAAAAACTATCCTGCACACATTTTACAAACTCAAAAACCATCCAGGCCCATTTACAGAATGTGTTTCCCAGTCAATTTTATGGGAAAATTGAAATCTCCCACAATCACTAACCGTGTGCTTACTACTAAATCTGCTATCTCCTTATAAATTTGCTCTTCCAATTCACGCACCCCATTTTGGCGGTCTTAATACACCCCTAAAAGTGTTGCTAAATCGTTCCCACTTCTTCAGTTCCAAACCCAATAGCCCTCCCTAGACGAGCCCTCTAATCTATCCTGCCAAAAGCACTGCTGTACACATCTTCTCTGACAAGCAATGCACAACCTCGCACCTCAGTCACCTCCAATTCTATCACCACCCCCGGAAGCTCTAAGATTCGTCCAACCTACTTACAATGCACCTAGCATAAAAATATAACACATTTAGACAACCCACCATCTCCTTTTCTCGGTCTATATCTTTTTTTTCATTTTTTTCTCCCTCGCCTACATTTTGGATCCGAGTGCTTCCCTTCTCTGCCTCTTTCCCACACCCTGACCCTACCCCCTCTACCCGAGTCCCCCCCCATCCTTTCTAGTTTTATAAAAAGTCTCCCAGTTACCTTTGCAAATCTCCCTGCCAGGATATTGGTCCCCCTCGGGCTCAAGTGCAACCGTCCTTTGTGTACAGATCATGCCTTCCCCAAAAGAGGTCCCAGTGATCAAGAAACTTGAATCCCTGCCCACTGCACCAGTCCCTCAGCCACCTACCGTTGCCTTTGGTTTGCTTGAAAATGCAAAAGATGCCTTTGGGTTGTTTCAAATGCGAAAGTTGCCTTTGGTTTCTTTGAAAATGCAAACGACGCCTTTGGTTTGTTTGAAAATGCTAAATTTGCCTTTGGTTTAATTTTAAAATGCTAAAGTTGCCTTTGGTTGGTTTGAAAATGCTAAAGTTGCCTTTGGTGTGATTGAAAATGCTAAAGTTGCCTTTGGTTTGTAAATACAAAAGTTGCTTTTGGTTTGAAAATGCGAAAATCGCCTTTGAAAATACCAAAGATGTGATTGGTTTGTTGAAATTGCTGAAGTTGCCTTTTTGTTTGAAAATGCAAAAGTTGCCTTTGGTTTGTTTCAAAATGCTAAAGTTGCTCTTGGTTTGATTGAAGATGATAAACATCCTTTGGTTTGATTGAAGAAGATACACATCTTTTGATTTGAATGAAATTGCTATAGTTGCATTTGGTGTAATAGAAAATGCTAAAGTTGCCTTTGGAATGAAAATGCTTGCCTTTGGTTTGAAAATGCTAAAGTTGCCTTTAGTTTGTTTGAAAATGCTAAAGTTGCCTTTGGTTTGTTTGAAAATGTTAAAGTTGCCTTTGGTTTGTTTGAAAATGCTAAAGTAGCCTTTGGTTTAAAAATGTGAAAGTTGCCTTTGGTGTGTTTGAAAATGCTAAAGTAGCATTTGGTTTGATTGAAAATGCTAAAGTTGCCTCTGGTTTGAAAATGTGGTAGTTGCCTTTGGTTGCTTTGAAAATGCTAAAGATGCCTTTGGTTTGTTGAAAATGCTGAAGTTGCCTTTGGTTTGAAAATACTAAAGTTGCCTTTGGTATGAACATGCTAAAAATGCCTTTGATTTGAAAATGCGCAAGTTGAATTTGGTGTCTTTGAAAATGCGAAAGTTGCCTTTGGTTGCTGTGAATATGCCAAAGATGCCTTAGTTATTAAAACTTTGCAAGTTGCCTTTTGGTTTGCGTTTTTGAAAATGCACAAGTAGCCTATAGTGTTTGAAACTGAATGGAAAATTCTAAATTTGCCGTTTTGATGGAAAACAAATCTAAAGGTTCCCGGTGGGTTTGCCTATAAAATGCTAAATTTAGCCTATTTGGTTTAATTCTGAAAATGTTAATGTTGCCATTTGTTTGTTTGAAATGCTAACGTTGCCTTTGGTTTGATGAAAGTGCTGAAGTTGCCTTTGGAAAGAAAATGCTAAAGTTGCCTTTGGATTGATAGAAAATGCGAAAGTTGCCTCTGGTTCGTTTGAAAATGCTAAAGTTGCCTTTGGTTTTTTGAAAATGCTAAAGTTGCCTTGGATTGTTTGAAAATGCTAAAGTTGCCTTTGGTTAAAAATGCTAAAGTTGCACTTTGTTTGAAAATGCTGAATTTTCCTTTATTTTGTTTGAAAATGCTACCATTGCGTTGGTATGCTTGAAATGATAAAGATGCCGTTTGGATGGTTTTAAAAATGTTGAAAATTCCTTGGTTTGAAATTCCTAAAGATGCCTTTGTGTTTGTTGGCAAAAATCTAAAATAGCCTTTGATTATGATTGAAACATGCTAAAGTTGCCATTGGATTTGATGGAAATCTAAAGTTCCTTTGGTTATTTAAAAATGTTAAAGTTGCCATTGGTTTGATTAAAAAATGGTAAAAGATTCCTTAGGTTTGAAAATGATAAACTTGTCATTGGTTTAGTTTGAAAAGCTAAAGTTACCTTCGTTTTGTTTGAAAATGCTACCGTTGCTTTGGTTCTTTAAAACGCAAAACAACGCCGGTTGTTTGAAAATGCTAACGTTGCATTTGGTTTGAAAATGCTAACGTTGCATTTGGTTTGAAAATGCTAAAGTTGCCTTTGGTTTCAAAATGCAAAAGTTGCCTTTGGTTTGATTGAAAATGCAAACAACACCTTTGGTTTTTTTGAAAATGCTGAAGTTGCCTTTGGTTTGATTGTAAATGCTAATGTTGCCTTTGGTTAGAAAATGCGAAAGTTGCCTTTGGTTTGTTTGAAAATGCTAAAGTTGTCTGGTGCGATTGAAGCTGCGAAAGTTGCATTTGGTTTAAAAAAAGCTAAAGTTGCCCTTTGGTTTGTTTGAAATGCTAAAAGCCTTTTTTTTTTTGAAAATTCTATCGTTGCCTTTGGTTTGTTTGAAAATGCAAAACACACGTTTGGTTTGTTTGATAATGCTAAAGTTGCCTTTGTTTTGATTGGAAATGCTAAAGTTGCCTTTGGTTTATTGGAAATGCTAAAGTTGCCTTTGGTTTATTGGAAATGCGAAAGTTGCCTTTGGTTTGAAAATGCGAAAGTTGCCTTTGGTTTGAAAATGCAAAAGTTGCCTATGGTTGCTTTGAAAATGCCAAAGATGCCTTTGGTTTGTTGAAAATGTTAGACTGTGTTAGGAACCTGGAGCAGCAGCTCGATGACCTCCGTCTGGTCAGGGAGAGTGAGGAGGTCATAGAGAGGAGCTACAGGGAGGCAGTCACTCCCAGACCACAGGAGGCAGACAAGTGGGTCACGGTTAGGAAGGGCAAGAGGCAGGGCCAAAGAGTACCCCCTGTGACCGTAACAACTGGAAAAGAGGTACTTCGGTTGAGTACATTGGAGGGGACAGCCTAGCTGGGGGCAACAACAGCGGCCGGGCCTCCGGCACAGAGACCGGCCCTGATGCTCAAAGGGTAGCAAAAGAGGAGGTCAATTGTAATAGGGGACACTACATTAGGGGACGGATAGGCGATTCTGTGACGCATCGGGAGAACCCGGATGGTATTTTGCCTCCCTGGAGCCAGGGTCTCGCATGTGTCAAACGTGTCCAAAAGATTCTATAAGGGAGGGGAGAGGAGCCTGATGTTGCGGTAAACACATGGTACCAATGACATAGGCAGAAAAAGTGACAGGTCCTGAAGTGAGAATTTAGGGAGTTGGGGGAAAAGTTAAAGAGAAGGACCAAAAAGGATAACGATTTCAGGAATACTGGCCTGTGCTGCGTGACAGTGAGAGTAGAATGAAATGAGGTGGAGGCTAAATGCGTGCTGAGGGACTGGGTCAGTGGGCAGCGATTCAAGTTTCCTTGATCACAGGGACCTCTTTGGGGAAGGGCAAGAACTGTACGCAATGACGGGTTCACTTGAACCCAGGGGGACCAATATCCAGGCAGGGAGAATTTGCAAAGGTACTGGGTGAGACTTTAAACTAGAAAGGCTGGGGGGGGAGGGGACTCGGGTAGTAGGGGTAGGGGACAGGTGTGGGGCAAGAGGCAGAGAAGGGAAGCACTCGGACCCAAAAAGTAGGCGAGAAGATGAAAAAGATAATAACAGAGAATACAGGATGTGGTTTATAAAATGTGTATATTTTAATGCTAGGAGCATTGTAAGTAAGGTGGTATGACTTAGAGCCTGGATTGGACACTGAAATAGAATGTTGTGGCAAATCAGTGAAACAAGGATGCAGGAGTGGCTGATTGGAAACTAAAATATTCCAGATTTCGTTGCTTCCGGGTATAGAATTGGAGTGACCATAGGTGGAGTGTTGCATTGCTTGGTCAGAGAGGAAAAAATACAGCAGTGGCGATGGCAGGATAGATTAAGGGTTCGTCTAAGGGAGGCTATTTGGGTGAACTGAGAAGGGGGAACGGTGTAGCAACACTTTTAAAAGGGTGTAACTAAAGACCGCCAAAATGGGGACGAGAATTGGAAGAAGCAAATAAGGAAGGAAAAGCAGATATTAGTAGTAAGCACAAGGTAGTGATTGTGGATATTTTCAATTTTCCAAAATAGACCTGGAAACACATTCAGTAAATGGGCAGGATGGTTTGGGAGTTTGTAAAATGTGTGCAGGATAGTTTTTTTGCAGCAGAACATAGAGTACCGACCAGAAGAAGGAGCAGAGCAGACCTCCTGTTAGGAAATGAGGCAGGACAGTGTGACGCAGGAATGCGTAGGTGAGCACTTCGGGACCAGTGTTCACAATACCATTAGTTCAATATAACTTATGGAGCGGAGACAGAACAGACCTAGAGTGGAGATTTTTGTTGGAGAAAGGCTAACATTGAGGGAATGCGTGAGGAATTTTAAAGGATGAATTAGGACACTTTGTTTCATGGGAAGGATGTAGAAAGAGAAATGGAGGACATTAAAGTGGAAATTGTAAGAGGTACAGAAACTTTATGTCCCTTTAGGTTGAAAGGAAATAGTAAAAATTGGAAAGGTCCAAGTTTTCAAAGGAAATTTGACCTTGTTTTTCGAAAAAAGAGAGATACTACAATAATTATAGGATGCATGAGTAAATGAGGTGCTAGAGGAGTATAAAGAATGTAAAAAAGAACTTAGACAAGAAATTAGGAAGGCTAAAAGAAGATATGAGATGCTTTGGCAAAAAGGTGAAAGTAAATCCAAAGGTTTCTACAGCTATATAAAAGCAAAGGATAACGAGGGATAAAATTGGACCATTAGAGAACACCAGAATCGCGGACAGCTTCTGCAGAGCCAAAAGAGATGGAGATCTTTTGAACAATTTCATATCTTCTGTAATTCACCCAAGGAGAAGGATATAGAACTCTGTGAGTAAGGGAAAAAAGTAGAAGTAGCTATGGAAACTATGAAATTCAAAGAGGAGGAAGTACTGACACATTTGAAAAATATAAATGTGCGAAACGTCTCCAGGTCCTGACAGGATATTCCCTAGGAACAAGAGGTAAGTTAGTGTAGAAATAGCCGGAGCTAAGACAGAAAAAATTTTCAAATGTCAATTAGAACGGGAATAGTGCCGGAGGATTGGCTACTGCGCATAGTTTGTTTGCATAGTTTAAAACGGTTCAAAGAATAAACCTAGCAATTAAAGACCTATTAGTTTGACTGTCATTGTGGTCAAATTAATGGAAAGGATATTATAGATAATATATATAAGCATCTTTATAAACAGGTCCTTATCAGGAACAGTCAACATGATTTGTGGCCGGGAAGTTCTTTTAGACAACCAGACTTGGAATTTTTTTGAAGGCGGTAACTAGGGAAATTGATAAGGGTAAAGCAGTGGAGTTGTCTAAATGGAATTCAGTAAGGCCAATGAAAAGGTTCCCCATGGAAGTTGGTTCAGACGGTTCAAATCTTTGGGGGTTAAAGGCGGAGTAGCAAGATGGAATCAACAGTGGCTGAAATGGTAGATGTCAGAGAGTAATGGTGGATGGCCTGTTTTGACATTGGCAGCCGGTGACCAGTGGGGTTCCATCAGGGGATCTGTGTTGGTCCACTGTTGTTATTCATGTACATCATGATCTGGATGATGGGGTGGAAAATTGGATAAGTAAGTATATTCAGATGATACGAAGATAGGTGGTATTGTGGATAATGAAGTAGATTCTCAAGTCTACGAGAGATTTGGGCCATTTGGAAAAGTGGCTGAAAGATGGCAAGATGGAGTTTTAAAGCTGAAAAGTGTGAAGTGCTACAATCTTGGCAGGACAAATCAAAATAGGACGTACATGGTAAATGTAGGAATTGAGGAATGCTGTGGAACAGCGGGATCTAGGAATAACTGTGCATAGTTCCCTGAAGGAGGAATCGCATGTAATACGGTGGTAAAGAAGGCCTTAGGTAGTGCTGGCCTTTATAATCAGAGCCATTGAATTTAGGAGTAGGGAAGTACTGTTAAAATTGTACAAGGCATTGGTAAGACCAATTCTGGAGTATGGTGTACAATTTTGTCGCCCTAGTTTATTGGAAGGATGTCAACAAAAAAGAGAGATTACAGAGGAGATTTACTAGAATGTTGCCAGTTCCAGCAACTATGTTACAGATAAAGGTAGAACAAGTTAGTTCCTTTTATTCCTTTGAGCGCAGAAGGTTAAGGGGGACTTGATGAGGTCTTTAAAATGATGAAAGGGCTAGATAGGAGTTGACGTGGATAAGATTTCCATTGAGGGTTAAGGAATATTCATACAAGAGGACATGACATGAGAAATAAGGGACGAAGTTAGGGGAAGCGTTAGGGGGACTTCTATTACTCTGAGGGGTGGCTGTGGAATGAGCTTCCAGCAGAGGTGGTGGAGGCCCGGATCGTTTTATCATTTAAAAGTAAAGTGGATAGTAAATGGACCGTGAAGGGAATGGAGGGGTATGGTCCTGAGGCAGGTAGATGGGACTAGGGGAAAACAAATGGTCGGCACGGACTGGAAGGGCCGAGAGGGCCTGTCCTCCGTGCTGTAATTGTTTATATGGTTATATGGTTATATGCCTTTGGTTTGCTGAAAATGCTGAAGTTGCCTTTGGTTATGCCAATGCAAAAGTTGCCTTTGGTTTGTTCGAAAATGAGTCAAAAGTTTGCCTTTCTTTAGTTTGAAAGCTAGCAGTTGGCCATGGTTTGTTTGAAAATGCAAAAAGAGCCTTTGGTTTATTTCAAATAGATAGAGTTACCTTTGGTTGGATTGAAAATGCTTACATAGAAACATAGAAACATAGAAATTAGGTGCAGGAGTAGGCCATTCAGCCCTTTGAGCCTGCACCGCCATTCAATAATGAACATGGCTGATCATCCAACTCAGTAACCCGTACCTGCCTTCTCTCCATACCCTCTGATCCCCTTAGGCCACGGGCCACATCCAACTCACTCTTTCAAGTATAGCCAATGAACTGGCCTCAACTACTCACCCTCTAGTGGCAGATGAGTATCCAGAGACTTCACCACTCCTGTGTGAAAACATTCTTCTTCAACTCGGGTTTTAATAAGGATACCCCTTATCCTTAAGCTTGACCCCTTGTCCTGGACTTCCCCAACATCGGGAACAAATTTCCCTTCATCAGCCTGTTCCACAACCCATAAGATTTTGTAAGAATCTATAAGATACCCCTCTCAATTCCTCCTAAATTCCAGAAGAAAAAACCGAGTCTATCCAGTCTTTCTTCATACGACAGTACTGACATCCCAGGAATCAGGGTACCCCCCCCCCCTCTGGTGAAACTTCTCTGCACCTTCCCTCAATGGCAATAATGTCCTTCCTCAGTATTTGAGACCAAAACTGTACGCAATAGCTCCAGTTGTCTCACCAAGACCCTGTACAACTGAAGTAGAACCTCCCTGCTCCTGTACTCAAATCCTTTTGCTATGAAAGCTAACATACCATTTGCTTTTTTCACTGCCTGCTGCACCTGCATGCCTACTTTCAATGACTGGTGTACCATGACACCCAGGTCTCGCTGCATCTCCCCTTTTCCTAATCGGCCACCATTTAACGTTACCTTTGGTTGGATTGAAAATGCTAAAGTTGCCATAGGTTTGTTTGAAAATGCTAAAGATACCTTTGGTTTGTTTGAAAATGCTGAAGTTGCCTTTGGTTTGTTTGAAAATGCTAAAGTTCCTTTGTTTTGTTTGAAAATGCTACCGTTGCCTTTGGTTTGTTTGACGCCTGGTTGTTTGAAAATGCTTAAGTACCCTTTGGTTTGAAAATGCTTAAGTACCCTTTGGTTTGAAAATCGCTAAAGTTGCATTTGGTTTGAATGCAAAAGTAGCATTTGGTTTGAAAACGCTTAAGTTGCATTTTGGAATGAAAATCCAAGATGCCTTTTGGTTAATTGAAAATGCTGAAGATACTTTGGTTTGAAAAATGCTAAAGTTAAACCTTGGTTTGTTTAAAAGCAAAGTTGCCATTGTTAGTTTGAAAAAGCAAACGTTGCCTAGGTATTAAAATACTAAAGTTGCCCTTTGGTTGTTTTTTGAAAATGCTAAAGTTGCCTTTTTGTGCATTGGCAGATGCAAAGTTGCATTTGGTTTAAAAAAAAATTAATAGCCTTTGTTTTGTTGGTAAATGCTAAAGATAGCCTTAGGTTTTTTGAAATGCAAAGTTGCCTTTGGCATTGATTGAAGTGCAAAAGTACCCCATTGGTTTGAAAATTGCAAAAGTTCCTTAGTTGATTGAAAATGCCAAAGTTGCCTTTGTTTTTTGAAAATGGAAAAGTTGCATTCGTGAAATTGAAAATGTTAAAATTGCCTGTGGTTTTGAAAATGCTAAAGTTGCCTTTGGTTTGATTAGTAAATGCTAAAGTGCCCTATTGTGTGTATTAAAAATTCTAAAGTTGCCTTTGGGTAATTTGAAAATATTAAAAGTTGCCTTTGGTTTGAAAAATGCGTAAGTTGCCTTTAGTGTGGTTTGAAGAAAATGCTTAAGTTTGCCTTTGCTTTGATTGGAAATGCTTAAAGTTGCCCTTTGGTTTGAAAATGCGAAAGGTTTGCCTTCATTTGAAAATGCAAAAGTTTGGCCTTTTGTGTGTTTAAAAATGCAAAAGTTGCCTTTGGTTTGGATTGGAAAAGCTAAAGTTGCCTTTGTTTTGAAAATTCGAAAGTTACTTTGTATAATTGAAAATATTAAAGTTGCCTTTTGGTTTGAAAAATGGCAAAAGTTTGCATTTGGTGTGTTTGAAAAAGCTTAAGTTTGCCTTTGGTTTGATTGGAAATGCTAAAGTTGCCTTTGTTTGAAAATGCTGAAGTGCCTTCCATTTGAAAATGCGAAGAGAGTTTTCCATTGGTGTTGTTTGAAAAAGCTTAAGGTTGCCTTTGGTTAGAATGGAAAATGCTAAAGTTTGCCTTTGGTTTTGATTGGAAATGCTAAAGTGCCTTTGTTTGAAAACGCGAAAGTTGCCATCCATTTGAAAATTGCAAAAGTTGCCTTTTGTTGTGTTTAAAAATGCTAAAGGTTGACTTTGGTTGTGGATTGGAAATGCTAAGAATCCTCCTTTGTTTGAAAAAATCGG
Organism: Okamejei kenojei; assembly: GCA_035221665.1. NCBI lineage: Eukaryota > Metazoa > Chordata > Chondrichthyes > Rajiformes > Rajidae > Okamejei > Okamejei kenojei. The sequence continues at coordinate 190,802,882 of CM069131.1, forward strand.
AAAGTTACTTTTGGTATTTGAAAAAATATTAACTGCCTTTGGTTTTGAAATTGTGAAAGTAGCCTTTGGTGTGATTGAAATGCTTAAGCTGCCTTTGGTTTGATTGGAAATGCTAAAGGTAGCCTTTGGGTTTGATTGGAAATGCTAAAGTAGCCTTTGGTTTTGAAAATGCGAAAGTTGCCTTGGTTGCTTTGAAAATGCCAAAGAATGCCTTATGGTTATGTTGAAAATGGTGAAGTTTGCCTTCGATTTAGCCATTGCTATAAGATGGCATTTGGTTGTGTTTGAAAATGCTGAGGTTGCCTTTGGTTTGTTCGAAACAAAGTTGCCTCGTTTGGTTGTTTGAAATGCTAACAAGAAACATAGACATAGAAACATAGAAAAATAAGGTGCAGGAGTAGACAATCGGCCCTATGAGCGTCAATGCCAGCCCAATACATTATGATCATGGCTGATCCCCATCCAACTCATTATCCTGTACCTGCCATCTCTCCATAATACCCCCTGATCCCTTTTAGCCACAAGGGCCAATCAAACTCCCTCTTCAAATATAGCCTATGAACTGGCCTCAACTACCTACTGTAGCAGAATAATTCCCAGAGACCACACCACTCCATTCTCTGTGTGAAAAATGTTTTCCCCACTCGGTCCCTACAATAATTCCCCATTATCCTTATCTGTGACCCCTTTGTACTGTGACCTCCCCACATCGGGAACAATCTTCCTAGCATCAAGCCCTATCCAACCCGCTTAGAATTTTGTAAGTTTTCTATAAGATCCCCCCTCATTCCTGCCTAAATGCTAGCGAGTACAAAGCCAAAAATCTATCCAGTCTTTTGGTTTGTTTGAAAATGCTAAAGCGTCTTTGGTTTGATTGAAAATGCTAAAGTTGCCTTAGGTTTTGTTTGAAAATGCTTACGTGGCCTTCGGTTTCTTTGATAATGCTAAAGTTTTGCTTTTGGTTTAAAAATGCAAAACTTGCCTATGGTGTGTTTGAAAATGCTAAAGTACCTTTGTTTTTGTTTGAAAATGTTACCGTGCGTTTAGTTTGAAATATAAAAGGTTGTCTTTTTGGTTGCTTAAAAATGCTAAAGATGCCTTTGGTTGTTGAAAATGCTGAAGTTGCCTTTGGTTTGTTGAAAATTCTAAAGTGGCCTTTATCTTTGTTTGAAAATGCTCCGTTGCATTTGGTTTATTTGAAAATGCAATAGACGCCTGGTTTGAAAATGATAAAGTTGCAATTTGTTTGAATGAAAATGTATAGTTGCCTTCAGGTTGATTGAAAATGCTAAGATGCCTTGGTTTGATTTAAAATGCTAAGAACCTATGTTTTGATTGAAAATGCAAAGTTGCCTTTGATTTGAAACTGCTAAAGATCCCTTTAGCTTGAAAAAAACAACGATACATTTTATTTTGAAATGCAAAAGTTGCCTTATTTATTAAAATGCAAAGATGCCTTGTATTTTTGAAAATGCTAAAGTAACCTTTGGTTCATGAAAGTGCTAAAGTGCCTTTGTTTTGTTTGAAAATTCTAAAGTTGCCTTTGGTTGGTTTGAAAATCCTAAAGTTTCCTTTTGGTAGGATGAAAATACTAAATTGCCTTTGGTTTGAAGCTGCTTATGGTTCCCTTTGGTTGAAAATGCTATAGTTGCATTTGGTTTGAAAATGCGAAAGTTGCCTTTGTTTTCTCAGAAATGCTAACAGTTGCCTTTTGGTTTGATTCGAAAAATGCTAAAGTTGCCTTTGGTTTGAAAATGAGAAAGTTTGCCTTTGCTGAGTTTAAAAATGCTAAAGTTGCCTTTGGTTTGAATTGAAAATGCTAATAGCCTTTGGTTTGAAAATGCGAAAAGTTCCTCTTTGGTTTGAAAATGCGAAAGTTGCTTATGGTTTTGAAAATGGGCGAAATTAGCCTATGGTTTGAAAATGCCAAAGATGCCTTAGGTTTGGTGGAACATTTCTAAACTTTGCATTGTATTGAAAGCTAACGTTGCCTTTGCTTTGTTGAAAATGCAAAAGTTGCCTTTGGTTAAAAAATGGGAAAGTTGCCTTTGGTTTGATGATAGTGCTGAAGTTGCCTTTGGTTTGCAAATGCTAAAGTTGCCTTTTGTTTGTTCAAAATACTAAAGTACCCTTTGGTTTGTTGTGAACATACTAAAAGTTTGCCTTTTGTTTTTGTTTTAAAATGCTACCGTTGCCTTTGGTTTGTTTGAAAATGCAAAAGACGCCTTTGGTTTGATTGAAAATGCTAATGTTGCTTTGGTTTGATTGAAAATGCTAAAGTTGCCTTTTGTTGGTTTGAAAATGCTAAAGTTGCTTTGGTTGGATTGAAAATGTTAACAGTTGCCTTGTTGGATTGAGTTTCCCTTTGGTTGAAAATGCTAAAGTTTGCATTGGGTTTGAAAAATGCTAAAGTAGCATTTGATTTGTTTGAAAATGCAAAAGACTACTTTGGTTTGATTGAAAATACAAAAGTTGCCTTTGGTTTGTTTTGAAAAAATACTAAAGTTGCCTTTTGGTATGAAAATGCTAATGTTGCCTTTGGTTTGATTGAAAATGCTAAATTTGCCTTGTGATTTTGTTTTGAAAATGCATACCTGCCTTTGGTTTTGTTTTGAAAATGCAAAAGTTGCCTTTGGTTTATTATCAAACAGATAGAGTTACCTTTCGTTGGATTGAAAATGCTTAAGTTACCTTTGGTTTTGATTGAAAATGCTAAAGTTGCCATAGGTTTTGTTTGAAAATGCTAAAGTTACCTTTGGTTTGTTTGAAAATGCTAAAGTTGCCCTGGTTTGAGTGGAAATGCTAAAATTGGCTATTATTTGTTTTGAAAATGCTAAAGTTGCCTTCCTTTTGTTTGAAAATGCTGAATTGCTGTTTTATAATTTAAAATGCTAATGTTGCCTTTGGTTTGAAAATAGTAAAGTTGCCCTTCGGTTTGAAAATAAATAAAGTTGGCCTTTGGTTTGTTTTGAAAATGCCGAATTGCCTTTGTTAGTTTGATAATGCTGAAGTTTGCATTTTTTGGTTTGTTTGAAAATGCTAAGTTGCCTTTGGATTTGTTTCAAACATATAGAGTTACCATTCGTTGGATTGAAAATGCTTTATGTTATCCTTTGGTTTGATTGAAAATGCAAAGTTGCCTGGTTTGAGTGAAATTGCTAAAAATTGGCTATTGTTTTTTTTGAAAATGCTAAAGTTCCTTTCCTTTGTTTGAAAATGCTGAAGTTGCCTTTTATAATTGAAAATGCTAATGGTTGCCTTGGTTTGAAAATAATAAAGTTGCCTTTGTTTGTTATGAAACTCCGAAGTTGCCTTTGGTTTGTTGATAATGCTGAAGTTGTCCTATGGTTTTGTTTTGAAAAAGTAAACGCCTTTGCTTTGTTGAAAATGCTAAAGTCGCCTTTGGTTTGAAATTCTAAATTGCCTTAGGTTTGAATTGAAAATGATAAAGTTGCCATAGGTTTGTTTGAAAAAGCTAAAGTAGCCTTTGGTTTAAAATGCCGAAAGTTGCCTTTGGTGTTATGAAAATCTAAGTAGCCTTTGCTTTGTTGAAAATGCTAAATTGCCTTTGGTTTGAAAAAGAGAAAGTTGCCCTTTGGGTTGCTTTGAAAATGCTAAAGATGCCTTTTGGGTTTGTTGAAAATGCTAAGTTCCCTTTGGTTGGATTGAAAATGCCAAAGCTGCCTTGTTTTTTGAAAATTCTAATGTTGCATTAGGTGTAATTGGAAAATTAAAGTTGCCTTTGGTTTGAAAAGCAAAGTTACCTTGGTATGTTTTAAAATGTAAAGTGCCTTTGGTTTGATTGGAATGTCTAATGTTGCTCTTGGTTTGATTGGAAATCTAAAGTTTGCCTTTGTTTTGAAAATGCGAAAGTTGCATTTGGTAGAAATTGAAAATTTTTAAGTTTGCCTTTGGTTTTAAAAATGCTAAAGTTACCTGTGGTGTGTTTGAAAATGCTTAATTGCTTTGGTTTGAATGGAAATGCTAAAGTGCCTTTGGTTTGAAATTGCGACAGTCCTTTGATTTGAACAAGCGAAAATCGCCGTTGTTGCTTTGGAAATTGCAAAAGATGCCTTTCGTTTGCTGAAATTTCTGAAGTTGCCTTCGTTTGCAAATGCTAAAGATCCTTTGGTTGTTTGAAAATAACGAAGTTGCTTTGGTTTTTTGAAAATGCTAAAGTTGCCTTTGATTTGTTCGAAAATGCTAAAGTTGCCTTGGTTTGTTTTGAATGCTAAAGTTGCTTTGGTTGATTGAAAATGCTTAAAGTTGCCTAGATTGTTTTTGTAATTGCTTACGTTGCCCTTTGGTTTGTTTGAAAATGCTAAAGTAGCCTTGGTTTAAAAAATTTCGAAAGTTGCCCTTTGGTATGTATGAAAATGCTAAAGTACATTTGGTTTGATTGAAAAAGTGTAGTTTCCTTTGGTTGCTTCGAAAATGCTAAAAGATGCCTTTGGTTTGATGAAAATGTGAAGTTTCCTTTGTTTAAAATACTAAAGTTGACTTTGGTATGAACAGCTATAAATGCCTTTGATTTGAAAAGCGCAAGTTGAATTTTGGTGTCTTTGAAAATGCGAAATTGCCCTTGGTTGCTCAAAAATGCCAAAGATGCCTTTGGTTTATTAAAAATGTTGAAGTTGCCTTGTTTGTTTGAAAATGCAAAAGTAGTACTTTAGTTTGTTTGAAACTGATAGAGGTAACCTTCGGTATGATTGAAAATGCTAAAGTTACCTTGGTTTGATTGAAAAGCTAAAGTTGCCTTAGGTTGTTTGAAAATGCTAAAAGTTGCCTTTGGTTTGATGGAAAATTCCTAAATTGCCATTGGTTGTCTTGAAAATGGCTAAATTGCCTATGGTTAGTCAGAAAATGTAAATGATGCCATTTGTTTGTTTGAAATGCTAACGTTGTGCCTTTGGTTTGATGAAAGTGCTGAAGTTGCCTTTGGTAAGAAAATGCTAATTGTAATGAAGTTGCCCTTTGGATTGATAGAAAAGAGCGAAAGTTTCTTTGGTTCGTTAAAATGCTAAAGTTGCCTTTCGGTTGGTTTTGAAAAATGCAAAAGTTCATTGGTTGAACATGCTATAGTGTATCTGGCATGAAAATGCTAAAATGCCTTGATTGTTTTTAAAAATGCTAAAGTTTGCCTTGGTTAAAAATGCTAAAGTTGCACTTTGTTTGAAAATGCTGAATTTTCCTTATTTTGTTTGAAAATGCTACCGTTGCGTTGGTTGCTGAAAATGATAAAGTTGCCCTTTGGTTTGTAGGAAATTACTAAAATTGTCCTTTATTGATTGAACATGCAAAGTTGCCTTTGTTTGAATGACAATGCTAAATTGCCTTGTTGGATTACAAATGGTTAAAGTTGCCTTTGGTTGGATTAAAAAAATTTTAGTTGCCTTTTGGTTTGGAAAATGATAAACATGTCTTTGGTTTGTTTGAAAATGCTAAAGTTACTTTGTTTTTGTTGAAAAGCTAACCGTTGCCTTTGGTTTGTTTTTTAAAACGCAAAAAACCGCCTGTTGTTTAAATGCTAAAGTTGCATTTGGTTGAAAAATGCTAAAGTTGCATATTGGGTTTGAAAATGCTATGAAAGTTGCCTTTGGTTTTCAAAATACAAAATTGCCTTTGTTTGGTTTTGAAAATGCAAACAACACCTTTGGTTTTTTTTGAAAAATGGCTGAGTTGCATTTGGTTTTTTTGAAAATGCTGACGTTGGCCTTTGGTTTTGTTTGAAAATGCAAAACACACGTTTGGTTTGTTTGATAATGCTAAAGTTTGCCTTTTGTTTTGATTGGAAATGCTAAATTTGCTTGGTTGAGCAAAATGCAAAAGTTGCCTTTGGTTTATTTGAAATGCGAAAGGTAGCCTTTGTTGAGAAATGCGAAAGTTTGCCCTTTTGGTTTGAAAATGCGAAAGTTGCCTATGTTGCTTTGAAATGCCAAAGATGCCTATGGGTTTTTTGAAAATGTTGAAGCATGCCTTTGGTTTGCTGAAAAATGCTGAAGTTGCCTTTGGTTATGCCAATGCAAAAGTTGCCTTGGTTTGTTCAAATGCGAAAGATTTCCTTTCTTTTGTTGAAAATGCTACAGTTGCCTTTGTTTGGTTTGAAAATGCAAATTTGCCTTTGTTTGTTTCAAATAGATCGAGAAACTTTGGGTTTGGATTGAAATGCTTATGTTACCTTGTGGTTGGGATTGAAAATGCTAAAGTTGCCATAGATTTGTTTTGAAAATGCTAAAGATACCTTGGGTTGTTTGAAAATGCTGAAGTTGCCTTTGGTTTGTTGAAATATGCAAAGTTTCCTTTGTTTGGTTTGAAAATGCTACCATTGCCTTTGTTTGTTTGAGACCCTGTTGTTTGACAATGCTTAAGTACCCTTTGGATTGATAATGCTTAATACCCTTTGGTTTGAAAATGCTAAAGTTGCCTTTGGTTGAAAATGCTAACGTAGCATTTGGTTTGAAACGCAAAAGTTGCATTTGGAATGAAAATTTCCCAAGATGCCCTTTTGTTTATTTTGAAATGCTGAAGATGAACTTGGTTTGAAATGCTAAAGTTAACTTTGTTTTGTTTAAAATACAAAGTTGCCATAGGTTAGTTTTGAAAATCTAACGTTGCCTTTTGGTTTTTAAAAAACAAAAGTGGCCCTTTGGTTTGTTTTGTTGAAAATGCTAAAGTTGCCTTTGTTTTTTTTGAAAATGCAAAAGATGACTTTGTTTTCTTTGCAAATACTAAAGTTGCCTTTGTTGGATTGAAAATGCTAAGGTTCCCTTGGGTTTGGGATAGAAAATCTAAAGTTCCTGGGTTTGACAACTGCTAAAGCATCCCTTCGTTTGAAAATGGTGAAAGATGCCTTTGTATGAAAATTCTAAAGGATGCTTTTGGTTTGTTTGAAAATGCTAAGATGCCTTGTTTTGTTTGAAAATGATACACGTTGCCCCTTTGTTGCTTCAAAACGCAAAAAAACGCCTTTGGGTTGTTGAAAAATGCTAAAGTTGCCTTTGTTCGTGTGAAAATGATAAAGTTGCCTTGTTTCTTAAAATGTTAAGGTGCCATTGTGTTTGTATTGAAAATGCACCAGTTGCCCTTGTGTTTGTTTGAAAAATGCAAACGACATCTTTGTTTGTTTGAGAAAATGTTAAATTTGCCTTTGGTTTGATTGGAAATGCTCAAGTTGCCTTTGGTTTGAAAAAGCAAAAGTTGATTTTGGTTTAATTGAAAATGCTAAAGTTGCCATTGGTTTCTTGAAAATAGTAAAGTTGCCTTTGGTGCGATTGAAAATGTTAAAGTTGCCTTTGGTTTGATTGAAAATGCTAAAATTGCGTTTGGTAGGATTGAAAATGCTAACGTTGCCTTTGGTTTGCTTGAAAATGCAAAAGATGCCTTTGGGTTGTTTAAAATGCGAAAGTTGCCTTTGGTTTCTTTGAAAATGCAAACGACGCCTTTGGATTCTTTGAAAATGCAAACGACGCCTTTTGGTTTGTTTGAATTGCCTAAATTTTCCTTGTTTTAATTTTAAAATGCTAAAGTTGCCTTTGTTGGTTTGAAAATGCTAAAGTTGCCTTTGGTGTGATTAAAATGTTAAAGTTGCCTTTGTTTTTTGAAAATGCAAATTATGCCTTAGGTTTTGTTTGAAAATGCATACATTGCTTTGGTTTGTTTTGAAATGCTAAAGTACCTTTTGGTTTAAAAATGCGAAAGTTGCCTTTGTGTGTAGAACATTCTAAAGTACCCTTTGCTTTGATTGAAATGCTAAAGTTGCCTTTGGTTTGAAAAAGCGAAAGTTTTGCCTTTGGTTGGGTTAGACATGCTAAACTTGTGCCTTAAGTTGTAACTGCTTAAGTTTGCCTTTAGTTTCAAAATGCTAATGTTGTTTGGTTTGTATGGAAATGTTAAAGTTGCTTGGTTTGTTTGAAAATGCTAACGTTCCTGTGTTTTTGTCTGAAAATGCTAAAGTTGCCTTTAGTTTGATTGAACGTGCTCAACTTGCCTTTGGGTTTAAAATGCTAAAGTTTCCTTTTGGATTGTTTGAAAATGCTAAGTGCATTTGGTTTATTTGAAATTGCAAATCGCCCCTTGTTTGAGAGAAAAGCAGGAGTTGCCTATCGTTTGTTTGAAAATCAAAGTTGCCCTTTGGCTTTGTTTAAAAATGTTTTTAAAGTTGCCTGTGGTTTGCTCTGCAAAGATAACGTTGCCTTTGGTTTGTTTGAAAATGCATGAAGTTGCCTTTGGTTTGGTTTGAAACTGCTAAAGTTGCCTTTGTTTGGTTGAATTGCTTAAAATTGCTTTATCTCGTTGGAAAATGCTCGTTGCCTTTGCTTTTTGGAAAAGGCGAAAGTTGCTTTGGTTAGTTTGAAATAGCTAACGTTGCCTTGGTTGTTGGAAAATGCTAAAGTTGCCATTGGCTTTTTTGAAATGCTAAGTTGCGTAGTTTTGGTTTGAAACTGCTAAAGTTGCCTTTGGTTTGAAAGGAAAAATTTTGCCTTTGGTTTACCATCAACAGTTGCCTTGCCTTATTGAAAAAGTGGTGTTTGTCATCTATATGATTAAAAAGTCTAATCTTGACCACTTCCTGTTTGTGCTCATCTTGATTTTAAAAATATGAGCACCACATATTGCTGTATTTTTGGCCGCTTACCTCCAGAGTGCCCTCTGCTCAAGAGGTGCTGAGATTTTTCCCATCGATGAAAAACAAAAGTTATTTGTGTTTTAAAAATGTGAGTTCTCTCTCCTGTAAATCACGCCCTGAGGCCAACGCCCCTTCGGGTGGAGGAGGGAGGGACATTAAACGCCGGAAGTGTGGGCCTGACTCAGCTCTACAAGCTGTGGGAGGGGGAGGTCACAACTCTCTGGCTTTGGGTGACCTTGCACGCCTGCATGAAGTGGTAGGAAACTGCACTTGAGTTTGGTGCCTTGCACCCTGCTTTGGTGAAAGCGGTAGGAAAAACTGTACTTGAGTTTGGTGGCCCTGCACCCTGCTTGAAGTAGCAGGAATCTGCACTTGAATTTGGTGTCCCTGACCTGCTTGAAAGTGGAATTTCAAAGAATAACCGAGAGGTCAAACCTGCCAGTCTAACCCTTAGCCGTGATCGAGTGAGCTCGCGGCCAGCACAAAGGCTTGAGTGACTGAGGCCACCAGCCCAAGAAACCCCATTCGCCCACACAATGTCCATACTAGCCCTCTGGAAACCAGTCCTTCAGCCCACAACTCAGATCCGTTCAAATAAACGCCCCCCACCCAACTGGCCACCAATACCAGCCCTCCCGATGAATGGGCTGAATGGGTATCGAACGGGGTCCTAACTTATAGGCTAGTCTTTCTTATAACATGGTGCCCAGAGCTGAACACAATACTCTAAAAGTGCCCTCACCAATGTCTTGTATAAGTGCAACATGACCTCCCAACATCTATAAACATGGTCTAACCAATGATGGCCAATGTGCCAGAAATCTAGTTGACCACCCTGTCTAACCTGTGACACCCACTTTATCAGGGAACTGTTTTCCTGCGCTCTTAGGTTCCCTCTGCTCTACAACACTCCCCATCAGAGCCCGACCATTCATTGAGACCCCCAGGTTTGCCCCTAAAGACAACACCTCACATTCCTCTCTATTAAATATTCAAATGAAAAAATTCCCAGCCCCCTGCCCAATCGATCAAGTTCCCTGAAATTGGGTGGTCACAGGTAGTAACAGGGATTGTTGTTAGAATATCGGGATTTTTGTTCTAGTTTAGAGATTAAAGCGTGGAAAGAAGCCCTCCGGCCCACCGAGTCAATGCCGACCAGCGATCCCCACACACTAACACTACCCTACACACTGGGACATGTACAATTTACCGGCAATCAACCTACAAACCCACATGTCTTTTGGAGTGTATTGTTGTGTGACCCCGATCGTGTGTGACGGGACTGTACAGAGGTCCCCTGACCCCACACCCCCTGCCCTTCCGTACTGGCGGATGGTACAGGAAGTGATCTCACTAACTCTGACTCATCCATCTTTGTTTTTCACCCACTCCATTGTTCCAGTCTGGGCAGTTTGCCCGCTGTGCAAATTCTCATGGAACTTTGAATAAGATCAGGACATGGCTGAGATCAAGTCTCCCTGAGGGGGAGGGGAGAGAGAGAGAGAGAGATGTCATGGGGAGAGTTTGAAGATAGACACACAACGACACAGGGTGGCACGCTGTTGCAGCGGTAGAGTTGCTCCTCACAGGAGCCAGGGACCTGGGTTTCCATCCTCAATACGGGTGTTTTGTCTGTACGGAGTTTGCACAATCTCCCCGTGACCTGCGTGGGTTTTCTCTTCTCTCCCTTTCTTCTTTCCTTTCCTTCATTCTTCTTTCCTTCTGGGTGCTCTGGTTTCCTCTGTAGGTTAATTATCTTCAGTAAAATTGTACATTGTGCCCAGTGTGTAGGATAGTGTTAGTGCGTGGGATCACTGGTCGGTGTTGACTCGGTGGGCCGGAGAGCCTGGGGGGGAGAGTAGACGAGGTAGCCTGTTCCACACTGTATCTCTAATTAGACAATAGACAATATAGTCATTCGGCCCCGTCAAGCCAGTAAGAATTGTTCCGCCAAATCAATGTGATCATGTCTAAAAAGCTAACCCCCTTATTCGTAAACTGTGGCCCCTGGTTTGGCCGATCTTTTGGAACTCCCCAAAACATTGCAAAATGTTTCCTGCTCTAGCTTGTCCAAACCATAAATAATCTTACATATTTCAAAAGATCCCCTTCGGTTCAATAAGGACCGAGATGAGAAAATCATTTTTCCACAGAGAGTGTGTGAATCTGTGGAATTCTCTGCCACAGAAGGTAGTTGAGGCCAGTTCGTTGGCTATATTCAAGAGGGAGTTGGATGTGGCTCTTGTGGCTAAAGGGATCAGGGGGTAGTTATGGAGAGAAGGAGTACGGGATACTGAGTAAGTGGATGATCAGCCATGATCATATTGAATGGCAGTGCAGGCTCGAAGGGCCAATGGCCTGCTCCTGCACCTAATTTCTTTTGTTTCTATGTTTTTTTATCCCCTCTCATCATTCTAAAATTCTCAGTATACAAGCCCAGCCGCTTCATTCTCACAGCATATGACAGTCCCGCCATCCAGGGAATTAACCTTGTGAACCTATGCTGCACTCCCTCAATCCTTCATCAAATTTGGAGACCAAAACTGCACACAATCTCCAGGTGTGGTCTCACTAGGGCCCTGTACAACTGCAGAAGGATCCTTTTGTCTCGCCTATACTCAACTTCCACTTGTTATGAAGCCCAACATGCCATTCGCTTTCTTTCACTGCCTGCTGCACCACTGCATACAAACTGGGGAACTTGCTTTCATTGAGGACTATGGACAAGCTTCCAATGACCCCCAGATCCCGTTGTACTTCCCCTTTTCCCAACATGACACTATTTAGTTATTAATCTGCCTTCCGGTTTTTGCTACCAAAGTGGAAAACCTTGGTCCACATTATCCACATTAAACTGCATCTGCCATGCATCTGCCCACTCCCCCAACCTGTCCAAGTCACCCTGCACTCTCATAGCATCCTCCTCACAGTTCACACTGCCACGCAGCTTTGTGTCATCTGCAAAGTTTCTAATATAATCCCTTCATCTTAATCAGTAATATATATTGTAAATAGCTGCAGTCCCAGCACTGAGCCTTGCGGTACCCCAATAGTCACTGCCTGCCATTCTGAAAGGAACCCGTTAATCCCTACTCTGTTTCCTGTCTGCCAACCACTTCTCTATCCATGTCAGCACTCTACCCCCAATACCAAGTGCCCCAATTTTACCCACTAATCTCCTATGTGGTTCCTTACCAAATGCTTTCTGAAAGTTCAGGTACACTACATCCACTGGCTCTCCCTTGTCCATTGTCCTAGTTCTATCCTCAAAAAATTCAAGAAGATTAATCAAGCATGATTTCCCCTTTGTAAATCCATGCTGACTCAGACCGATCCTGTCACTGATATCCAAATGTGCCGCTATTTCATCTTTTATGATTGACTCCAGTATCTTCCCCACCACCAATGTCAGGCTAACTGGTCTATAATTCCGTTTTCACCCTCCTGCCTTTCTTAAAAAGTGGGATAACATTAGCTACCCTCCAATCCTCAGGAACTGATCCTGAATCTATAGAACATTGGAAAATGATCACCAATGCATCCATGATTTCTTGAGCCACTTCCATAAGTACCCTGGGATGCAGACCATCAGGCCCTGGGGATTTATCAGACTTCAGTCCCATCAGTCTATCCAACACCATTTCCTGCCTAATGTGGATTTCCTTCAGTTCCTCCGTCACCTCAGATCCTCTGGCCACGAGTATATCAGGAAGATTATTTGTGTCCTCCTTAGTGAAGACGGATCCAAAGTACCTGTTCAACTCTTCTGCCATTTCCTTGTTCCCCATAATTCTCCATCACCTTTTTCAATCTTCAAGTGTCCAACTTTGGTCTTAACTAATTCTTTTTTGTTTTTTTTTTTTTGTTTATTTTTGTTAGAAGTAAGTACAGTAGTCTGGTACTTAAATACCTAATACATAAATACATATTCTCATTCTTGTACAACTTCATACTTTTAGTTCAATAATAAAAGAACAGTGAGAGAAAAAAGAAATAAAGAGTGTCGGAATAGATAGACAAGCGAGTAGAAACAGAAAACAAAAAATAAAAAATAAAGGACAGAGGTGAGAAGTTAAAAGATTGAAAGAGAAGGAAAAAGCAAAAAGAAAAGAGAGATTAGGAGAGATCTACCTATCTCATATTTTTGCCCATCTGTCACCCAGTTCTAAACATTTAATTTCTAAGGTTATGTTATGTTGCACCATATGCTTGTAAAAAGTTGATAAACGGAGACCAAATCTTTAAGAATCGGTCTACTTTGCCTAGTAAGAGGAATCTCATTTCTTCAAGATGTAGCGTTTCAGACATGTTTGAGATCCACATTTTGAATGTTGGCGTAGGTGCGTTTTTCCAAAATTTAAGTATAAGTTTTTTCGCTGTTATTAGACCATAATTAAGAAAAGCTTCTTGGAATATAGTTAGTTTACTTCCCTCTTCCATTGATCCAAAGATAATCAATTCAGTATTGGGGTTCAATTTTGTGTTAAATAGTTTTGTAAAAATTCCAAAAATGTCATTCCAAAATGTATACAGTTTTGTACAAGAGACAAAGGAATGTGCTATAGTGGCATTTTGAGTTAGACATTTGTCGCAGATGGGGGAAACATTTGAAAATATTTTATTCAGTCTTGTTTTCGAATAATATAATCTATGTAAAATTTTAATTTGAATTAGGTTATGTCTTACATTCATTGAACATTTGTTTACATATAATAAATTTTTATCCCATCTATTGTTCGGAATTTTTATCAATAACTCTTGTTCCCAGTCTCTTCTAATTGCTTCTGTCATTGGTGTTTCTATATTTAGAATTATATTATATAAGTAAGATATTAAATTGCTTGATTCTGCCTTTCTATTCATTCCTTCCTCCAGTAGATCTGGGGTGGTCTTAACTAATTCTTTCCTCTTCACATTCCTAAAGAAGCTTTTACTATCCCCCTTAATATTCTTGCCTAGCTTACTTTCGTACCTCATCTTTTTTCCCTGTATTGCCCTTTAATTATCTTCTGTTGCTCTTTTAACGTTTCCCAATCCTCTTGCTTCCTGCTCATCTTTGCTATGTTGTACATCTTCTCTTTTATTTTTATACTCTCCCTGACTTCCCTTGTCAGCCACGGTCACCCCTTACTCCCCTTGGAATCGTTCTTCCTCTTTGGAATGAAATGACGGAGGGGGGAAGAAGGAGGTGGAGTGGGGGAAGGAGTGGTGTAAGTGCGGGTTTGTAGGTTAATTTTACTTCGGAGGCCTTCAGACGGAAAATAATGGAAATATTCCCTAACCTACCCTAAGGGGGTTTCACATATAAAAAGGAAAAAATATGATGAAATATGGTGGGAATATCTACCTCAGATATTTCTGAAGGTAGTCTCCTTGAGGGGGATAAAACTCAGGAGAAACAAGGGCAGTGAAAAATAAAATGGAAAAACTGACCCTAAAAATGCACTGATAGTGGTGGCCGGTCATGAAGTACCCACCACAGCACCAAAATATATATATATATATATATATATATATATATATAGATATATTATATATATATATATATATATATATATATATATACACACAGGTGTATGCACAACACCTGAATAAGAAGTGAGGCCATGGAAAATTACCATGGAAACAAAATTAGTTGGTCTCTCACTAAAAGCTGTTATGGTTAAAACAGCAGAACTAATGATGAGTGAAGCCATGAAAAGTAAACATGGAAACTAAAAACTCACCAAAGCTGTAATGATTGAAACAGCAGAATATGATAAAACTTTTATGTTTTTATAAGATATCAACGGTGAATCCGTTTATAATATCCATGTCTCAAATTAAATGAGATATAAAGAAATACAATTTCAAAGTATTTCAAACTGGTCATGGCATTACTATTCAAAAATAAAAATAAAATAAAATAAAACGTTGTGCAAATAACTAATACTTTTTAAAATAAAATAAATTGCCATCAGTTTGTGGAGCTCAATGGGAAGAAATATATATATAATTTACCAAATCTGCACTCTAGATTCGCAGATCAATATAAAATCAGGTTATGTTAAACTCCTGATTATTATGGAATAAACCTGCCTTATGATAAATCAAAGATATTGATTACAAAAAAACAGACTACTGATCTTTTAAACTTTGGGGGGAAAAACTATGACCCAATGAAAGATTTGATAATGGATCAAACAAAGGCGAAGATCTTTAAATTTGGGGGAAAAACTATGATCCAATGAAAGATTTGATAATGGATCAAAACAAAGGCAAAAGTGGTATAATCCAACATAGCCTTATCCAAACCCATATAATTGGGAAAAGAAGGCTTGAAGTACGTTGAAAGAGGTGCAAACATCTTGTTACAAAATAAGTTCATGAAATCTCCAATTGTGGGGGATTACAGGTGTATTATGATCGTTAATTTAATATAACTAAGGAAGGATTGGTTCACCTGTATAAGAAAATCTTAAAAATTGATTTTTAGGTTTGCACTCAAAAGTAACTCCCAATAATGAAGGGGTACGTACATATATATTATAAAATTACCTCAGTGTAAAGATTTGATGGTATAAAACCATACAAAACATCATTTTATATACACTTTCAACAGTGTAAGACCATTTATTAAAATGGAAAACATCTAGAACATGGAAATACAGTTGCTATTTAACAAATTGTTAATCAATATTACAGTGCTTGAAATTAATTAAAATGGGTCAAGCTGTGCAAGTTAAAACATTGTCCAAAGGATTAAACCAGTTCAAGGCTGTTAAACAGAATACTGGAGGAACAATTATGCTGATAAAAGATCAGCACTTGCACTAATGAGGTCATGGTCATGGGTTATCTTGATTACATTTAAATTGGAAGGTTATAAGAGTCGGCTGCAAATTAGTGCTGCAATTACAAACTTGGTGGGAGGTAAGGACCTGACCCATTATATAAAGCGTATGCTTAGGCATTAATAAAATATTCATAAATACTATTCTGAATTTAGAAGTAATTCAGCACCATAAGAGGGGAAAATTGTTCCATGATACAAATATGTCTCATTGTTGTTGACATACTTTGTCCCTCCATTAGGTTAGGTAAAGGGTAAATAAAGCTCCAAAAGAAGGAATACAGAAGCTTATAAGAAAATGTATGCCTTTGTGAGAGACTTATGCAATATCAAATGATACGTTATCATTATTAAAGTAATGTAAAAAAAAGGTTCACAAGCTGCTTCAACTATAAGCTTAACAGCTGTTGCAAACTGAAGCAAGTGTTACAGATGATGTACAGCTTCTGTGAATGTTTGGGTAAAGATAAGAATATTATCTATTCTATAAGAATAATTGATACGTCTCTTGTTGGGACTGCGGACAATAATACCAGGTGAGCATAAATGGATTGTCCTAAGAAATTTTCCAAAACATTTGTATTAATTATTGAAGTATAAAGGAGTTATGGATTAAATATCGATTGTTTTATTATGGAAGTGTCCATGTCGTATCAAGGTGAACAATACCACGGCTGTGGCATATGTTAAAACACACAAGATAAGTCAAATAACAATCATGGGATTATCTGAGTAAACAGATGTGGCATATTCTAAAACATTTAGTCCAGCTGTTTATCTCTAAGGAAGAGACAATGGTATCGGAGACAACAAATTTGGGGGGGAAAAACACATTGTCATTAATATGGATTACTTACGATTAATCTGGTTGCATACAGATTAAATCACCGATCTTTCAAATGTTTCTTGTGGGTAAACCAAGAACAGGAAAGGTGGATGCTTTTCTCTCAATTACATGAGGAAAAGATGTTCGTTTGTGTTCCTCATTTTGTTTGATAGGGCAGTGTCTGATGAAAATGTAGCAGGACACTGCCAGAGGCATTTTGGTGGCCCAATACGGATCCTTCGTGGTTTCATAAATATTGAGTGATGTTGAACTACTTGTGATGATTCATAGTTGCAGTAATTTATTGAAATCTGAGGAAGGGTCTCGACCCGAGGCGTTGCCTATCTCCTTTCGCTCTTTGGATGCTGCTGCACCCGCTGGGTTCTCCAGTTTTGTGTAACCCTGCAGTAATTTATTGTTGTACAAAGGCATCCATGACATGTAAATATGAATTTGACTATCTGCAGGTTGACCAGACCATTACAACAGCTGATGGTCAAAGAAGTCTATGAATGTTTAACTAATATAACAACGTAACAATAAAATAATTATTATAAAAAGAAGTGTTATACCTCAATTTGCAGAAATAAGTTTAAAAAACAATATTTTGTTATAAGAAATTGGAAGTCTGTGTATACAGTAAAGTTATTTTATCATATTAGATATATGGAGTTCCTTGTGGATTGCATTTTTCTGAGCATCTAATTGATAGAGCCAATAATAGGGCTCAGAGTGTTACCGTCCTATTAACGGACAATATACTAACCAAGAAGTTATCAGGTGCATTCATAATATCCCGATATGAAAAGGGATATATATGTGGATATTAATATAAATATATATTAGAAATTGGATACACTCAGTGGAACTAGATACTGAAAGGTGGAAAATCACTCTGTTAATGAGGTAGATACATTCACAGGAATGGCACGGGATGAGCCGCTCGAGCAAAGATGCAAGGCCGCAGGAGGGTGTAAATTAATGTTAAAGTAAAAAGGAACCAGTCATGGTGTCAGGTTTGGACACGGAGTGTTGGGTTCTCTATAATTGTTGCTTTGTCATACCATCAAAATATATATATCAATTGATATTTTGTGATAAACTTGCCTTTCAATGGAAAGGGCATTACTTTTATTCTTTATAATGTGAAATAATTTATCACATAACTTGAGGCAATGTTTGGGGGAAAAATGTGTTATTCGCTCGTCACTGTGTTGAATGAGCCGGACTGTCGTATGGAATAAATTCTACGACATGAAAAACACAGAAAGCTTCAAAATCTTCACGTAGTCACTCACGTGACTCCGAAGTAAAATAGTAAGATTAAACGAGAACTTACCAGTTTGAAGTTTGATCTTTATTTTATGAGGAGTAATGATGAGGGATTACGTGCCCTCCACTCCCCACCCTCATAAAATAAATGATCATCTGGTAGTTCTAAATCTATGAGAAGCCTTACTATCTTACTCCGGCTATTATGTTCTGTGTTTTTCATGCCGCTGCTTTGAAGTATGCCGTTCCAGCGCCAGGCGGGGTTCTTCACGTAATCCCTCATCGTTACTCCTCATAAAATAAAGATCAAACTTCAAACTGGTAAGTTCTCATTTAATCTTACTATCAACACCCATTGTATGATCGTATTAATCTGATAATTTGCAGATTCTAACAAGGCCATACCAGGGTCTGGGACTATCCAATCGTACCGTGGATGTCATCACATCATCCTGGAGGGATAGTACAAAAAAGCAGTACATCTCTCATGTCAGGAAATGGGAGGAGTTTTGTTTACATGGAAACATTACATACCACACAACTTCCAACCCAGACGTGCTCGAATTTCTGTCCAAGTTATATTTTGATGAAGGGTTGAGCTAAAGTGCCATCAATAGTGCCAGGAGTGTCCTGGCGTCGTACATATGCCGGGGTACGGAACTTCAGTCTGTAGGATCTCATCCGTTAATATCCCGATTTACGAAGGGTGTTTTTAATTCCAATCCCTCCAGGCCTAGGTACTCTGAAATCTGGGATGTGAGCGTGGTACTGTTGCTGCTTCGTCAGTGGGGTCCAGCCACATCCTTGTCATTGGCAAAGATTACCCTAAAGTTGGTTATACTCATGGCGCTGGTGTCAGCGCAAAGGGTTCAGACTTTGCATAAACTGCGTCTGGACAGGATGGTGTTACGTAATTCATCAGGGAATTACGTTATGTTTTACATCTATGATCTAATTAAACAAAGCAGACCAGGGGTGTCAGGATTCAAACTTGTACTGTCAGCATATCCCACGGATTTACAGCGGTGTGTAGTGGCGCACTTGAGGTGTTATATCGAGGTCACCAAGAGCCTCAGAGGCTCCGAAGTAGCATTGTTTATTAGCCACAAAAAGCCACATGTGAAAGTGTCGGTTCAGAACATTTCACGATGGCTGAAACAAGTGCTGGGTTGTGCAGGAGGTAAAACTGACAAATTTAAATCTCACTCTACCAGGGCGGCAGCAGTGAGGGCAATGGATGTCCCTCTAGACCATATCCTCGCGGCCACAGGATGGTCAAATGAATTGACTTTTCAGAGGTTTTATAATAAACCACTTATTGAACCCGGGGTGTTCTCCCATTCCATTTTAACTTCTGTTTCATAGCTTCCCCAGGGTGAGAGGAGTCGCTATTGTGTTTTCTTTTGTTTCTTTTTTGTGAATTAAAGCATCAACATGCTAATCTGTACCATGTTTCAATATATTGCTCATTATTCACTCCTCCTGAGTCAACTGATTCAGTGTGAGACGCCTGGATTCGTATCTACGGCATGAAATCACAGAGCTTTGAAATCTTCACGGAATCACTCACGTGACTCCGAAGTAAAATAGTAAGATTAAACGAGAACTTACCAGTTTGAAGTTTGATCTTTATTTCATGAGGAGTTACGAGGAGCGATTACGAGGAACTTGCCAGTTTGAAGTTTGATCTTTATTTCATGAGGAGTTACGAGGAGCCCACTGCTCCTGGCCCTCAATATCATTAAGGTCAACTGGAAGGTCTAGTTTATAATCTTACTATGTTACTTCAATTACTGTTATCTGTGATTTCATACCGCTGCTTTGAAGATTGACGCGCATGCGGACTGGCGAGGTCTTCACGTAATCGCTCATCGTATCTCCTCATAAAATAAAGATCAAACTTTAAATTGGTAAGTTCTTGTTTAATCTTACTATTATCTTCGGTAAAATTGTACATTGTCCCCAGTGTGTAGGATGGTATTAGTGTGTGGGGATCGCTGGTTGGCGTTGACTCGGTGGGCCGGAGGGCCTGTTTCCACGCTGTTTCTCTAAACTAAACTAAATCCCTCTACTCTACAACACTCCCTGTCTACCTGTGATCCCACATTTAGGGAACCATGTCCCTCTCCCTCTCTCCCTCTCTCCCTCTCTCCCTCTCTCCCTCTCTCCCTCGCTCCCTCTCTCCCTCTCCCCATCTCCCTCTCCCTCCCTTCCCTTCTCCCTCCCTCTCCCCCCCTCTCCCTCTCAGACAGACAGACACCAGACGTTATTCTCACAATGCTGGGGTAGTTTATATTTCACATCCCCTCTCGGGACGGGGGGGTTGGGAGAGGTTAGGGATCCTCTTGATAGGGCTCACAGCAGGAACCTTTGAAACACCTCCAGTTCAGAGAAGACCTTTCTCAGGGTTCACAGGCACCTGCACGACACTTTCCGCCAGAGAAGATGCAATGTCGAACTGTGGAGAGACAAGACTGTTAGATCGTCTCTCTGTCTCCCACTGCCCCCCTCCCTCCCATTTACACCCATCAACACACCACTCCCTTTCTCTCCCCATCTCTCTCCCTCCTCTTTCTCTTGCCCCTCTCTCTCTCTCTCTCTCTCTCACTCTCTCTCTCTCTCTCCTCCCTTTCCTCTCTCCTCTCTCCCCTCCCCCTCTCCCCCTCCCCGTCCCCCCCTCCCTCCCTCCCTCTCTCCCTGCCCTCACCCTCTCCCTCCCCCCTCATTCCTCTGTCCTCTCTCTCTCCTCTCTTTCCTCCTCTCCTCCCTCTCTCTCTCTCTCTCTCTCTCTTCTCTCTCTCTCTCTCTCTCCCTTCCTCTCCCCTCTCTCTCTCTCTCTCTCTTACTTTCTCTCCACCTCTCTCTCTCTCTCTTCTCTCTCTCTTCTCCTCTCTCTCTCCTCCTCAATCTCCCCTCTCTCTCTCTCTCTCTCGATCTCTCTCTCTCCTCTCTCTCTTCTCTCTCTCTCTCTCTCTCTCGGGATTCAGAGAAAAGGTGCAAGGAGAGAGATGGGCTAGAGGAAGAGGGCGAGAGAGAGAGAGAGAAGGGATAGGGGAGAGAGAGACAATAGAGAGGGGGAGAGAGAGAAATAGGAATAGAGAGGGGGAGAGAGCAAGAGCGGGGAGGGTGAGAGCGAGTGGGAGAGTGAGAGAGAGAAAGGGGGTGGAGAGAGACGTACTAACGAAAGGTTTAGCGTTGGGTCCTGCACGGACGGTTCCCTGGGTCAGCAGTGTCGCTCCCACCACCACCAGTAGCAGCGCTCCCCGCATTGGGGATAATTTTGCAACTTTTACCAAAGCCTAACCAGAAGACAAAACTGTCTTTGGAGTTATCCGAAGCACCCGGAGAAAACCCACGGGGAGAACGTGCAAACTCCGTACAGACAGCACCTGTGGTCAGGATGGAACCCGGGTCCCCCCTGCCGCTGTGAGGCAGCAACTCTACCGCCGCGCCACCGTGCTACCAAATCTGCACACCTACATTGATCCTGAACAGTTTTGACTCTGTGTGTGTCTGACCCCTGGGGAGGAGTGTGTGAGGGGACGGTGCGGAGAGAGGGAGCGAGTGAGGGTTGGTGCGGAAGAGGGAGAGAATGTTGTGAGGGGATGGTGCAGAGAGAGGGAGTGCGTGATGGGATGGTGTGAAGGGAGGTAGTGTGTTTAGGGTTTGTGCAGAGAGAGGGAGAAAATATGTGAGGGGATGGTGTGGGAGGGAGGGAGGGAGTGATGGGAATGGTGAGTGGGTTTTTTCTCCGGGAGCTCCAGTTACATTCCCACACTCCAAAGACCGTGTAGGTCTGTAGGTTAATTGGCTTGCTATTAGAATGCAAATTGTCCTAGAGGGTGTAGGATAGTGCTAGAGTGCGGGGGTCGCTGGTCGGTGCGGACTCGGTTTCCGCGATGTAGCTCTAAATTTTCAGTATATGAGTAAAGAGGTTCTTCTGCAGTTGTATAGGGCTCCGGTGAGACCATATCTGGAGTATTGTGTACAGTTTTTGCTCTCGTAATTTGAGGAAGGATATCTTGTGATTGAGGCAGTGCAGCGTAGGTTCACGAGATTGATCCCTGGGATGGCGGGACTGACATATGAGGAAAGATTGAAAAAGACAAGGCTTGTACTCACTGGAGTTTCGAAGGATGAGGGGGATCTTACAGAAACATATAAAATTATAAAGGGACTGGACAAGCTAGATGCAGGAAAAAT
This sequence comes from Okamejei kenojei, assembly GCA_035221665.1. Taxonomy (NCBI): domain Eukaryota; kingdom Metazoa; phylum Chordata; class Chondrichthyes; order Rajiformes; family Rajidae; genus Okamejei; species Okamejei kenojei. The sequence continues at coordinate 190,824,641 of CM069131.1, forward strand.
GTTCCCAATGTTGGGCGAGTCCAGAACCAGGGGCCACAGTTTTAGAATAAAGGGGAGGCCATTTAAGACTGAGGTGAGAAAAAAACATTTTCACCACGGAGGTTATGAATTTGTGCAATTCCCTGCCACAGAGGGCAGTGGAGGCCAAGTCACTGGATGGATTTAAGAGAGAGTTACTCTAAGAGCTAGTGGAATCAAGGGATATGGGGAGAAGGCATGTTATTGATTGGGGATGATCAGCCATGATCACAGTGAATGGCGGTGTTGGCTCGAAGGGCCGAATGGCCTCCTACTGCACCTATTTTCTATGCTTCTATGTTAAACTATAAACTAAACTAGACTACATAAAGTCCAGTAAAGTCTGATTACAGATAGTCCAAGGGTCTCCAATGAGGTAGATGGTAGACACAGAATGCTGGAGTAACTCAGCGGGACAGGCAGCGTCTCTGGAGCGAATGAATGGGTGACGTTTCAGGTCGAGACCCTTCCTCAGACTGCTAGGAAGATGTTAGGTCGGGACCGGGGTGATCGCTGTCGGCGCGGACTCGGTGGGGAGGAATGGCCTGATGCCGCGCTGTATCTCTGAACCAAAACTAAACTAAAGCTACCAGGAGTAGCAGGCTTGGTTGACTTTGATTCTCGGGAAGACAGCATGACGGCAGGCACTGCCTTCGCTTTGCGGCGTCTCAGAGCAGTTCTGGGACCCACAACCAGGTGTGATACAGTGAGGGGAGGACCTGCTGAGCTGCTGTTCACACGTTCGTTCCCTGAACTCTTCACCGCAAGCCAGCAGTGAAACCGTGAAAACACATAGTTTAGTTTAGTTTAGTTTAGAGACACAGAGCAGAGTAGGTTAACCTGTGATGAGCTTTTAGATTAACCTAAAGAATGTGACGACTGGGCTTGTATTCACTAGAATTTAGAAGGGTGAGAGGGGATCTTATAGAAACGTAAAAAATTCTTAAACGATTGGACAGGATAGATGCAGGAAAAATGTTCCCGATGTTGGGGGAGTCCAGAACCAGGGGTCAGTTTAAGAATAAGGGATAGGCCATTTAAGACTTAGATGAATTAGTGGAATTCCCTGCCACAGAGGGCAGTGGAGGCCAAGTCACCGGATGGATTTAAGAGAGAGTTAGATCGAGCTCTAGGGGCTAGTGGAGTCAAGAGATATGGGGAGCAGGCAGGCACGGGTTATTGATAGGGGACGATCAGCCATGAACACAATGAATGGCGGTGCTGACTCAAAGGGCCGAATGGCCTCATCCTGCACCTATTTTCTGTGTTTCTATGTTTCTATGAGGAAAAACCGTTTCACCCAGAGAGTTATGAATCTGTGGAATTCTCTGCCTCAGAAGACAGTGGCGGCCGACTATGCATTCAAAAGAGAGTTAAATAGGGCTAGTGAAATCAAGGGCTAGTTGATAGAATGGATCGACTGGGCTTGTTTACTATGGAATTTAGATGAGAGGAATCTTATTGAAACATATAAGATTATTAAGGGTTTGGACACGTTAGAGGCAGGAAACATGTTCCCGATGTTGGGGGAGTCCAGAACCAGGGGTCACAGTTTAAGAATAAGGGGTCGTCCATTAAGGACCGAGATGAGGAAAATCTTTTTCACCCAGAGAGTTGTGAATCTGTGGAATTCTCTGCCACAGAAAGCAGTGGAGGCCATTCACTGGATGTTTTCTAAAGAGAGCTAGATTTAGCTCTTAGGGCTAACGGAATCATGGGATATGGGAAAAAAGCTGGAACGGGGTACTGATTCTTGATTAGTACGGGTGTCAGAGGTTATGGGGAGAATGCAGGAGAATAGGGTTAGGAGGGAGAGATAGATCAGCCAGGATTGAATGGTGTAGACTCGATGGACTGAATGGCCTAATTCTACTATTCCTTATGATCTAATGAAACTGACCCTTCGGCCCATCGAGTCCGCACCCACCAGCGATCCCCGTACACTAATACTATCCTACTACACACACTGGGGACAATTTTACATTGATACCAAGCCAATTAACCTACAAACCTGTACGTCTTTGGAGTGTGGGAGGAAACTGGAGCACCCGGAGAAAACCCACACAGTCACAGGGAGAACGTACAAACTCCATTCCGACAGCACCGAGGTCAGGTTTGAATCCATGTCTCTGTAGCAATGTTACAAAATTTTGAGATTTTAAATATCAAGTCTACAATTTATCCCATCAGATAAAGCATAAAAATAAATTTAATTTGACACCTAATTCACTTTCATATCTCAGTATTAAAAAAGTTATTGCCATTTTCATACTCGGAAATTAACATCTTGTTCCCTATTGCTTTTCCATTGACTTAACACAAAAGCTGTGATCGAGGACAGTCAAAAGCCCATAACTTTCTTAAAAATTAAGAGAACTTAAATAAATTTTTAGTTATTATAGATTGAAGCATTCTGAAACAAATATGAAACAATCTTACTTGGATGACCTGAAATTAAAGCATATAATTAGTTAGTTACCCAATTGTAGCTAATTACAAAATTCAATTACTAGATCTAAACATATCTTAAGAAAAGATGAACATTTTTAAATAGCCTAAGTGTCCAAATAACATTCACACAAGAATTCACAATATAACATGATTTTTTCATGAATTTATAGGCCAAATGATGGAATTTAGTTTTAATTCCAGTAAATTAATAGTAAGATTAAACGAGAACTTAACAGTTTGAAGTTTGATCTTTATTTTATGAGGAGTTACGATGAGGGATTACGTGAAGATCCCGCCAGCACACATGCGCGACATTCTTCAAAGCAGCGGTGTGAAATCACAGATAACAGAAGTACACTAAATGTATGGTAAGATAAGAGAACTAAAATACCAGTTGACCTTTATATAGAAGGTGGGGAGCGGAAAGCACGTAATCCTTCATCGTAACTCCTCATAAAATAAAGATCAAACTTCAAACTGGTATTGATCAAATGTTTAATCTTAATATTTTACTTCGGAGTCACGTGAGTGACTAAGTGGAGAATCCAAAGCTCTGTGATTTCATGCCGTGGAGATGAGTCCATGCATCACACACTGCATCAGTGAAGAGCTAATTTTAATAATGCATTGAGACATGACATAGGTATCGACATGTTGATGCTATTAATGGACACATAGTAAGGCCTTTGACACATTTCAGTAAGGCCTTTGACAAGGTTCCCCATGGAAGGTTGGTTCAGAAGGTTCAATCTTTGGGTGTTAATGGCGGAGTAGCAAGATGGATTCAACAGTGGCTGAATGGGAGATGTCAGAGAGTAAATGGTGGATGGCTGTTTGTCAGGTTGGAAGCCGGTGACCAGTGGGTGCCTCAGGGATCTGTGTTGGTCCACTGTTGTTTGTCATGTACATCAATGATCTGGATGATGGGGTGGAAAATTGGATAAGTAAGTATGCAGATGATACTAAGATAGGTGGTATTGTGGATAATGAAGTAGATTCTCAAAGTCTACAGAGAGATTTGGGCCATTTGGAAAAGTGGGCTGAAAGATGGCAGATGGAGTTTAATGCTGATAAGTGTGAAGTGCTACATCTGGCAGGACAAATCAAAATAGGGACGTACATGGTAAATGGTAGGGAATTGAGGAATGCTGTGGAACAGAGGGATCTAGGAATAACTGTGCATAGTTCCCTGAAGGTGGAATCGCATGTAGATAGGGTGGTAAAGAAAGCCTTTGGTGTGCTGGCCTTTATAAATCAGAGCATTGAATATAGGAGTAGGGATGTAATGTTAAAATTGTACAAGGCATTGGTAAGACCAATTCTGGAGTATGGTGTACAATTTTGGTCGCCTAGTTATAGGAAGGATGTCAACAAAATAGAGAGAGTACAGAGGAGATTTACTAGAATGTTGCCAGGGTTCCAGCAAATATGTTACAGAGAAAGGTTGAACAAGTTAGGTCTTTATTCTTTGGAGCGCAGAAGGTTAAGGGGGGACTTGATTGAGGTCTTTAAAATGATGAAAGGGATAGACAGAGTTGACGTGGATACGTTTTTCCCATTGAGGGTAGGGACAGAAGTTTAGGGGTAACGTGAGGGGGAACTTCTTTACTCAGAGGGTGGTGGCTGTGTGGAATGAGCTTCCAGCAGAAGTGGTGGAGGCAGGACTGGAAGGGCCGAGAGGGCCTGTCTCCGTGCTGTAATTGTTATATGGTTATATGGTTATAGTGATAATAGTAACCTCCCTCAACCAGGAGGAACTATAACACACACCTAAATAGAGTTGGCGAATACCCTTGGTCTGGCAAAGGGTATTTCTAAAATGTTTGGAAATCATTCCTTAGACCATCCTGCAGCCGCCAGGATGTGGTCCCACGAAACGTCCCCGTTTGGGCAGGTTCCTGAAGAGAGGATTCGGCGGCTGTACATTGCTGGCCTCACTTGAACCTGCAGATTTGGAATTTAAGGCAGGTCCGATGGCGTTCTTCTGGAAGCAGTTCATTTTGAAGTGTGCATTGTACTCCCACATAGTGTTGTTCACTGCTGGTCCTTTCAGGAACAATTTTGCAGGCGCATGGTATCCCACCGCCGGCACGTGTCTAGTAATGACGTGGCGTGAGGTGGCTGCTCCTTCACGAGGGAACTCTGGCCTTCAGCTTTCTTCGTTAGCGAAGGCCTTGATGCCATGCCAGAATTTTCTGGAACCTCACGCTTGTTCTCCAGTATGTTCCCAGGACATACTTCCGAGTCTTCCGCTTCATGCAGGATATGTAGGCGGTGGACCTTCCTGCCTGGACCCTGCTTAGTCTCCGGCATTATCCGTCGGCGGGAAAATTCCTCCATAGGCGGTGAATCTTAGAGCCCGGACCCTCCGAGTCTACGGGCTTATTCGCCGGCGGTATATTCACAGTCCGGACCCTGCCAGGTCTATCTTTCTTTCTTTCTTTCTTTCCTTCTTTCTTTTTTTTTTTTTTTTTTTTAAATTTTTTTATTGTAGAAAAATATATACCAAGTACACTCTTATACGACATTGAGAGTTATGTAATATATAAAATTATAACATATTGATTATCGATTAATACTATTTATGTTAATTGTAATATTATCCATTATACATTTCATTGTTATTTCTTTTATATATTGGGAGTATATGTAGTATATTCCTAAAATAAGTAATACACTTAGATTTCTCAAATCATAGATATTCTTCTAATTACCAAATAGAAATCCCCGCTAATATAACTACGTAGTACCCAATCTTAAACAAAGTTTTTTGATATTCATAATGATATCAAAATATTAATAATGTTTGTATTATTGTTAACTTTATATTTCATAATTATTGTATAATTGAAAATACATAGTTTTATATAATTACAAGTTTAAGACATCTATAATCTTTCATACGAACAGAAATAAGTGTGTACGTATTAAAAATTTATATAATATGTTTCTATAATTTTTTCCTTAATTAAAGATAGGAAGATAGAGAAAAAGAATAGAAAATAGAAAGAAAATGTGAAAAGTTGATGGAGATTGAAGTATTACTAAATAATCCAATCTTGGAGATACATTCATGATTTGTCATGTGTATTTCTTCATCCATTCAGATATTCAGGCCTCAGTCAAGTCCCTGCGCCGAACCATTGTGACCCTGTAGATATTTAATATAGGGAGACCATATCTCCTTGAATAGATCTAACCTGTCCATAAGGACAAGTCTCAATCTCTCCAAGTGAAGTGTCTCCGTCATTTCTGTATTCCACATTTTAATTGTTGGGGATACAGGGCCTTTCCAAAATTTTAATATTAATTTTTTTCCCAATTATTAAAGAATAGTCGATAAAAGTTCTTTGATTCCTTGTAATTATTTGTTCCGTTTCCGTATTCCAAGTATGATTAACTTTGGGTCATAAATCATAGTAATATTAATAACTTTCGAGATTATTTTAAATATTTCATTCCATATTCTAAAATCTTCGGACAATTAGTAAATGAGTGTGACAAAGTTGCTTCTAAGATTTGACATTTATCACATATAGGTGAAGTTTTGGAAATATATTATGTAGTTTAGATTTAGATAATGTAATCTATGTAAAATTTTAAACTGTATAAGAGCTGTTAGCATTTAAAGAGCAGTAATGTATATGTTGTAGGCTTTTTCCCATATTTCTGGACTTATTATTTGACTTAATTCATTTTCCAGCGCTGTCTATGTATTTCCGATGATGGAATATCACTTTCCAACAAAATATTGTAAATGTATGATATCATTTTTTTCTGTATTTGATTTTTATTCAAGCATTTCATCTAAAATTTCACTCTTTCTATTTCTAAGTTCTTGTGTATTTGCAGAGATATAGTTTCTGATTTGTAAATATCTGAAATATTCATATTATGAAGCCCGTAGTTTGTTGTAATTCTTGAAATGAAAGAAAAGAATTATCCTTATAAAGATCCCCTATATTTAAAATTCCTTTATTTTTCCATTGTATAAAAGCTTTATCCATCATTGACGGTTTAAACGTAAAGTTGTTGGCAATTGTAAGACCTAGCGGTATAAATTTTAGTTTAGTGTTTTCTTTATTTGTTTCCAAATACGTATTTCCACTTTCTATTATCAAATTTTCACTATAAATTTTCTTAGGTACATTAGTATTAGCAAATAATATAGAGCTAATTTCAAATGGAAAACAGTCTTCTCTTTCCATTTTAACCAATTTGGTTTATTATCTATTTCTCCTAACCAAAAATTCATATTTCTAATATTAATGCCCAATAATAAGCATAACATTTGGTAAAGCTAAACCCCCGTTTATTTTAGCTTTACATAAATGTTTTTTATTTTTCTATGATTTTTATAATCCCAAATAAAGTTAGTGACTATTGAATCTACTTTTTTAAAAAATTTTTAGAGAGATATATCGGGATTGATTGAAATAAATATAATAATTGTGGAGAAAATCATTTTATTGCGTTATTTTACCTAACATTGAATAGGTAAGCTTTTCCAGTATAAGATATTTTTATTTAATTTATTCAATAATAACGGAAATTAGATTAAATAAAGAGTCAGATCTTTTTGTAACAAAAATACCAAGATATTTAATATTTTCATTTGTTATCTTAAAAGGAATTGTTGTAATATCTGTAAATTATCATGGTTTTGGCAAAGTTCACTTTTATTCCAATGATACTGTATCCTGAAATTAAAAACCAAATTCCGTTATTAGTTTTTAAACAAATTACAGATACTTATACTTGCTTGTTCTCCAGTATGTTCCCAGGACATACTTCCGAGTCTTCCGCTTCATGCGGGATATGTAGGCGGTGGACCTTCCTGCCTGGACCCTGCTTAGTCTCCGGGGTTATCCGTCGGCGGGAAAAATTCCTCCATAGGCGGTGAATCTTAGAGCCCGGACCCTCCGAGTCTACGGGCTTATTCGCCGGCGGTATATTCACAGTCCGGACCCTGCCAGGTCTATCTTTCTTTCTTTCTTTCTTTCCTTCTTTCTTTCTTACCGCCGGCGGTATATCTCTACTGATATGCCATACATGGACCATATCAGGAGGGAGCAGTGGGATGAGCGCTCTCTGACGCTATCCATGCACCACACGGGTAAACAGCCGAGGACGTACCCATGTCGGAGGGGGACCCTCCTGGCCTGCCCAGGCCTTTCAGACTCTATTGAATCTCTCTGGGCCGTTGGAGTCTGAAAAATGCCACCGGCTATCCGCACTTCTGCGGTCCGCAGCCGTCTTCACACGGTCCCCTCACGGGTTCATCCCGCAGCTTGTGTTTTTCCACGAGGTCCCTGCAGTCGGATTTCCCCGAGCCGGGTTCACCCAGTGGTTGCCTTCCCGCGGTCCCCGCAGCCGGGTTCATCCCGCGGTTTTCCTTCCGCATCCGGGTTTCCCCGAGCCGGGTTCACCCCGCGGTTTGGCTTCTCCCCACGGTCCCCGTAGCCAGGTTTCTCCGAGCCGGGTTCATCCCATGGAGAATCTTCCCGCGGTCCCCGCGGCCGGGTTTTCCCCTCAGCCGGGTTCACCCCGCGGCCAGAATCTTCCCGCGGTCCTCGCGGCCGTGTTTTCGCCTCCCGAGCCGGGTTCACCCCTCGGCCAGATTCCTCTTGTTCCCGGTTCCCCGCAGATTCCAGTCCGTGGTTTGCCACAGCCGGGATTCCCTTGCGGTCCCTGGAGCTGGGATTCCCGCAAAGTCTGTGGTGGGGTTCTCCCCCCCAGCCGGGCATCCCCACGATTCTCGCAGCAGGGATTTCCCCACGGTGTAGTGGAATCCGTGATATCTCCAGCAGGAACTCTGTTAGAGCTTCCTGCAAGGAAAAAATGCAGACCTGGAGTTAAGTTTAAAAACTTACCTTCAGGTTTCAAACTTACCGCTGGTGGAGCCTGTTGATGCGCAATACGGTAGACGATATGTCGCGCATGCGTGCTGGCGGGGTCTTCACGTAGTCACTCACGTGACTCCAAAGTAAAATGGCCATTTAAATCATCTTGCGAGTGGGATTTTGTGGAACGCGATCGATTGGAACGTTGCGGTTGCGATGAATTTAAACCCCATATCGGCAGGAAAAATACTGCCAGTTCGTATGGGGCTTAAATCACCTTTTCGCAACGTAAAATTTGGATTGAAGGCATCCTAAGAAGCACGTTTATATGCAAAATAAACGGCTTTCCTTTCCCTGTCCCGTACGTGAAATCCGTCCCCGTTGTCGGCGTTCACGGCATTAGAAGTAATTTTTATTTTACTCCAAAGCTGAAATTGTCGGGCGATTTAAAAAATAAAATTCACCTACCGGCAGTTGGAACAAATCTTCAGCATAAGCTCGCACACTGAGAGAATAAAACTCCGGCAGGCAGGGGAAAACTGTATTTTAACCACGCCCCCCCCCCCCCACCCCACCCCAAAGGCGGCCAAAGTCGCGCACCGAAACGGCCAGTGGCAGAACTGCAGCGCCGCTGAAGGTACGTTTTGTAAGCATAGCCAGTCTCTGTCGCTGTGAGGGCAGCAACTCCACTGCTGGGTCACTGGCTGCCCCATTTATTACAACCGGATAATTTATTACAACAGGGCAAAATGGTATAAAATCACACGGTTATCAGACAGAGATATAGGTTTAAACATAAGGAACGGTAGAGTTGCTGCCTCACAGCGCCAGAGACACGGGTTCGATCCTGACTACGGGTGCTGTCTGTACGGAGTTTCTACGTTTCTCCCATGACCTGCGTGGGTTTCTCCAGGTGCTCCGGTTTCCTCCCACACTTCAAAGATGTACAGGTTTGTAGGTTAATTGGCTTCAGTAAAATTGTAATTTGTCCCTTGTGTGTGCAGGATAATGTTGGTGTGCGGGGATTGCTAGTCAGAGCGGACTCTATGGGCCAAAGGGTCAGTTTCCATGCTGCACTCGCAATTCTAAACTCTAAACTGTAGATCATGAGTCCACAGAGTCTGTGGATCGATGGTCAGGCTGGACTCGATGATCCGAAGGGCCTGTTTCCCTGCTGTATCTCTAAATACTATACTCTAAAGTGTAGATCAAGAGTCTAGAACAGGTGGACGATGGTCAGGCTGGACTCGATGGGCCGAAGGGCCTGTTTCCATGCTGCAGCACTAACGTCTACTAAACTAAGTTAAACCAAGACATCATTATCAAGGACGAAGATAGACACAAAGTGCCAGAGTAACTCAGCTGGTCAGGCAGCATTTTGGAGACAAGGGATGGGAGACACTTCTGGTCAGGACCCTTCTTCACACTCAGCCTTTCGTCCAGAGATGCTGCCTGACCTGCCGAGCTACTCCAGCACTTTGTGTCTAATTGCGGCATAAACCAGTGCCTTCAGTTCATTTCCATAGATTATCAAGACCAGTCAGTGTCACCCTGCTCACTTCCTCTTCTCCCCTCTCCCATCGGGCAAGAGGTACAGAAGTGTGAAAACGCACACCTCCAGATTCAGGGACAGTTTCTTCCCAGCTGTTATCAGCAACTGAACCGTCCTCTCACCAACTAGAGAGTGGTCCTGACCTTCCATCTACCTCATTGGAGACTCTCGGACTATTTTTAATCGACTTTACTGGAGTTGATCTTGCACTAAACGTTATTCCCTTTATCTGGTATGCATACGCTGTGGACAGCTCGATTGTAAACCCCATGTATTGTCTTTTTGCTGGCTAGATAGCACGCTACCAAAAAGCTTTGCACTGTACCTCAGTACACGTGACAATAATAACCAAAGATCCATTTCAGTAACCGGACCCGACCCGAGTCGCAGTGTAACCAACGTTCCGGGGAACAGTTTGGGTTAATAAATTATAAATTCTGAAAATGAGGAGACGATTTTTACCAAAGAACTTTGATTTTTACGAGGATGTTTCCGTAACCGGCTTCCTCCTCCACACTAGTATCTTTGCTCCGCTGCGGGATCTTTGGTGCTGAGACGGAAGCCGGTTACGGGAAGGGGCCGGAAATTACCCACGAATCTGCCCATTGACCGACTACGTCTTTTTTCGTCGAGTGGTCTATCTTGCTCGCTATAGGATCTTTGATAATAACAAACGAAACTAAATTAAAACTCAACAAAACTCATTCCCAGCTGCCTATAGCTGCCCCATTCCAAGATGACAATAAACGAAAGACTATTTAATTGTCATCTGTACCGAAACAGAACAGGTCTGTATACACACATAAAATAGACAAAGTGTTGGAGTAACTCAGCGGATCAGGCAGCATCTCTGACAATCATGGGGAAAACCAACGCGGTCACAGGGGGAACGTACAAACTCCACACAGGCAGCATCCGAGGTCCGAATCAAACTCGGGTCTCCGGCCCTGTGAGGCAGCGGCTCTACCCGCTGTGCCACCAATATTGGCCACATCTTGGGCAGTCACGGTGGCCACCTTACAGCGAATGCAGCGCCGGAGACCCAGGTTGGACCCCGACTCCCGTGGGGGAGTCCAGAACCAGGGGCCACAGTTTAAGAATAAGGAGTAAGCCATTTAGAACGGAGATGAGGAAACACTTTTTCTCACACAGAGTGGTGAGTCTGTGGAATTCTCTGCCTCAGAGGGCGGTGGAGGCTGGTTCTCTGGATGCTTTCGAGAGAGAGCCTATATAGGGCTCTCAAAATTAGCGGATATGGGGAGAAGGCAGGAATGGGGTACTGATTGGGATGATCAGCCATGATCACATTGAATGGCGGTGCTGGCTCGAAGGGCCGAATGGCCTACTCCTGCACCTATTGCCTATTGTCTATTATCTATTGACTATGGGCGCCGTCTGTACGGAGTTTATATGTTCTCCCTGCGACCTGCGTGAGTTTTTTTTTCCCAGATCTTCGGTTTCCTCCCAAACTCCAAAGACGTGCAGGTTTGCAAGTTAATTGGCTTGGTAAATGTTTACAAAATGGTCCCTTGTGGGTGTAGGATAGTGTTAGTGTGCGGGGATCGCTGGTCGGCGCGGGCCCCATGGGCCGAAGGGCCTGTTTCCGTGCTGTATCTCTAAAAAAAAAAAAGAAATCTTCAGTTGTCAGGACCCTACGCTCCACAACCCCATCCCTTCCTTTCTCCCGACAGATTATCCACACACAGATTTTTTGTGGCTCATCGCCAATTTATTTTGTTTTCAAATGCCTTAGGATATTTTGCAATTAAAAAGTTATTTTTATGTTTATTTCTATTGTTGCTGCAGTGGCATCCGTGAGACCACGCCTGGATATTGTGTGCAGCGCTCCATACCACAAAGGCATGCGAGGAATTTTTTATTCAAGTTCAGTTTTATTGGCACTGTGTACCGAGGTACAGTGAAAAGCTTTTGTTGCGTGCTAACCAGTCAGCAGAAAGACAATACGTGATTACAATCGAGCCGTACTCAGTGTGCAGATACATGATAAGGGATTAACAGTAGAATGATGTTTAGTGAAAGATAAAGTCCAGGAAAGTCCGATCAAAGATAGTCCGAGTGTCTCCAATCAGGTAGACAGCATTCAGGGCTGTTGTGTTGAAGAAGGAACTGCAGATACTGGAGAATCGAGGGTACACAAAATGCTGGAGAAACTCAGCGGGTGCAGCAGCATCTATGGAGCGAAGGAGATAGGCAACGTTTCGGGCCAAAGCCCTTCTTCAGACTGATGGGGGGTGACAGTCATTCAGGACTGCTCTCTAATTCCACCGGGTGGCGCTGTCAGCGATAGCCAGTGATTGAAATGGGTTTTAGGAACTAGTGGTACTCTAAGGTCCGTGAGGCTGAGGTGGGGAAGGAATGAGGGTGGGGAGGGGGGAATTTTTTATGTGCAGTCATACCCATGCAAGAGTACAGGAATGCATCACTTGTTTATTGTCTATTTATAATATAGTTTATTGTGTATTATATGTCATAGCTGCTTTCTTGCATCTCTCTCTCTCTCTCTTTCTCTCTCTCTCTCTCTTGCATCTCCCCTCTCTCTCTCTCTCTCTCTCTCTCGTCCATATCCCCCTCTCTCTCTCTCTCTCTCTTCTCTCTCTCTCTTTCTTGCATCTCTTCCCCTCTCTCTCTCTCGCTCTCTCTCTTTCTTGCATCTCTCCCTCTCTCTCTCTCGCTCTCTCTCTCTTGCATCTCTCCCCTCTCTCTCTCTCTCTCACTCTCTCTCTCTCTTGCATCTCCCCCTCTCTCTCTCGTGCTCTCTCTCTCTTTTCTTGCATCATCCCCCTCTCTCTCTCGCTCTCTCTCTCTCTCTCTCTCTCTCTCTCTTGCATCTCCCCCTCTCTCTTTCTCTCTCTCTTTCTTGCATCTCCCCCTCTCTCTCTCTCTCGCTCTCTCTCTCTTTCTTGCATCTCCCCCTCTCTCTAGTATCTTTCATCTGCAGTTCCTTCCTATTGGAGAAGAACACTGTCACGAAACAACTTCTAATCCATTCCCTACACGGATGCCGCCTAGCCCGCTGAGTTCCTCCAGCACTGTGTTTTTTATTTAACTTGAAATTGAAGATAGACATAAAGCTGGAGTAACTTAGCGGGACAGGCAACGACTCTGGAGAGAAGACCCTTCTTCAGACTGAACTGAACTCTCGTCGGTGAGGGTACTTGTGATTGTCTGCAGAAGGATCTCGACCAGAAAAGTCATCCACTCCCCAGAGCCGGCGCCCGTCCCACTGAGCCACCCCAGCCCCCCCCGTGTCCACCTTCAACTCCAGAGCCAAACAAAAAACACTGAGTGCTGGAGGAACTCAGCGGGCCAGGTGGCACCCGCAGAGGGAACGGTCCAGGAGCCGCCACGGGCCAGGGTTCCCTCCAACCCCCCCCCCCTCAACAGGAAGGAACCACAGATGCAGTCTCCCCGCCAAACGCCAAATGATTCCGGGAATGGCGAGGCGAGAGGGTAAGAGAGGGGGAGTGAGAGAGCGAGAGAGATCCAAAGGACAATTCCGGATCCCAACTACGCCTCGCTGAGACCTCGCCAGAAGTTTCAAACCTACGGCCCCCTCTAGTTCAAGCGACGTGGAACAAGTTACCACGTTGTAAACAACCACGTTCGCTACTTTGACTGGGAGTTCGCGTTCCGCCACAGTGCCGCGAGCGGTTTACAGTTGTTTGGTAATGAGCTGGTGAAAGATGTAGACTGCCCGGTCAGTGCCACTTTCCTCCACACTCTCCATCTCATGGAGACTGGAAACCAAAGATCCTATAGCGGAGCAAGATAGTTCACTCGACGATAAAGCCATGGTAGGGTCATGGGTAATCTTCAGCACCATTTCCAGAACCGGTTTCCGTCTCCGCTCTAGTATCTTTGCTTTGCTCATGGCCTCTTCATGCACAAATCATCTTTTTCTCAACTGCAGGTGATCTGGTGCTGTATATGAATGCGCAAAGTATGAGGAATAAAGTGGACGAGCTTGAAGCTCAGTTAGAAACTGGCAAGTATGATGTTGTGGGATTTACTGAGACATGGTTGCAAGAGGGCCCGGGCTGGGAACTGAATATTCAAGGGTATACCTCCTATCGAAAAGACAGACAGGTGGGCAGCGGGGGTGCGGTAGCTCTGTTGATGAGGAATGAAATTCAGTCCCTTGCAAGGGGTGACATTGAAACAGGAGGTGTGGAGTCAGTATGGATAGAACCAAGGAATTGTAAGGGTAAAAAGACCCTAATGGGACTAATCTACAGGCCCCCAAACAGTAGCCTGGACATGGGGGGAAGTTGAATCAGGAGTTAAAATTGGCATGTAGCGAAAGAAATGTTGTGGTTGTTATGGGAGATTTCAACATGCATGTAGACTGGGAAAATCAGGTTGGTACTGGACCCCAAGAAGGGGGCTTTGTAGAGTGCCTCCGTGATGGATTGTTAGAGCAGCTTGTATTGGAGCCTATGAAAGCAATTCTGGATTTAATGTTATGTAATGAACCAGATTTGATAAAGGACCTCGAGGTTAATGAGCCATTAGGAGGCAGTGACCATAACATGGTCAGGTTTAATCTTCAATTGGAGAGGGAGAAGAGTAGATCAGAGGTGTATGTGTTGCAGTTGAATAAAGGGGACTAGGGGGCCATGAGGGAGGAGCTGGCCAAAGTTGACTGGAAAGATACACTAGCAGGGATGACAGTGGAACAACAATGGCAGGTGTTTCTAGGAATAATACAGAAGGTGCAGGATCAGTTCATTCCTAGGAGGAAGAAAGATTCCAAGGGGAGAAAGGGGCGACCATGGCTGACAAGGGACGTCAGGGACAGTATAAAAATTAAAGAGAAGTACAATGTAGCAAAGATGAGCGGGAAGCAAGAGGATTGGGTAATGTTTAAAGAACAACAGAAGATAACCAAAAAGACAATACAGGGAGAAAAGATGAGCTAGCCAAGAATATAAAGCAGGATAGTAAAAGCTTCTTTAGGTATGTGAAGAGGAAAAAAATAGTTAAGACCAAAGTTGGACCTTTGAAGACCGAAAAAAGTGAATTTATTATGGGGAACAAGGAAATGGCAGATGCGTTGAACAGGTACTTTGGATCTGTCTTCATTAAGGAGGACACAAACAATCTTCCTGATATAGTAGTGGCCAGAGGATCTGGGGTGACGGAGGAACTGAAGGAAATCCACATTAGGCAGGAAATGGTGTTGGATAGACTGATGGGACTGAAGGCTAATAAATCCCCAGGGCCTGGTGGTCTGCATCCCAGGGTACTTAAGGAAGTGGCTCTAGAAATCGTGGATGCATTGGTGATAATTTTCCAATTTTCTACAGACTCAGGATCGGTTCCTGTAGATTGGAGGATAGTTAATGTTATCCCACTTTTAAAGAAAGGCGGGGGAGAGAAAACAGGGAATTATAGACCAGTTAGCCTGACATCGGTGGTGGGGAAGATCCTGGAGCCAATCATAAAAGATGAATTAGTGGCACATTTGGATAGCAGTAACAGGATTGTTCCTTTCAGCATGGATTTACGAAGGGGAAATCATGCTTGACTAATCTTCTGGAATTTTTTGAAGCTGTAACTAGGAAAATGGACAAGGGAGAGCCAGTGGATGTAGTGTACCTGGACTTTCAGAAAGCATTTGATAAGGTCCTACATAGGAGATTAGTGAGCAAAATTAGGGCACATGGTATTGGGGGTAGAGTGCTGACATGGATAGAGAAGTGGATGGCAGACAGGAAACAAAGAGTAGGGATTAACGGGTCCCTTTCATAATGGCAGGCAGTGACTAGTGGGGTACCTCAAGGCTCCATGCTGGGACCGCAGCTATTTACAATATACATCAATGATTTGGATGAAGAGATTCAAAGTAACATTAGCAAATTTGCAGATGACACAAAGCTGGGTGGCAGTGTGAACTGTGAGGAGGATGCTGTGAGAATGCAGGGTGACTTGACAGGTTGGGGGAGTGGGCAGGTGCATGGCAGATGAAGTTTAATGTAGATAAATGTGAGGTTATCCACTTTTGTACTTCCGGTGGCGCTATGGAGGGCTAAGGAGTAACGCCAGCCAGCTCTGTGAAAAAAAACGCTGAAAAACCGAGGAGAAAACGACCTACCTGCTGCCTGCTGCTTCTGTACCGACTGCCGTGAGTGACGTCATCAGGCGTGCGACTTATCATGCCTGTGCAGCGCAGCCCCCCCCCCCCCCCCCCCCCCCCCGGATAAACCGAAAACTCGTGCTGTTGCTAGGCAGAAAACGGTGGAACAAGAAAAAGGCCCGACTGAAGCCTAGGGCTCAGGTAGGACGTTATCCCAAGAAGATGTGTCGACAAAAACAATGAAAAAATCGGAAGGTGAAGATCTTAAAACTTTTATTGCAAGTGAAATTGCGGACTTAAAGGATGAAATAAAGAAGGAACTAAAGAGTGAACTTGCAAAAGCGAATGAAGAATTAAAGAAGATGAATTTTAAGGAAGAAATTAAAAAAATCAAGGAGGAGATGAAGGAGTTAAAGCTTGAAATTAATTCCATGGCTACGAATATACCGGACAAACTGAGGAAAGAAATTGCAGAAATACTGACTGAACAAGCTGAAAGCATGACAAAAGAGACAAATGTTAAAATCAGAAAAGTGGCAACTCATCTTGAAGAAAGGCTGAATCCCATGGAAGTAGCACTGAATCAACAGACGACAGCCGTAAAGGACCTTGAAGAGATAGCCGAAACAAGTGCTCGGAAATACTCATCAGAGAAAATCAACGTCTAACTGATTTACTGGGCAAAATAACTGAAAAATGTACTGAATTGGAAGGTTGCCAGAGAAGACGGAACCTAAGAATTGTGGGTATTCCAGAAGGGAAGCAGGCGGATCAAGATCCCCGAAAATTCACTGCAAACCTACTGCAAAAAGTTTTATCTCTGGATCAAAAACCTTTACTTGCCCGAGCACACAAAGTGATGAGACGTCAGACAAATGATAATAAAAGTTCAGTATGACCATGTCCTGGAGGAGATAATGCAAAAAAATTGCAAGAAACAGAAATCTTACATTTGATGGAAACAGGATCAGTATCTATCGAGACTATCCAGCAGAGGTTTCCTGGAAACAAAAAGCGTTTGATGAGACCAAAAGAATCCTGAGGGAAGTGAAGAATTTGAGATATGGTCTGCGGTATCCAGCTACCCTACGAGTCACCTACAATCAGAATGAACACTTTTTCACCAACCCTGTGGAGGCACTGGACTTTGCCCGGAGGACTAAGGATCGAGAGGAAGCTTGAATAATATCTTTAAAACTGAACTTCATCTATGAACAATGAAAATTGACTTTGCAGGACTGGATGGAACTAAAGACGTGTCTAAGGAAGCTGGAGAAAGATGTGGACCAGAAACTCTCCCATGGATACTAATAATTAGAATAACTGCACTACTAATACAAATAACTAATAATTACTAAAACTATAGCGTGGTATTATTACTAATCAGAGCTAATAATTATCCCTAACGACTAATACTTAATCATAACTGAATATCTAGAATCAGATAGTTAGTAATTATAATTGCGTCAAATATATAGTTTGATTTCATTTGTCCTCCTTGGAAACCTTTTTTTTTTTTTTTTTAATTTTATTTTATTTTTTTTTTTCTTCCTTCTTTTTCGTTTTTTATTATATTCTTAAATATGTTTTAAATACATGTATCCCCACATTTCCGACTATTGGAACCCGAATATTTCAAAATCCAATATCCCTGGTAAAATGCTGTTATGGAATAATAATTCCAAGAAACCAGGGAGCTGGTTAAGTGGTAAACATCAACTACGAAGTCGGTAGATGGTTAGCCATGCTAGTATGGCTAGCATTAACTACACCAACACTAGATGTAGTTTTTTCTTTCTTTGTGCACATTACTAACTTCTTAATCATCCTCTTTCCTCATATTAACCATATAACCATATAACCATATAACAATTACAGCACGGAGACAGGCCCTCTCGGCCCTTCCAGTCCGTGCCGACCATTTGTTTTCCCCTAGTCCCATCTACCTGCACTCAGACCATACCCCTCCATTCCCTTCACGTCCATATACCTATCCACTTTACTTATAAAATGTTAAAATCGATCCTGCCTCCACCACCTCTGCTGGAAGCTCATTCCACACAGCCACCACCCTCTGAGTAAAGAAGTTCCCCCTCACGTTACCCCTAAACTTCTGTCCCTTAATTCTCATGTCATGCCCTCTTGTTTGAATCTTCCCTACCCTCAATGGGAAAAGCTTATCCACGTCAACTCTGTCTATCCCTCTCATCATTTTAAAGACCTCAATCAAGTCCCCCCTTAACCTTCTGCGCTCCAAAGAATAAAGACCTAACTTGTTCAACCTTTCTCTGTAACATAGTTGCTGGAACCCTGGCAACATTCTAGTAAAATTATAATCTATTATGATATTATAATCTATTATTATTATTTTCAGTTTGAATGGAGTCATAAATTGGATCAAAAGAGATATGTACGTGAGAGACATTCAAGGGTCTTGAAATTTGTCTATTCGGAGTTCAGGTGTAAGGTCGGGTCTGTCGAACTGAACCATTGGCTCTACTATAGACCCCCCCAAAGACAAAAGATGCAAGATTTAAACATGAATATGGGGAATGAAGGAATAACGTTTTGTAGCTGGAACGTTAAAGGTATTAATGAACCAATTAAGAGAGGTAAAGTACTAGCACTATAAAAAAGCACTTAAAGCTGATGTAATTTTCATCCAAGAAACACACTTAAAGATGCAGAGCATAGACTGAGAGCTAAATGGATAGTAAAATGTATCATTCTTCTTTTACACACAATCCCGAGGCTAGCAATATTATTTCGTAAAGGCGCTTTATTTTAAACATACATCAACTATAACTGACAGCGATGATAGATATATTATTGTAATAGGAGAATTAAATGCACAAAAAATGATTTTTGTTAATGTTTACGGACCAAATTTTGATAGCCCACTGTTCTTTAAGAAAATATTTAATACCGTCCCGGAAATAGCACAACATAACTTAATAATTGGAGGAGATTTAAATTGTACCCTAGACTCTTATTTAGATAGATCCACAAGACAACGGAAAATCAAATCTCATTCCAGTGACTTATTAAATGCATACATGGATACTAGTAATATTAAAGATGTTTGGAGAGTAGAAAACTCAACTGGACGAGAATATTCATTTTATTCACCTGTACATAAAATGTATTCAATAATAGATTATTTTTTGGTAAACTAAACTTATCTCACTTACTTACAATTCAAAATACCTTAATATTACAATCTCAGATCACGCACCTTTAACATTTATGACTAAAATAAATGGTAAAACGGAAAAAAAAAAACAGGGACAATGGAGATTTAACCCATAAATTTTAAAAGACAAAGTAACTCAGGAGTACATTATAGAACAGATCAAGATTTTTTTTAAAATAAATGATAAACCGGATATATCTTCTTCCCTATTATGGGAAACTTTTAAAGCATATGCCCGTGGAATTATGATTTCTGCTCAAGCATTTTATAATAAAGAGAATTGGAGGGAACAACAGGAATTGGAAAAGGAGATTTAACAATTAGACACAGAGAATGCTGCTAATCCAACCATGACAAAACATAACAAAATCGCTGCATTGAAATATAAATTAAATAAAATATACTCAGATCAAGTTGTAAAACTCTATCAATATACTAAACAATTACAATTTGAATTTGAAACCCCAAAAATTATTGGCTCGTCAATTACGGAAAATGGAAGGAGAAAAGATAATCCATAGGATTAAATCATACAATGGCGAACCATTAGTACAACCCAAAGATATTAATGAGAGATTTTTACAATATTATAAAAATTTATATTCAGCAAAAACGACAGAAAACCGAATAGGAATAGAAGCATTTTTTTTAAATGTAATCTAAAAGGGTTGGATTCAGAAAATAGAGAATCACTAAATGCTGAAATATCATTAAAAGAAACCAAAGAATCTATCAGATCATTAAAAAATGGTAAAACTCCGGGACCAGATGGTATTGGTTCGGAATTTTCTAAAACATTTTATGATCTGATTGCACCACGTTTGAAGATACTCTATGAATACATTTATACCATCAGAAACTACCAGAAACGTTAAATGAATCTATTATAACACTTATACCTAAAATAGACAAAGATTTGGATGACCCAGGATCATATAGAGCTATAGCTCTTTTAAACACTGATCAAAAGATACTAACCAAAATATTAGCACAAAGACTAAGTACAGTTATTAATAAATTAATTCACCCGGATCAAACAGGATTTATACCAAAACGATATTCCTCATATAACTTGAGACAATTGTTCAATATTATATATTCGAAAAGAGGTATTAATAAATACCTAGTAATTATATCGTTAGATGCGGAGAAAGCCTTTGACCAGGTGGAATGGTCTTACTTGTTTTCGGTCATGGAAACATTTAAGTTGAGAGAGAAGTTTATTACATGGGTTAAATTATTATACACTAATCCAACAGCCAGAATACTAACAAATCAAATGTTATCAACCAAATTCAATTTATTCCGAGGCTGTAGACAAGGTTGCCCTTTATCCCCGCTATTGTTCACACTCGCAATTGAACCATTAGCTCAACGTGTGAGATATATCCTGAAATATACGGGTATAAAACCAGAGATACGGAAAATAAAATCTCCTTGTATGCGGATGATGTATTACTTTATATAACAAAGCCGGAAATTAGTATTCCAAATTTATTAAATTTAATAACTGAATTTGGCTCATTTTCAGGATATAGCATTAATTGGAATAAAAGTGAACTTATGTCAATAATGGTAAATAACTTACACACATTACAACAATTTCCTTTTAAGATAGCAAACGAAAAAATCAAATACCTTGGAATTTATGTAACAAAAATATTCGATTCTTTATATAAAGCTAATTTTCCACTCTTACTGAATAAATTAAATAATAATATTTTATATTGGAAAACATTACCTATTTCAATGCTAGGTAGAATTAACACAATAAAAATGTTTTTTCTTCCGCAACTATTATATCTCTTCCAATTGATTCCGATATATCTTCCTAAAAAATGTTTTAAGAAGGTTGATTCCATACTTACCAACTTTATCTGGGATTATAAGAGCCATAGAATAAATAAAAAACAGTTATGTAAATCAAAAATAAATGGTGGTCTAGCACTGCCAAACTTTATGTTTTATTACTGGGCAGTTAATATTAAAAATATGAATTTTTGGTTAGAAGAATCAGATAAACAACCAATCTGGTTAAAAATGGAAAAAGAAGATTTTACAATTTTCAATTTGTACCTTTTGAAATTAGCTCGATTTTATTCGCCAATACAAAACTAAGTAAGAAAACCTATAGAGAAAATCCTATGATAGATTGGGATACATATCTGGAAACAAATAAAGAAAACATTAAAATTGGAATGTATACCACTAGCCCTTACCATTGTAAATAACGTTACATTTAAACCCTCAATGATGGACAAAGGTTTTTTACAATGGAAAAACTATGGAATTAATAAGATGGGCACCTTCCTTTCATTTCAAGAATTACAACAAATTTATGGATTACATTCAAAAGATTACTTTAGATATTTACAAATCAGAGACTATATAAAAGCAAACACACAGGATATTAGAAATAGAAAGACAGAAATTTTAGATGAATGTCTAAATAAACACCCGAACACAGAAAAATTGATATCATATATTTATAACATTTTATTGGAAAATTATGTCCCAATGACAGAAATATATAGGCAATCATGGGAAAACTAATTAGGTCAAATAATCAGACCAGAAGTATGGGATGAAAGTTTACAACATATACATCACTGCTTGTTAAATGCTAGACACTCTCTTATACAATTTAAAATATTACATAGATTACATTATTCAAAATCCAAATTACAAAGTATTTTTTCAAATGTATCTGCCATATGTGATAAATGTCAGCACTTAGAAGCAAACTTAATACACTCATTTACAAATTGTATAAAAATTACTACATTTTGGACAGAAATATTTAAGATAATTTCGAAAGTTGTTAATACGAATTTGATTCCTGACTCAAAATTAATAATATTGGGAATATTAGAAACAGATCAAGTAATAACAACGAATCAAAGAATTTTTATTGACTACAGTTTAATAATTGGGAAAAAATTAATATTGAAATTTTGGAAAGGTCCTACATCCCCCACAACCAAAATGTGGATTACAGGAATGTCGGAGACACTTCATCTGGAAAGATTAAGGCTTGTCCTACTGGATAAGTTGGATCTTTTCAGAGTGATATGGTCTCCATTTATTGAATATTTAAAGGGTCAAAATGGCTCGGTGCGGGAGCCTGGCTGAAGCCTGAATGAAGGAATAGACGAAGATTCACACATGACAAACCATGGATATATCTCCAGTGATGGATAATCTGGTTAACACTTCATTCATCTTTTTGATTTTCTATTTTTCTTTATTTCTATCTATATTTTCATATCTGCGTAAAAACCAAATAAGACATAATTGTTAATATTAATAATATTAAGAATGTATGTGACAAGTATATTCTTCATTTAATATGTACTTACTTCTAATAAAAATATTTATCAAAAAAAACAGGAAGGCAGATTACTATCTAAATGGTGTCAAGTTGGGAAAACGGGAAGTACAACGGGATCTGGGCATCCTTGTTCATCAGACTATGAAAGTAAGCATGCAGGTACAGCAGGCAGTGAAGAAAGTGAATGGCATGTTGGCCTTTATAACAAGAGGAATTGAATATAGGAGCAAAGAGATCCTTCAGCATTTGTGCAGAGCCCTAGTGAGACCACACCAGGAGTATTGTGTGCAGTTTTGGTCCCCTAATTTGAGGAAGGACATTCTTGCTATTGAGGGAGTGCAGCTTAGGTTAAAAAGGTTAATTCCCGGGATGGCGGGACTGTCATATGCTGAATAGATGACATTTCGGATCGAGACCCTTCTTCAGACTGACAGTCAAGGGAAAGGGAAATGGGAGGTATAGGCATATCATCCATTCATTTTTCCTTAGTACCGCCTATATCTATTGTTCTTCTTTCCCCTGACTGCGGATTTCACCATCGAGGAGCTCGCAGACTCGGGTTGAGACCAAAGTTGGGAAGCTCCAAAAGCCGCACGACGTTCGACCTAACCCCGACCTTGGCTCAGATTGCCCAGCGTGGGGGGCTGAGATTTTCCCCCCCCCCCCCCCCCCCCCCCCCACCGATACAGGAGCTTGATCGCCCTGACGACGGGAGTAAGATCGTCCCGTCAACAGTAGGTTAGAGGCCCCGACCGCTGGAGGACAAAGAAGGGATGAGATTGAACTTTTTTCCGCCTTCCATCACAGTGAGGAATGTGGAGTAGTCACTGTGGTGGATGCTCATGTTAAAATGTATTTTGAGTGTTCTGTTGCTTTTTATTGGTATGACTGCATGACAAATGAAATTCCTCATATGTTGCAAAACATACTTGGCTAATAAAGTATGATTATGATTATGATTATGTTTGTGATTATGATTATGATGATTCAGTTAACTGATAACAGCTGGGAAGAAACTGGCCCTGAATCTGGTTGTGCGCATTCACTGGGTTTAGACGGTTGGTTCTGTAACAAAATGTATGCAAAATGATTTCTGTCTGTCATATGTGGAGCACTCAACCAGGAAAAAGGTCTGAAGAAGGGTCTCGACGCGAAACGTCACCTATTCCTTCTCTCCATAGATGCTGCCTCACCCAGTTTCTCCAGCATTTTCGTCTACCTTCGATTTTTCCAGCATCTGCAGTTCTCTCTTAAACTAAACATGTATCATGTCTCAATCTTTTTTGGTATACCAAACACAAGGTATGCAAAGTGTCGCCACATATAGGATGCCGAAGTTACAAAGTGTTTAATGTGGCCCCCATTGTCCCCCCTTTGTTCTCTCGGCAGCGCATCCTTGACCGCCCGCCCGCCCACCCTCCTCTCTCTCTGATGGCTCCCCTCTCTCTCCGACAGCCCTCCTCTCTCTCTCTGACAGCCCCCCTATATCTCTGACAGCCCCCCCCCCCCCCCCCCCCTCTCCGACAGCCACAAAATCATCACAAGACTGAAAGACAAATCAAAGTATGGAGAAAACTAATTTGGTTGAATTACTTTGAGTTGATTTGAGTTAATTTGGGGGGTTGAGTTGAGTTGAGTTGCGTTGACTTGACTTGACTTGACTTGACTAGACTTGACTTGAGTTGAGTTGAGTTGAGTTGAGTGAGTTGAGTATAATTTAGTTTATATTAGTTTAGTAGCGAGATACAGCGTGGAAACAGAGGCTTTGGCCCACCATGTCCGTGCCGACCAGCGATCCCCGCACACTAACACTATCCTACATACACTAGGGACAATTTACACTTATACCAGGCCAATTAACCAGCAGACCTGTACGTCTTTGGCATGTGGGAGGAAACCAAAGAACTTGGAGAAAATCAAATGTGGGTCATGTGGAAAGCGTACAAACTCCCAGTATGGGCAGCGCCTGTAGTCGGGATGGAACCCGGGTCTCCGGCGCTGTGAGGCAGTGACTCTACCGCTGCGCCACCGTGACGCCCCTGGGATGCAGATCAGGATAGAGATGAATCACCTTTCTTGTGCAGCCTCATCAGAGTGTAATTTTGAGAGTTTATTTAGCATTGTCAAAACAGTGGGAATATTGGCACAGTTCAGACGTGTTTGTCATCTGCTGCGATAGCACAAGGCAGCTGGATGTCTTTTACGCAGAGTGGGGGAATCAAGAACCAAATGACATAAGCAGGCGCGGATGTTATTCCTTAAAGTAGAGAGAGAGGGGATGCAAGAGTTACTTGAAGTTAGAAAACTAATGTTCTTGTTGCTAGGTTGGAAGCTGCCCAAACTGAATAGTTTCTTGTATTATAGTCTTGACTGTGGCGCCACCCGGTGGTCAGGGCACATATTGGCGAACCCTCGGCCCTAGGACTGGCAGGGTCATGTGACTAGGTTTGGCAGGAAGAAGTCGAAAAATATAAATAAATGATGTCCAACTTAACTCCGTCTACGCCGCATCTGCACCCAGTTTGAGGTGTTCCAAACAAGGCCATTGGAGATATCCTCATTCTTTAGGGAACGGGGGTTCCCCTCTTTGACTATAGATGAGGCTCTCACCAGGGTCTTTTCTATATCCTGTAGCTCCGCTCTCCCTCCCCATCCCCTCACTCGTAACAAGGGCAGAGTCCCCCTTGTCCTCACCCCACCAGCCGTCCATACAACAGATAATCCTCCGACATTTTTCCCACCTGCAACGGGATCCCACCACTGGCCACATCTTCCCATCTCCTCCTCTTTCGGCTTTCCGCAGAGACCGCTCCCTCCGTAGCTCCCTGGTCAATTCGTCCCTTCCCACCCAAACCACCCCCTCCCCTGGTATTTTCCCTTGCAACCACAGGAAATGCTTGTCGCTTTACCTCCTCCCTGGACTCCATTCAAGGACCTAAGCAGTCTTTCCAGGTGAGGCAGAGGTTTACCTGCACCTCCTTCAACCTCATCTATTGCATCCGCTGCTCTAGGTGTCAGATGCTCTACAGCAGTGAGACCAAGCGCAGGTTTGGCGATCGCTTCACCCAACACCTCCGCTCACAATAACCAACCTGATCTCCCTGCGGCTCAGCACTCCCATTCCGAATCCCACCTTTCTGTCCTGGGCTTCCTCCATGACCAGAGTGAGTCCCATCGCAAGTTGGAGGAGCAGCACCTTGGGCAGTTTACACCCTAGCAGTGTGAACATTGACTTCTCCAATTTCAGGTGGTCCTTGCTTTCTCCCTCTTTCCCCTCCCCTTCCCAGCTCTCCCACAGCCTACCAGCAGAACAATGTCACTCTTAAGTTGCCCGTGTTCTGGACATCGCAGCCCCAAATGTGGCTTAGGGGTGTGCCCTGTGATATTTATATATGTATAGAACTATAGTAGAACCCTCTGCAGTCGCGTGTTCCGAGGTACAGTGAAAATCCTTTGTTGCGGGCTAACCAGCCAGTGGAACGACAATACATGATTACAATCGAGCCATTAACATTGTAGAGATACATGATAAGGGAATAGCGTTCCGTGCAAGGTAAAGCCAGCAAAATCCGATCAAGGATAGTCCGAGTGTCTCCAATGAGGTAGATAGTAGTTCGGCACTGCTCTCTGGTTGTGGTAGGATGGTTCAGTTGGCTGATAACAGCTGGGATATGAGGTGCTTTTCCTCCAATTAGCGCTGGGCCTCACTCTGACACTGGAGGAGGCCCAGGACAGAATGGTCAATGTGGGAATGGGAAGGGGAGTTAAAGTGTTTGGCAACTAGGAGATCGCGAGACAGTCAACAATGGACCATTGTGAACTCCTCCGTTCCTTGATCATTGTTACTTTTTGCATATCTTCCATTCACTTGGCCTATACCTCTCGTTCCCCTCTCCCCTGACTCAGTCTGAAGAAAGTCTCAATCCGAAACGTCAGCCATTCCTTCTCTCCAGAGATGCTGCCTGACCCGCTGAGTTACTCCAGCATTCTGTGTTGATTGGAGTAAGTTTGTTTGCAGGAATAGGACCATCTGGAAATTGGGATATGTTTTAAAGTGCACTCATAGAGTGACACAGTGTGGAAACAGGCCCTTCGACCCAACTTGCCCACACCGGCCAACAATGTCCCAGCTACACTAGTCATAGAGTGACACAGTGTGGAAACAGGCCCTTCAGCCCAGCTTACCCACGCCAGCAAGGGCACTGGAGGGATATGGACCAAACTCAGGCAGGTGGGACTAGTGTAGCTGGAACATGTTGGCCGGTGTGGGCGAGTTGGGCCGAAGGGCCCGTTTCCACGCAGTATCACTCTATGACTCTATGACGGACCAACATTTCCCACCAACACTAGCCCCACTTGTCTGCATTTGCCCCATATAATTCTAAACCTGTCCTATCCATGGACTTGCATCCTTCCATGAAGCCAATTTTCCATCCATTCCACATTCTCTCCTTGAATTCCATAGGATCTAACCTTTGAGCAACACTGTGGCACAGCGGTAAAGTTGCTGCCTTGCAGCGCTGGGTACCCGGGTATGATCCAGACTACAGGTGCTGTGTAGTTTAGTTTAGAGATACAGCACGGAAACAGGCCCTTCGGCCCACTGAGTCCGCACCGACCAGTGATCCCAGCCCACTAACACTATCCTGCACATTCTAGGGAGAATTTACATTTATACCGAGCCAATTAACCTGCAAACCTGTACGTCTTTAGAGTGTGGGAGGAAACCAAAAATCTCGGAGAAAAGCCACGCAGGTCACGGGGAGAACGTACAAACTCCGTACAGACAGCGCCCGTAATCAGCAACGAACCCGGGTGGCAGCAACTCTACCGCTGCGCCACCGTGACTGTGTGTACGGAGTTTGTATGTTTTCCTTGTGACCACACTGGTTTTCACCCGGAGCTCCGCTTGTGTGGCAGCGACTCACGTTGCAGCGGCCCTTACAGCCTGTCTGTCTTTTTCTTTTTTTTTTAATTTATTTTTATTTTTTGTCTAGTTCAATGTAGTTGTTTGTGTTTTTTTTTAACTGTTTCTAACTGCTACAGAGAAAGGTTGAACAAGTTAGGTCTTTATTCTTTGGAGCGCAGAAGGTTAAGGGGGGACTCGATTGAGGTCTTTAAAATGATGAAAGGGATAGACAGAGTTAACGTGGATACGTTTTTCCCATTGAGGGTAGGGAAGATTCAAAGAAGAGGGCATGACATGAGAATTAAGGGACAGAGGTTTCGGGGGGTAACGTGAGGGGGAACTTCTTTACTCAGAGGGTAGTGGCTGCGTGGAATCAGCTTCCAGCAGAAGTGGTGGAGGCAGGATCGATTTTAACAATTAAGAGTAAAGTGGATAGGTATATGGACGTGAAGGGAATGGAGGGGTATGGTCTGAGTGCAGGTAGATGGGACTAGGGAAAACAAATGGTCGGCACGGACTGGAAGGGCCGAGAGGGCCTGTTTCCGTGCTGTAATTGTTATATGGTTATATGGTTATATGTGGGGGTGAGGGGGGGGGAAATGCATCACTTCCCTGCGCAGGAGACCAGACTTTTTCCCTATCGGGTCTCCGTTGTCGTTGGGGATTAGTACCGTGGGAGCGCCCTCCGACCGGGACGACCTGGGGGCTCCAGTCACGGAGCCTGCGGAGCTGCGGACCTACCATCGAGGGGCTGGCCGGCCTCGGAGCGCGGCTCGCTGCTGTGGCCCGACTCCGGAGCTCCAGCTCCAGCTGCGGCCCGACTCCAGAGCTCCAGCTCCAGCTCCAGTTGCACATTACTGCCGGTGGACTGTCGGGATATCGGGAGCTCGCGGGTCCAGGTGGGAGACCGCTTTCCAGAGCTCCCGCAACGCAACTTCTCCCGCCCGTGTTGCGGGGTTGGAACGACATCGCCCGGCGCGGCTTTAATAGCCGCGGGATATTCCAGCACCCGCCGGGGGCTCCAACGTTGTGACTTTTGGGCCTAGAGCGGGCCCGTACATCGCCAGGCGCGGTCTCAATGGCCGCGGGACTTAACATCGCCCGCCTGGGGCTTCAACATCGGGAGAGAAATGGCACGGGGGAGAGAGAAGACTTTGCCTTCCATCACAGTGAGGAGGAGAGTCACTGTGATGGATGTTTGTGTGAATTGAATTGTTTGTGTGTCGTGTAGGAATTGTTTTGTTTGTATGGCTGTGGAAACGGAGTTTCGTTTGAGCTTCTCTGAGGTTCGAATGACAAGTAATAAAATCTAATCTAATCTAATCTAAGGATTCCTCACACACTCCAAAGACATATGGGTTTGTAGGTTAATTGGCTTGGCAAAAATAGTGTAGAATAGTGCTAGTGCGCAAGGAATTGCTGGTCGGCACGGACTCGGTGGGCCGACGGGCCTGCTTCCGCGCTGTTTCCAAAACTGCCGGGGATTATGGGGAGAAGACAAGAGAATGGAGTCAGGAGGGAGTGATAGATCATCCATTATGGAATGGCGAAGTAGACTTGAAGGGCCGAATGGCCTAATTCTGCTCCTATCACTTATGAACTTAATCTAAACTGCAGCACCTCATCGAATGCCTTGCTGAAATCCATGTATACAACGTCTCCAGCTCTGCCCTCATCGACCTTTTGTGGCATCTCCAGCAGACGGATGGTTCTTGTTCCGAAACACGGCAAGGGTCTGGCAATATGACAAAATTCTTTCTTGCCCTTGTCCATCACAACTCATGAAAGGCGAGGGGGCGGAGGGAGCCACAGCGGCAGCAGCAGCCTTGGCAAGAGCAGGAGCCTCAACGGCAGCGGGAGCCTCGGCAGCTGCAGGAGCCTCAGTGACAACGTGGTCCTCGGTGGTGATCGGGCCTCGCGGTCGATGAGCGTGAGGGGGGGAAGGAAGAGCAATGGGGACCCGGTGTGGGGGGACCGCCGTGAGGGGCAGTGGGAGAACAAAGAGGGTCCCGGTGTGGGGGATTCGGGTGGGGAAGCATCCTAGTTTAGAATCCTCTGCCCAGGGGATATGTGTGTGTTTGTTTGTTTGTTCATTTATTCCAGTGAAGGCGGTGCTGGCTCGAAGGGCCGAATGGCCTCCTCCTGCATCTATTTTCTATATTTCCAAGGCGCTGTGAACACGGCAGCCAGCCAACAGTTGCTTGTCCTTTTCTTTCTGTTTTCACTTTTAATTTCAAGTTTTTGTGTGCCTTGTGTATTGTGACTGTCGGCAGAACAATATCCCTCCGGGGATGAATAAAGTTTTACGTGTCGTATCATAAACATACTGTCTTCTCCATGGATCTGGCGGCAGGTGGGGGTATGAAGTCCGCCCGCCCGTTGGAAATGGAATGGGGATTTTATTTAGACGTGTGAGATTGAAGAATGGAAATATAAAAGCCAGGAAACTCCCTGGCCACCGGCCAAACATCCCCACGCTCCAGTGACAATGAGTCAACAACATGACCTGCTCAGTTCTGGGTTCAATCGCAGTGCAAGACAGTTCAACCCAGACACCATGGCCTCCACAGCTCCAAAAGGCACTGAGCCTCTACTCCAGGGGTGGGCAACCTTGTTCTGCATAGGGGCTGGGACGCACGTCTGTGAGCGGATGGCGGGCCACATCTATCACGTGTTCACATAGATCCCACCCCTCCGAGGACGCCACCCGGAGCACTGGCCCCTAGTTACGGGCGCTCATGAACATGGTGTACCTACGGACCATTGCCTTGGCTCTGTCCTGAAGGCGGTGGCTCAAATACTCAAACTCACCCCGATCCGACAGTGAACCCCGGACACAGAAGGTGCGCGGCCGTGCCGGTGGCTTTGCGCAGGATGTGGTACAGCCAGAGCTCGGCGGTGTTTGCCGCTGCTCAGCGGCTCCGCCATTGCGACTGCCGGCGCAGGCCTCCTTGCGTCTCTGCGGCCTCGGGCACGGGAGGTACCGGAGGTGACGGAGGTCTGCGGGCCAGATAATTACTGGGAAAAAAAACATCTGCGGGCCGGATGATTTCGGGTTACGGGCCGCATTCGGCCCGGGGGACGTAGGTTGCCGACCCCTGCTCTACTCGCTGGAGTTTAGAAGGATTGATTGATACAATTGAATTTCACACTTTTTTGTCACATGTGACTTCTTTGCCTACATATCCAGGATATGCAAACAGTCGACACATAAAGAGCGCTTACAAAGTTACAAATTCCCCCTCACGACGGTCCCCCCACACCGATTCCTCACTTCATCTATCGCCGCCAGGTCCTCTCGGACGCCTCCGTGGCGCTGACCCAGTCCCCAGCCGCGGGCTCCGCAGACCCAGGGGCCGATGGTCGCGGGCTCTGTCGACCCGCGAGGCTCCACCTCGACTTCTCAGTGGCACTTCTGCTGGGGGGGGGACCTCAGATCAGTTCAGTTTATTGTCACGTGTACCGAGGTACAGTGAAAAGCTTTTGTTGTGCGCTCTCCAGTCAGCGGAGAGACAATACATGACTACTATCGAGCTGTTCACAGTGTGCAGATACATGATTAAGGGAATAACATTTAGCGCAAGGTAAAGCCAGCAAAGTCCGATCAAGGGTAGTCCAAGGGTCATCAAAGAGGTGGGATAGTAGTTCAGGATGGTTCATTTGTCTGGTAACAGCTATGAATAAACTGTTCTTGAATCTAGAGCATGCAACAAAACCTTTTCACTATACCTTTGTACATGTGATGTAGGAACCATTTGAGCTTAAGTCAGTATAATATAGCCATGTCTAATATTTCTAGTGCTTATCTGCATATACGCTCATAGGTGGGATTTGATAGGTGGAGGGGTTTGTCTACTTTGGATGGGACTAGCGCAGACTCATAGATTTGGATTTTAGTTTTGCCTCAAAAGATGGTGAAACAGACACACACCGCGATGAACAGGAAGGTTGGCGCTGTAACGATGACGGCTAAAGCACAGTGTACGGTAAGTCCTTTAAAAGAGGGGGAAAGAGGAGGGAGAAGGGGGGAGTAGGAATGGAGACAACATTTAAGAAGCCAGAGATTCACGGCTGTGAAGCTCGGGGGACATTAACAGAAAGCTGGACCTCGGCGAGTGAGATTAGAGCATGAATGCTGGAACAAAGAATCTGCCGGTCGCAGGCAAATTAATACCAACAACACCTGGATCATTAGAAGATTGAAGGCTTCATTGACCGGGCACCGTGAGTAGATCAACTGTTTTGTCGTATTTGAAGGCCATGAGAATTTTAAGTTAAGAGCCTGCAGAAATAGTACTAAACTAAACTAAACTAATTAAACTAAACTCCCATCAGCTAGAATGTGGTCTTCTCCTCCCAACTACTTCATTTGAACTAGCATTAATCAGACTTTGTCAGACTTCATTCGCACTAATGCCATACCATTTATCTTTTAATAAGTGTACTGTGGAAGGATTGATTGTAATCATGTACTGTATAGTCTTTTTATAAACTTTTTCTTTAACTAGCTAGCACGTAAACAAATGCATTTCACTGTAACTTTGCGACTCGTGATAATGTTAAACAAACAAATAATGTCTGTTGTGAACCTGATGCCAAGTTCAACTCATCTCCGCTGACTGCATATGATCCATATCCCTCCATTCTGACCCCCAACCACCAAAGAGCTCCGACCGCCGGCCTGCGGCCTACAACATCTTGAAGCCGCGGTCTCCAGTAGGAAAGTGCCGAGTCGGACGCTCCAAGCCACCGAGTGTGTTTGACCGTCTCAACGTCGGAGTTTCAACCATCCCGACGAGAGGGCCTGTACATCGTGCTGTCCGTAGCGGCGACTGCGGAGGGTTCATGCCCCTGCCACGGGTGGACAAAGGAGGAGGACTGGCTGAACTTTGTTGCCTTTCACCACGGTGACGAATGCTGTGATGGATGTTTGCGTTAGATTCTATTGTGTATTGTGTGTTCTTTTTTAAGTGTGTCGCTGCTGGCAAATTCATTTCACTGCACCTTCGGGTGTATGTGACGAATAAATTTGACTTTGACTTTGACTTTCCCTGTATATCCATGTGCCTATCTAAAAGCCTCTTAAACGCCACGATGATATCTGCTTCCAACACCACCCCTGGCAGCTCGTTCCACGAACCCATCACTCCTTTGCATTCTCTAAATGTTGTGTGTAACATTGTGTGTAAAGTGTGTAAATGCTGAGGCTCTGTAGGGCACTGGTCAGGCCGCATTTGGCATACTGTGAGCAATTTTGGACCCCGTATCTGAGCAAGGACGTGCTGGCGCTGGAGAGGGTCCAGGAGGAGGTTGACGAGAAAGCTCCCGTCACCTAGACTTGCTTGGCCGAATGGCCTAATTTTCGCTCCTGTCGCTCGTGAACATAGGCGGCGGTGGCTAAGACATTGGACGTCGCCAAATTGGAAATGCGTCGTCGGTAGAACGGCCGCAGAGGGTCATGGAGAACGGGCAGGAAAGTGGGGATAAGGTTGACTTCAGACTAGTCACAAGGGGCCTGGTGCCCTACCCCAGTGCCTCTTCTGAATGTTTAGTCGAGCTTAGAGATCTTAAGTCTAAATTCTACCGTAACAGCATTTAAAAGACATTTGGGCTGGGCTTTTATGCTCTGGATTTTAGAAGGACTGGGCTTGTACACTCTGGAATTTAGGATGAGAGGAGGGTCGTATTGAAACATTTGGAAACGCCTGGAAGAAGGGTCTCGACCCGAAACGTCGCCTATCTCCTTCGCTCCTTAGATGCTGCTGCACCCGCTGAGTTTCTCCAGCTTTTTGTGTACCGTCGTATTGAAACATATAAGTTTATTAAGGGTTTGGACACGCTAGAGGCAGGAAATATGTTCCTGATGTTGGGGGAGTCCAGAACCAGGGGCCACAGTTTGAGAATAAGGGGTAAGCCATTTAGAAGGGAGATGAGGAAACACTTTTTCACACAGAGTGTTGTGAGTCGGTGGAATTCTCTGCCTCAGAGGGCGGTGGAGACGGTTCTCTGGATACTTTCAAGAGAGAGCTAGATAGGGCTCTTATAGCGGAGTCAGGGCATATGGGGAGAAGGCAGGAACGGGGTACTGATTGTGAACGATCAGCCATGATCACAGTGAATGGCGGTGCTGGCTCGAAGGGCCGAATGGCCTACTCGCGCACCTATTGTTTATTTTCTATTGTCAATTTGGATAGGCAAGGTTTGCAGGGATATGGGCCAAATGCTGGCAAATGGGACTGGTTCAGAAGGGGCATCCTGGTTCAGATTATAGTTTCGTTTTTTTTTAGAGATACAGCGCAGAAACAGGCCCTTCGACCCACCGAGTCCGCACCGACCAGCGATCCCCGCACAGTAGCGCTATCCTACACACACTCGGGACAAACTACACTTGTACCGAGCCAATTAACCTACAAACCTGTACGTCTTTGGAGTGTGGGAGGAAACCGAAGATCTCGAACAGAAAACCCACGCAGGTCACGGGGAGAACGTGCAAACTCCACACGGACAGCACCCGTGTGTGGTCGGGATGGAACCCGGGTCCCCGGCGCTGTGAGGCAGCAACGCTACCATGCCGCCTTGTTGCGGTGTGGAAAACCCGAAGCATCGGCCTGAATTAATGCAATATGTTCAGCAGGAACGCCCGGAGAATGGAAGTGAGTCACTCCCAAAGGACCATTGGCGGCAACTGGTACTGAATGACGTGACTGAAATTGGATAATTAAGAGTCACAGAGTCATAGACTCAGAGTCGTATAGCACGGAAACAGGCCCTTCAGCCCAAATCCTTCATGCCAACCACGAACGGCACAGTGGCGCAGCAGGAGAGTCACTGCCTTACAGCGCCAGAGACCCGGATTCGACCCTGACTGCTGCACTAAATTAATCTAAACTAAATTAAACTATACAAAACTAAACTAAAAATATATTAAATTAAATTAAACTAAACTAAACCAAACTATACAATATAGACAATAGACAATAGGTGCAGGAGTAGGCCATTCAGCCCTTCGAGCCAGCACCGCCATTCAATGTGATCATGTCTGATCATCCACAATCAGTACCCCGTTCCTGCCTTCTCCCCATATCCCCTGACTCTGCTATTTTTAAGAGCCCTAACTCTCTCTTGAAAGTATCCAGAGAATTTTCAAAACTAAACTAAAGATAAAACTAAACTAAAAATCTAAAACAAAACTAACAATAAACTAAATTAAACTAAAGTAAACTAATTTAGTTACTTAGCTACTTCCTGGCAGATCAAATAAATGGTTCCCCCAGGACGAGGCTATCCTATTGCACTCTGTGTGTGCTGAAGCCTGCGGTGGCTCCTAATGTGGGATACTCAACTGCAAAATTTGTGGTAGTGGGCGACTGCGTTCGAGATTTTTTTTTTTTAATTTTATTTTAATAAGTATGGACATGGTGGCACAGCAGTAGAGTTGCTGCCTTACAGCGAATACAGCCCCGGAGACCCGGGGCTCCAACCTGACATCGGGCCTTATCTTTACGGAGTTGGTACGTTCTCCCCCCGTGTGCTGTGTGAGTTTTCTCCGAGATCTTCGGTTTCCTCACACACTCCAAAGACGTACAGGTTCGTGGGTTAATTGGCTTGGTATATAACCCACCATAACCCTGGTGGGATAGTGTTATAGTGCGGGGATCGCTGATCGGCACGGACCTGGTGGGCCGAAATCGCTTCTAAAACAATGAGGCCTAACATCTGGGGTAGACAAAAGTGCTGGAGAAACTCAGCGGGTGCAGCAGCATCTATGGAGCGAAGGAAGTAGGCAATGTTTCGGGCCGAAACCCTTCTTCAGACTTCTGGGACAGGGGGCGGCAACCTACAGCCCACGGGCTGGATCCGGCCCTTAACCCGAAATCATTTGGCCCGCAGACGTATTTTTCTTCAATTCGTTTTTAGGACCTGGGAACTGCAGCCGGACCTGGGGCAAGCGAGCCAACCTGGGCGCAACAGCCAGACCTGCCAGCCGACCTGGGCGCTACAGTCAGTCCCTGGGCAGGCAAGCCGACCTGGGAACTGCAGCTAGTCCCAGGCTGCCAGATCCTAGGAGCTGGTGGCCTCCAACTGGAATCAACCCTGAGGGTTCCGATCGCAGACCCTGTGGACTTACCATCACGGAGCTGGCTGACTTCGGAGGCTGTGGTGTCAGTTTTGCTGCAACATGTTTCACAAGACATGGGGGGAACAGGTCCCCACCCCCCCCCCCCCCCCCACAAGATTTCGGCCCAGGCTGCCTGCTTCCGTGCTGCATCTCTATACTAAATTAAACTAAACTAAACCAAACTAAACTAACTTAAATTAAAGTTAAGTAAAGTAATCTGAACTGATCTAAACAAAACTAAACTGAAGTACTTTGCCAGATGTGAGATAAAACTACAAGTTCCTTCTCAATCTTGGAAAATCGGGAATGACGGCCAATGGAAAATGTGCTGTGTTCCATTCAGGAATCTTACCCCAGCTTAGAAAATCCGGACACTCCGCCAACTATTTCTCAGAAAGAGTTTGGATGAAGAAGTTGGAGAACTCATTCAGTCACCCGCTTATCCCCGGCAGAGAAGCTCCCGTCCAGCTTCCGAAAGGAAAATCCCGAGGTTTCCCATCATTATTTCTCCTGACATTTCTTCAGGAATCGGATTTTCCATCCGGGGGAAATATCTGGCATGGACGCTAATGCTTCCCATCCTTCCCAGTTCCCCAAGGGGAAAGTCAAAAATAAAAGGGCAGAAAACTAAAGCTGAACATTGTTTTCCCTTTTTTTGTTAATTGTTCTGATGTAAAATAAATCAATCACATATTAATCGTGTGGGAACGAGTGAGTAATGAATGGAATTCAGTCAGACTTTCCCATGGATTTAGTGTCTTTCACCAAACTATTACTCAGTCATGTTTAAAACAACCAGAATAACTTCCCTTTATACAGTGGTTTCATGCAGGAATGGATGCCAAGGCCTTTCACACATGTCACCAACTATCTCGTAAGGTCATAAGTTCATACGAAATAGGCCATTCGGCCTACCAAGTCTACACCGCTATTCAGTCAGGGGGTGATTGAAGATGGCAGCCTCGCCAACAGTCTGTCTGTCTTTTCGTCTTTTTTCGTTATTTTTAGTTTGTGTTAATGTTCTCTAGATTGTTTTATGTGGGAGGGGGTCGGGGGAAACTTTATTTCAATCTCTGACCTTGCCGGAGATATCTCGGGTCGCTCTGCGGCCTAACATCGTGGAGCTGGAGGCCTTGCTCGTGACTGACTTTCAGCCCCACCGCCGGGGTGTGGATTTACCATCGGAGACGATTCCTTGCCTGGGATCGATGCTCCAACCACGGCCTGCGGATTTCACCATCGGGAGCTCGCAGTCTCGGGTTAAGACCGTAGATGAAAAGAATTCCTCCTCATCTTCCTCAAGAAACGTCCTTTAATTCTGAGGCTATGACCTCTGGTCCAAGAATCTCCCACTGGATCCTCTCCTCATCAACGGCAACTTTGCAGTTGACAACAAGATTGCTGGGGTCTCGGACTGTCAGCAAGGCTGTCAAAGGTATACAGCGGGATACAGATTAGGTAGAGGAGTGGGCGGATGGAGTTTAATCCGAGCAAGTGTGAGGTGTTGCACTTTGCAAAGTCACATGCAATGGGAAAGTATACAATTAATGGCGTGATCCTAGCCAGCATTGATTGACAGAGGGATCTTGGGGTCCAAGTCCATAACTCCCTGAAAATGGCAACATAGGTAGAATGACAAAGGGTAAGCTTGTGTTGGTAGGTCGGGGCATTAAGAATCAGGAAGTCATCTTCTTGCGTTTGAGGCAGCAGAGGTTATGTAATGGCCTCTAGGCGCTGCAGCCAGTTCAATGTGTTGTTGTCGAGGGCCTTGAGTTGGTCCAAGAATCGGGGGGGGGAGGACAGCGCAGTTGAAAATGAGGTGCTGCAATTTTTGCTGGTCTGCTCCACACATGCAGGCTGCTGATGGGCGCAGCCCCCAGCGATGCATGTTGGAAGTCATGATGCAGCCTTGCAGGACTTTGTTTGGGCTGCATCTGGAGTATTGCGTGCAATTCTGGTCACTCCATTACAGCAAGGGTATGAAGCTCATAAGGTCATGAAGGATCTGAATAGAATTAGGCCATTCGGCCCATCAAAGTCTACTCCACCCTTCAGTCATGGCTGATCTTTCTCTCCCTCCTAACCCGATTCTCTTGCCATCTCCCCATAACCCCTGACACCCGTACTAATCAAGAATCTATCTATCTCTGCCTTAAAAATATCCACTGACTTGGCCTCCACAGCCTTCTGTGGCAAAGAATTCCACAGATTCACCACCAAAAGACATTTCTCTTCATCTCCTTTCTAAAAGAACGTCCTTTAAATCTCAGGCTATGACCTCCAGTCCTAGACTCTCCCACTAGTGGAAACATCCTCTCCACATCCACTCTATCCAATCCTTCCACTATTCTGTATGTTTCAATGGGTTATCATTATATGGTAACCTAATAGTTTAAGATTTGAAAAACCCTAACCCAAAACTGCTCACCATACTCCAAATGCGGTCTTACCTGTGCCACATAAAGCCTCAGCATTACAACCATGTTTGAGTATTCTAGTCCTCTCGTAATAAATGCAAGCATTTGTGTATCACCTTCATACCTCTCTGACCTGGACTCAGTATCACCGGGAGTGTTTGACGGCACTGGGCCTCGACTCGCTGGAGTGTAGAAGGATGAGAGGTGACCTCATTCCAACATACAGAATAGTGAAAGGCCTGGATAGAGTGGATGGAAATATAGAAACATAGAAAATAGGTGCAAGAGTAGGCCATTCAGACCTTTGAGCCAGCATGATCTTGGCTGATCATCCAAAATCAGTGCCACATTATTGCTTTCTCCCCATATCCCTTGATTCCAGTGTTGAGAGAGTCCAGGACCAGAGGTATTTTTAAGGCAGAGATAGATAGATTATTGATTAGTACAGGTGTCAGGGGTTATGAGGAGAAGGCAGGAGAATGGGGTTAGGAGGGAGAGATAGATCAGCCATGATTGAATGGCGGAGTGGACTTGATGGGCCGAGTGGCCTAATTCTGCTCCTATCACTGATGAACCTTTGGTGCCCTCAAGAAATGAGTACCTATATATCTCTGCCGTAAGAACATCCATTGACGGTCTCCACAGCCGTCTGTGGCAATGAATTCCACAGATTCACCACCCTGTGACAAAATAAATTCCTCATCATCTCCTTCCTAAAGGAACGGCCTTCAATTCTGAGGCTGTGACCTCTAGTCCTGGCCTCTCCCACTAGCGGAAACATCCTCTCCACATCCACTCTAACCAAGCTTTACACTATTCTGTATGTTTTAAAGAGGTCCCCCCTCATTCAGGGTTTGTGGTGGAAACAGATATGCTAGTGGCGTTTATGAGACTTTGGATAGGCTCGTGGAGATGCATGGAATGGAAGGATATGTTGCCAGGACTAGAGGCTGTGAGCTATAGGGAGAGGTTGAGAAGGCTGGGTCTCTATTCCATGGAGCGCAGGAGGATGAGGGGAGATCTTATAGAGGTGTACAACATCATGAGAGGAATAGATCGGGTAGATGCACAGAGTCTTTTACCCAGAGTAGGGGAATCGCGGACCAGAGGACTTAGGTTTAAGGTGAAGGGGAAAAGATTTAACAGGAATCCGAGGGGTAACATTTTTACACAGAGGGTGGTGGGTGTATGGAACAAGCTGCCAGAGGAGGTAGTTGAGGCTGGGACTATCCCATCGTTTAAGAAGCAGTTAGACACTTACATGGATAGGACGGGTTTGGAGGGATATGGATCAAGCGCAGGCAAGTTGGACTAGTGTAGCTGGGACATTGTTGGCCGGCGTGGGCGAGTTGGGCCGAGGGGCCTGTTCCCACACTGTATCACTCTATGACTCTTGGACTCTATGATATAGATCACGTGCAGGCAGAGGAGAACAAACCTAATTAGATATAATGGTTGGCAATTATCACTTCCTGCCTTCTGCCTTCTTCTGTTACAATGCAGCTCTATGGGACGTTGGGCAGACCACATTATGGAGTATTGCGTGTAGTTCTGGTCATCGCAATACAGGAAGCAGAGGAGGTTTACCAGAATGCTGCCTGGATTAAGAGTTGTTAACTACAGGGAGATGACCAGATAGAGGTATGTAAAATTATAAGAAGCATAGATAGGGTAGAGAGTCAGAACCTTTTTCCCCAGGGTGGCAATGTCCAATACTAGAGGGCATTAGCCTATAAGGTGAGAGGGACAATGAATGTTTAAAGGAGATGAGCGGGGCATGTTTTTTACACAGTGGGTGGTGAATGAATGAATTAGTACGTTTATTGGCCAAGTTTGTACACATACAAGGAATTTGCCTTGGTGCTCCACTTGCAAGTAACAACACGACATACAGTAAACAATTAAGAATAAAACATAAAACGTTAAACATTAATAATAAAATATTATAGTGAATGAACTAAAATATCAGAGCAAAAGGAGGCTACAATTTTTTGGTTATTGAGTAGAGGTACTGCTCGCGTTTTTATGTCTGACTGTGGCAGCTTTGACAGTCCGGAGTCGCCTTCCAGAGGGAAGTGATTCAAAGAGTTTGTGGCCAGGGTGAGAGGGGTCAGAGATGATCTTACCCGCTCGCTTCCTGGCCCTTGCAGTGTACAGTGCAGGGAATGGAGGGATATGGTAGATGTTATATCAGGAGGCTTTAAAATGTAGATACAAGGGACTGCAGACGCTGGTTAATACGCAAAAGGACATAAAGTGTTCAGCCAAGTAACTCAGCGGGTCAGACAGCATCTGAGGAGAACATGGTGACATTTTGGGTCGAGACCCTTCTTCGCACTACCAGATATTTATCACAGCACGGTTTGGGAACAGCTCCATCCAAGACCGCAAGAAATTGCAGGGAATTGTGGACGCAGCCCAGACCATCGCACAGACCAACCTCCCTCCATCAACACCTCACGCTGCCTCGGCAAGGCCAGCAGCATCATCAAGGACCAGTCACACCCCGGCCGCTCCCTCTTCTCCCCTCTCCCATCGGGCAAGAGGTACAGAAGTGTGGAAACACACACCTCCAGATTCAGGGGTGTGTTATCAGGCAACTGAACCGACCCATCAACAACTAGAGAGCGGTCCTGAGCTACTAGCTACCTGATTGGTGACACTCATACTAACCCTCATCCTCCGGCGCTCCATGGAATGGAGTCCCAGCCAGCCCAACCTCTCCTTGCAGCTCAGACCCTGATGCCCTGGCTCTGAATTGTCATTCTTACCTGCTGCAGATTTACAGACTGTACCTCAGTACATGGTAGTAATAAACTAAACTAAACTACACTAAACTAAACTAATCACTTCTCTCTTGAACTTTTTGTAACCCCTGGACCTTGTGCTAAAGCTCTCCGGCGCTTTGCGAAAGGTTTTTGACCTTGGAGTGTGCCGTGCTGTGGAGAGGAGGTCTTCGTTACATCTTGGCAACTCAAGCTATTTGTTTCAGAGATATCTGCCGAAAGCCCAGAGCTGATTCATCATCTGCTGAGACCCACGCCAAACAATTGTCAGGATCGTCACCTGGTGAACCCCGAGTCTTTCCTCAGGATTAAAATGATCTGCGTCGAGTGCTGAGAAGATTTACGAGGATGCTGCCAGGACACGAGGGGTCTGAGATACAGGCAGAGGTTTTTGCAGCCAGGGACGATGGCAGCCTTGGAGCGCAGGAGGATGAGCGGTGATCTTATACTCTGCTGCACTGTTCTATGTGTAAGAGGAACTGCAGATGCTGGTTTACAGTGAAATTAGACATAAAATGTTGGAGTAACTCAGCGGGACAGGCAGCATCTCTGGAGAGAAGGAATGGGAGACGTTTCGGGTCAAGACTTTTCTTCAGACTCTGGAGGGGATGGATTGGTAAACTTTCGGGTTCGAACCCTGGTCTGAAGGCCTGAAGAAGGGTTCAGACCCAAAACATCACCGGTTCCTTTTCTCCAGAGATGCTGCCTGACCCGCTGAGTTACTCCAGCTTTTTGTGTCTGTACTGTTCTATGTTCTATTTTCCGTTAAGTGGCACGGCGGTAGGACGCAGCCTTTAGGGGATCTTATTGAAACATATAAAATTATTAAGGGTTTGGTCACGCTAGAGGCAAGAACCATGTTCCCAAAGTTGGGGGAGTCCAGAACCAGGGGCCACAGTTTAAGAATAAGGGGTAAGCCATTTAGAACAGAAATGAGGAAACACTTTTTCACACAGAGAGTGGTGAGTCTGTGGAATTATCTGCCTCAGAGGGCGGTGGAGGCTGGTTCTCTGGATACTTTCAAGAGACAGATAGATAGGGCTCTTAAAGATAGTGGAGTCAGGGGATATGGGGAGAAGGCAGGAACTGGGTACTGATTGGGGATGATCAGCCATGAACACATTGAATGGCGGTGCTGGCACAAAGGGCCGAATCGCCTACTCCTGCGCCTATTGTCTATTGTCTATAGTCTATTGTCTCACAGTGCCAGAGACCTGGGTTCAATCCTGACCACAGTTCTCTGTACGGAGTTTGTACGTTCTCCCCGTGACCTGCGTGGGTTTTCTCCGAGTGCTCTGGTTTCCTCCCACACTCCAAAGACGTAGAGGATTGTAGGTTAATTGCCCGAGGTAAACATTGTAATCTGTCCCTAGAAGGTAGGATAGTGCTAGTGTGTGGGGATCACTGGTCGGCACGGACTCAGTGGCTGAAGCCCCTGTTTCCATGCTGTATCTGTAAATTCTAAAATATTAAAGATATTTGAAGGCCCGAAGAAGGGTCTCGACCCGAAACGTCACCCATTCCGTCTCTTTAGAGATGCTGCCTGACCCACTGAGTTACTCCAGCATTTAGTGTCTGAACTGGTCTATGTTCTGGTTAGAGGTAGTGAGCGTGTGGTCACGGTGGGGCAGCGGTAGAGTTGCCGCCTTACAGCGAATCCAGCTCTGGAGACCCGGGTTCGATCCCGATTACGGGTGCTGTCTGTACGTTCTCCCTGTGATCAGCGTGGGTTTTCTCCGAGATCTTCGGTTTCCTCCCACACTCCAAAGACGTACAGGTTTGTAGGCTAATTGGCTTGGTAAATGTAAAAAATGGCCCTCGTGGGTGTAGGATGGTGTTAATGTGCGGGGATCGCTGGTCGGCGCGGACCCGGTGGGCCGAAGGGCCTGTTTCCGCGCTGTATCTCTAACCTAAATCATGAGGGGGCGAGATTTCAGCCACAGGCAGATAAGTTCAAGGCATGAGAAGTTATCATAAGCTCATAACTGATAGGAGCGGATTTAGGCCCATGAAGTCTACTCCTCCATTCAATCGTGGCAGACCTATCTCTCCCTCCCAACCCCATTCTTCTGCCTTCTCCCCATTAAAGATAGCGGAGTCAGGGGATATGGGGAGAAGGCAGGAACGGGGTACTGATTGGGGATGATCAGCCATGATCACAGTGAATGGCGATGCTGGCTCGAAGGGCCGAATGGCCTCCTCCTGCACCTATTGTCTATTGTCTGCACACCCGTACTAATCAAGAATCTGTCTATCTCTGCCTTAAAAATAAC
Organism: Okamejei kenojei; assembly: GCA_035221665.1. Classification (NCBI taxonomy): domain Eukaryota; kingdom Metazoa; phylum Chordata; class Chondrichthyes; order Rajiformes; family Rajidae; genus Okamejei; species Okamejei kenojei. Next base: position 190,867,630 of record CM069131.1, read on the forward strand.
CACTGACTTGGCCTCCACAGCCGTCTGTGGCAATGAATTCCATAGATTCACCACCCTCTGACTAATAAATGTCTACTCATCGCCTTCCGAAAGTGACGTCCTTTAATTCTGAGGCTCTGTCCTCTGGTCCGAGACTCTCCCACGCCAGTGGAAACATCTTCTCCACATCCACTCTATCCAGGCCTTTCACCATTTGGTTAACAAAAACAAATGTCGACACGGATGTGATTTTGTTGGAAGTGACTGAGGCATGATGCACGGACGCTCACATCTTGCAAACATATGTGAGGCACAGGGAACCCAAAGCTCTCGCAAACAAAGACCACAATACGATCTGGTCTAACCTCAAGCAAATGTTTAGCCTGGGGGTAAGCCAAGGTTCATCCAGATAGATACGAGACTAGGCGGTGGGAACGGGTCCTGGCACGCACAGTAAATACAACATACAACATACAACATAGGTTGTGTGTTCAGCAGTGCAGAACAAGACACAAAGTGCCGCCGTATGGTGCTCAACTCTCCCCAACTTCTACAGATGCGCCACGGGAAGCAATAGACAATAGACAATAGGTGCAGGAGTAGGACATTCGGCCCTTCAAGCCAGCACCGCCATTCAATGTGATCATGGCTGATCACATCAGCATTTTATCGGGATGCATCACAGCACGGTTTGGGAAACGCTCCATCCAAGGCCGCAAGAAATTGCAGCGAATTGTGGACGCAGCCCAGGCCATCACACAAACCAACCTCCCTTCCATTGACTCCATCTACACCTCACGCTGCCTCGGCAAGGCCAGCAGCATCATCAAGGACCAGTCTCACCCCGGCCACTCCTTCTTCTCCCCTCTCCCATCGGGCAAGAGGTACAGAAGTGTGAAAACACACACACCTCCAGATTCAGGGACAGTTTTTTCCCAGCTGTTATCAGGCAACTGAATCATACTAGCACAACCAGAGAGCAGTGCTGAACTACTTTCTATCTCATCGGTGACCCTCGGACTATCTTTGATCAGACTTTACGGGCTTTACCTTGCACTAAACAATATTTCCTTATCATGCATCTGTACATTCTGAATGGCTAGATTGCACTCATTATCTTTCCGTTGTCTATAAATTTTTATTAAACGTTGCCATAGTCCCAGCCTCAACTATCTCCTCTGGCAGCTTGTTCCATACATCCACCACCCTTTGTGTAAACGAGTTACGCTTCATGTTCCTATTAAAACTTTCCCCCCTCACCTACATTTAGACGGGTGCATGGATAGGACAGGTTTGGAGGGATATGGGCCAAACGCCGGCATGTGGGACCAGTGTACATGGGACATGTTGGCCGGTGTTAGCAAGTTGGGCCGAAGGGCCTGTTTCTACACTGTATCGATGTATCACTCTATCTCATAGAGGTGTACACAATCATGAGGGAATAGATGGGGTAGACACACAGAGTCTTTTGCCCAGATCACCCGGCACACTAACACCATCATACACACACAAGGGGCAATTTAGCATTTTACTGAAGCCAATTAGCCTACAATCCTGTACGTCTTTTGAATGTGGGAGGAAACCAGAGCAAATAGAGAAAACCCGCGCGGGTCACGGGGAGAACGTACAAACACCGTACAGACAGCAACCGTAGTCAGGATGGAACCCGGGTCTAGGAAGCAGCAACTCTACTGCTGCAACACCGTGCCGTAAACTGAGCTCAGCTCGAGTGCAATTTGCAGACAAAGAAACATTGAAAATAGATGCAGGAGGAGGCCATTCGGCCCTTTCGAGCCAGCACCGCCATTCAATGTGATCATGGCTGATCATCCTCAATCAGTACCGCGTTCCTGCCTTCTCCCCCTATCACCTTGATTCCGTTAGGCCTAAGAGCTAAATCTAGACAGATGCAGAGACCGGTTTTTCTCACCCCCACAAAGGCTCGTGAGACCAACACCCGGGCAGCCTGTTTTAGGCCATTGTCTGGGGGCAGGAATCTCGTCAAGCCACCGGGACGTCATTCCCCAATCCGATCAAAGAAAACATGCCATTGTATCGCAGCTGATGGTGGCGGTACCAATATCTCCAGAGACACGGGCTCAAAGGGTGCAGGGTGAATGGAATGCAGGGGAGTTGCCAGAGGATGTAGTTGAGGCTGGGACTATCTCAACATTTAAGAAACATTTAGACAGATACAAGTATAGGACAGGTTTGGAGGGATATGGACCAAACGCAGGCAGGTGAGACTAGTGTAGCTGGGACATTGTTGGCCAGTGTGGGCAAGTTGGGCTGAAGGGCATGTTTCCACGCTGTATCACTCTATAACTCTAATGATTGGCAGTTGACTGGAGTTTAGAATGATGCGGAGGGGGACCTCATTGAAACTTATCGCTTAGTGAAAGGCCTGGAGAGAGTGGATGTGGAGAGGATATTTGGTTTAGTTTATTTTAGAAATACAACACAGAAACAGACCCGTCGGCCCACCAAATCCGGCCTGCGATCGCCGCACACTAACACTATCCTGCACACATTTTTGGACGATTTACAAATTTTACCGAATCCAAATTTACTGACAATCCTGTGGGAGGAAACCGGAGCACCCGGAGAAAAAATCCACGCTTAGAGAGTCATAAGGTCATTAGGAATAGGAGTAGAATTAGGCCATTTGGCCTTTCGAGCCAGCACCGTCATTCAATATAATCATGGCTGATCATCGAAAATCAGCACCCCGTTCATCTTTACTCCCCAATTCCCTTGATTCCTTCAGCACTAAGAGCTAAATCTAACTCTCTCTTGAAAACACCCAGTGAATTGGCCTCCACTGCCTTCTGTGGCAGAGAATTCCACAGATTCACAACTCTCTGGGTGAAAAAGTTTTTCCTCATCTCAGTCCTAAATGGCCTACCCCTTATTCGTAAACTGTGACCCCTGGTTCAGGACTCCCCCAACATCAGGAACATTTTTTCCTGCATCTAGCCTGTCCAATCCTTTAAGAATTTTATGTTTCTATAAGATGCCCTCTCTTCCTTCTAAATTCCAGTGAATACAAGCCCAGTCGACCCATTCTTTCATCATATGTCAGTCCCGCCATCCCAGTAATTAACCTTGTGAACCTGCACTTCCTCAATAGCCGTAATGTCCTTCCTCAAATTAGGAGACCAAAATTGCACACAATACTCCAGGTGCGGTCTCATCAGCGCCCTGTACAACTGCAGTAGAACCTTTTTGCTCCTAAACTCAAATCCTCTCATTATGAAGGCCAACATGCCATTAGCTTTATTCACTGCCTGCTGTACCCACGTGCTTACTTACAGTGACTGATATACAAGGATACCCAGGACTCGTTGTACTTCCCCTTTTCCTAATCTGACACCATTCAGATAATAATCTGCCTTCCTGTTCTTGCCACCAAACTGAACACCTCACATTTATCCAGATTATACTGCATCTGCCCACTCACCCAATCTATCCAAGTCACCCTGCAGCCTCATAGCATCCTCCTCACAGCTCACACTGCCATCCAGCTTTGTGTATCCGCAAACTTGGAGATGTCACATTTAATTCCCTCATCTAAATCACAGAACCAAAGTACTTGTTTAACTGTTCTGCAGTTTCCTTGTTTTCCATTATAAATTCACCTGTCTCTGATTGTAAGGGTGTGGAGTTGTGGGGGTGTGTAGGTGGGGGGGGGGATGTGGGGGGGGGGGGGGGTTGTGAGGGTGGGTTGTGGGGGGGAGGGTGGGTGTGGGAAGGGTGGGTTTGTGGGGGGGTGGGAAGGAGGGGTATGTGGGAGGGGAGTAAGTGTGGGCAGGGGGTGTGTGGAAGAGGGGTGTGTGTGGGCAGGGGGAGGGTTGAGAGGGGTGTGTGGAAGGGAGAGTATGTGGGGGGGGCGTGGGGGTAGGGGTGTGGAGATGGAGGTGGGGGGAGGAGTGTGGGGGCGGGGGGGAGAGAACTCGGAGAAAAGACTGGGAAAGAGCCATGGAGGAGAGTGTGGTATTACTGGGGAGCGGGGCAGGAGCCAGCGAGGGGAACCAGAGGAGAAGTGGTTGGGGCTACGATGAGGACTCACAGCGGACGCTGCTCGCTTCGCTGGCCGTTTCGCTGGCCGCTTCGCTAGTCATTCTCCGCACGGCTTGCAGACTCAATCAGCACAGCTTGTGGACTCAGCCCTGCCTCCGGGGCTTTATCCTGCTCGCCCCACCCAGAAGGGGCATTACTTTCATGGTGACTGACAGGCAAGAAGACTAATCTGCTGATCTCATGATTTTTTAAACCTTCATAACTTTTGTAATATTATGCCGATCGGAACAAAACTTGGTGCGCTTGGAGCAGAGGAGAACGGTGAGTAAGATGGTGAAACAACCCAAGCAATGTAGGGTATTGTTTTTTGCGCAAAGTTTAAAAAAATGCAAACCGGAAGAGGACAAGATGAGATCTTTAATAACAGGATGGATGGATAGATGGATGGATGGATGGATGGATGGATGGACGGATGGATGGATGGATGGATGGATGGATGGATGGACGGATGGATGGATGAATGGATGGGTGAACGGATGGGTGGATGGATGGATGGGTGGACGGATGGATGGATGGATGGGTGGACGGATGGATGGATGGATGGATGGATGGATGGATGGATGGATGGATGGATGGATGGGTGGACGGATGGATGGATGGATGGGTGGATGGATGGATGGATGAACGGATGGACGGATGGACGGATGGATGGATGGGTGGACGGATGGACGGATGGATGGATGGGTGGACGGATGGATGGATGGATGGGTGGACGGATGGATGGATGGATGGATGGATGGATGGATGGGTGGACGGATGGATGGATGGATGGATGGGTGGACGGATGGATGGATGGATGGGTGGACGGATGGATGGATGAACGGATGGATGGATGGATGGATGGATGGATGGATGGATGGATGGGTGGACGGATGGATGGATGGATGGATGGGTGGACGGATGGATGGATGGATGGGTGGATGGATGGATGGATGGATGGATGGATGGATGGATGGATGGGTGGACGGATGGATGGATGGATGGATGGATGGATGGATGAACGGATGGACGGATGGATGGATGGATGGGTGGATGGATGGATGGATGGATGGATGGATGGATGGATGGATGGATGGATGGATGGATGGATGGATGAACTGATGGACGGATGGATGGATGGATGGATGGATGGATGGATGGATGGATGGATGGATGGATGGATGGATGGATGGATGGATGGGTGGATGGATGGATGGATGGATGGATGGATGGATGGATGGATGGATGGGTGGATAGATGGATGGATGGATGGATGGATGGGTGGATGGATGGGTGGGTGGACGGATGGATGGATGGATGGATGGATGGATGAACGGATGGATGGATGGATGGATGGATGGACGGATGGATGGATGGATGGATAGATGGATGGATGGATGGATGGATGGATGGATGGATGGATGGATGGATGGATGGATGGATGGATGAACGGATGGATGGATGGGTGGACGGATGGATGGATGGATGGATGGATGGATGGGTGGATGGATGGATGGATGGATGGATGGATGGATGGATGGATGGATGGATGGATGGATGGATGGATGGATGGATGGATGGATGGATAGATAGCATGGTAGTCATGATAGATAGATGGGTGTCATGGTACACCAGTCATTGAAAGTAGGCATGCAGGTGCAGCAGGCAGCGAATAAAGCAAATGGTATGTTAGCATTCATAGCGAAAGGATTTGAGTATAGGAGCAGGGAGGTTATACTGCACACCAGACTGATTCCTGGGATGTCCGGACTTTCATATGAAGAAAGGCTGGATAGACTCGACTTGTACTCACTGGAATTTAGAAGATTGAGGGGGGATCTTATAGAAACTTACAAAATTCTTAAGGGGTTGGACAAGCTAGATTCAGGAAGATTGTTCTCGATGTTGGGAGAGTCCAGAACAAGGGGTCACAGTCTAAGGATAAGGGGAATTCCTTTAGGACCGAGATGAGGAAAACATTCTTTACACAGAGAGTGGTGAGTCTCTGGAATTCTCTGCCACAGAAGGTTGTTGAGGCCAGTTCATTGGCTATATTCAAGAGGGTTGGATGTGGCTCTTGTGGCTAAAGGGATCAGGGGGTATGGAGAGAAGGCAGGTACGGGATACTGAGTTGGATGATCAACCATTATCATATTGAATGGCAGTGCAGGCTCGAAGGACCGAATGGCCTACTCCTGCACCTATTTTTCTATGTTTCTATGTTTCTATAGCGGAAGTTTATATGCAAATTTTCACAACATCAAAGATTACTTAAGTCATCTAAACAAACCATTCAATGTGATAGCCATATCTGAGACCTGGCTTAGTACTGAAAAGGGTATGGATTCTGAGTTAAATGGATATGTGAGGTTATCCACTTTGGCTCTTGTGGCTAAAGGGATCAGGGGGTATGGAGAGAAGGCAGGTACGGGATACTGAGTTGGATGATCAGCCATGATCATATTGAATGGCGGTGCTGGCTCGTAGGGCCGAATGGCCTATTTTCTATGTTTCTATGAACTGAATTACATAAATAGGAAAAATAAAAAAGGAGGAGGGGTGGCTTTGTATGTAGATAAAAGATTAAATTATAAATTAGTGGAAAATGTGACAACTAATATTGATGATGTGATAGAGATTATTACTGTAGAAATCTACCTGGAAAAAAAGAAAAATGTAATTGTAAGTTGTATATACAGAGCACCTGGTTCCAATATTGAAATATTCAAGAATAGTATGGAAAGATTGTTTGCCAAGAAAGACCACAGAGTTGTGTTCATTTGTGGGGATTTTAATTTAGATCTCTTAAATCCCAACAAGCACAAACAGACTGATGAATTTATCGATGTATGGTTCAGTATGAGTTTTTTCCCATTTATCACCAAACCGAGTAGAATAACATCTCACTGTGCAACTCTAATAGACAACATATTTACAAACAGTATGGTCAACAGCATAAAGAGTGGGTTACTACTAAATGACATCAGTGACCATCTGCCGGTTTTTGTAATGTTTGTTTGTGATTATGTTAAGTGTAGGGATGTTGATAAGATTAGATATAGGAGAGTAAGAACAGAAACATAGAAACATAGAAATTAGGTGCAGGAGCAGGCCATTCGGCCCTTCAAGCCTGCACCGCCATTCAATATGATCATGGCTGATCATCCAACTCAGTATCCTGTACCTGCCTTCTCTCCATACCCCCTGATCCCTACAGCCACAAGGGCCACATCCAACTCCCTCTTAAATATAGCCAACGAACTGGCCCCAACTACCTTCTGTGGCAGAGAATTCCACAGAAGAATCTATAAATACATTTAAAAATTTACTACTGACCCAAAATTGGAAACCAAGTGTTTAAAGAGACTGATACCAACAAAGCGTATGAAACATTCCTGATAATATTTAAATCATTATATGATGAACACTGTCTTTGAAACAACACAACATGAAGCAAAAATATATAGATAGGCCGTGGATGACAAAAGGACTACAAAATGCGTGCAAAAAAAATAGAATTCATAAAATTCAGAACTATAGAAGCAGAAAGTAAATACAAAAGATACAAAAACAAATTGACTAGTATTCTGAGGATATGTAAGAAAGATTATTATAATAAAATATTAAACAATAATAAAAATAATATCAAGGGCATATGGAATGTGTTAAATAATATTATCAGGAATGGATCAATGAATATAAACTACCCTCAGTATTTTAAAGACAATGATACAACTGTAAGCGATATGAATGATGTGGTTAATGGGTTTAACACATTTTTTGTAAGTGGGGGACCAAAACTGGCAGAAGAAATCGATAATCCACAGTCAGAAGAAGGAGAGGGGAAGGTTGTGGATTTGTTAGACAGCAACCCAAACTCAATGTTTTTGGAAGCAGCTGATGAAAAGGAGATTATTGACATTGTTAGTAATTGTAAGAATAAAAGGTCTACAGACTGGAATGACATTGATATGGCTTTAATCAAGGTAGTCATTGGTGTAATTGTAAAACCCTTAACTTATATTTGCAATTTATCTTTCAAAACTGGTGTATTTCCATGTAAAATGAAAACTGCCAAAGTCATCCCACTATACAAAGCTGGAGACAGAAATCAATTTACAAATTACAGGCCGGTGTCGTTACTCTCTCAGTTCTCAAAAATATTAGAAAAACTGTATGTAAGTAGATTAGATAATTTTATCGAGAAGCACGAACTGCTAATTGATAGTCAATATGGATTCAGGTCAAACAGATCGACCTCCATGGCATTAATGGAGTTAATTGAAGACATTACCAGTTCTATAGATAACAAGAAATATGCAGTGGGTGTATTTATAGATTTGAAAAAAGCATTCGATACAATTGATAATCATTTGCTAATCAAAAAACTGGAAAGGTATGGAATCAGAGGGGTTGTACTAGAGTGGATGAGAAGCTACATAAGTAAAATACATCAGTTTGTGCAACTAGGGGACTGCAAATCAACATGCTTTAGAAATAACTTGTGGAGTCCCACAGGGGTCGGTTTTGGGCCCCAAATTATTTATTTTGTATATTAATGATATATGTAGGGTGTCAAACCTCTTGAAATTTGTGTTATTTGCAGATGACACTAATATTTTCTGTGATGGGAACAATTTGCAGCAGCTGTTGGAGGTGGTCATAGCAGAAATGAGTCAACCAAAAACATGGTTTGATTTGAATAAATTATCATTACATTTAAACAAAACCAAACTTATGCTGTTTGTAAAACGCAAAATAAATTACACAAGTAAAAGTAATAATAAATAATGTTGAAATAGAAAGAGTGTATAAAAATAAATTTCTGGGTGTGATTCTTGATCACAAAATATGGTGGAAACCCCATATAAAACATGTGAGAGCTAAAGTAGCACAGAGTAATGAGTGATGGAGAAAGCAAGGCATGTTTTGAATGAGAGAGCACTGTATATTCTCACTTGTGTTACCGTATTTAGATTACTGTGTGGAAGTATGGGGCAACACCTACAAAACCACCTTACAATCACTAAGCACACTACAAAAAAGCTATTTGTATAGTAAACAATGTAGATAAGATAAGATAAGATAAGATGCATTTATTTGTCACATGTGCCAATTGGCACAGCAAAATTAAATCACCATACAGCCATACATTAAAAATAAAGAACACAACATGGAGTAGATAGGATTCAACATAAAACATCCCCCCACAGCAAGATCAAAATTTCCTACTGTGAGGGAAGGCACTAAAGTCAATCTCTTCCCCTTTATCCCGAACATCTCCGTCACAGAGGACTCGGTGATTTACGGACTGTTCCCAGGGACACATTCAGAGGCTGACATCGAGTGCTGCTGTGGAGGGTCATCAACTCGGTAAAAGACGCCCTTTGGTCTGCCCGAGCATTGTTCACCACCCAGCAGAGCGAGATGTCCGTCAGGGAATGTTGCCGACTGGCCCGCTGCAGACTGCAGGAGTACGTGCTGAGGGACGCACTGAAGCTCGGTGCAGCCAACGCCAAGGCTCGGTGGGGGAGGGCCACAGTCTAAGGTCCTTCCGCTGCTGGACATGGGGGGTACGGTATGGTGGAGACGCCCCTCAATATAAGGGAAGGTATCCCACGCCAGTGTGGCACGAGTGGGGGACTGATTTGTGGAAATTTGGGGAAAAGAAATGTCTAAACTGTATTGACCTATTGTACAGCCTCCGAAAAATGTCGGATGGATTTTCGGCAAGGTTAATGTATTGTATATATTTATCATTTGAATAAAGTATATTTTGAAATAAAAAAATGTTCCCCACTGCTCCCCCTTGTCGGGGCCTCCCCGAGCCCCCTGCAGTCGCCGCTACGGGCAGCCCGATGTTCAGGCCCGCTCGGCGGGGTGATGGAAGTCCGACGTCGGGGCTGGGGGACGTCCTCAGCGGCCTGGACCCCGCGTTGGCCCCCTCCTACCGGAGTCCACGGCTCCCAAAGTCCGCAGGCCGCGCCCGGTGGAGATGGAACGCTGGAGGCCCTCGGCAAAGGGCCCCAGGACTCCACGATGACAGTCAGCGCCGCCCGCGTTGGGAGCTCTCTAAACCAGAGCTCCATGATGTTGGAGCAGCGGCCCAACGCTGCGGAGCTCCAAACGACGACCCAGGTAGGCATCGCCCGCTCCGCGGTGACTCCAGCACCGCGCTGCCGCTGTTGCAGCTCTGGTCCGGTTCCTGGTCCCCGGCAGGAAAGGCCGCTCGGATCCAGGTGGTAGGCCGCGAGGTGGGGGGCGAGGACGCAACTCGGAGAAACAGTCGCGTCCCCGCCAGGAAGTGACTGGAAGTTAGTTTCCCCCTTACCCTGCCCCCCTCCTCCACATAAAAAAAGTTAAAGTTTCCCCAAAAACAAACTTTAAACGGACTAAAAATTAAATAAAAGATGGAAAAACAAACGAGCTGCAGGCCCTAGCGTCTACCTAGGATATCATGACCACACCAATATACTGTATTTAAAATTACACACCTTAAAGATTAAGGATCTGGTAGAATTTAAGACTGCACAAATAATTTATGAAGCAAAAAATAAACTGCTACCTGTAAACATACAAAAACTGTTCAAAGATAGAGAGGGGGGTTATAACTTTAGAGGGAAACTAAACTTTAAACATTATGCTCGGACCCATTTAAAAAGTATGTGTATTTCCATTTGTGGGGTGGTTTTGTGGAATGGTCTTGACGAAACGATTAAACAAAGTATGAATAAAATGCAATTTTAAAAAAATGTACAAAAGATATATCCTTGAAAAGTACAGTAATGATGAAGGAGAATGTAAATCTCACCGATGTTAATGGTGCTTGTTCTTTTGTTCTTTTCTTTTTTTTTATTAATAGCTTGATGGAGTAGTTTTATTTGAATTGTCTGTTTAGTTTATTTTATTGAATTTTGCATTTGTTAATGGTGAAGAATGGGGGTAGGACTTGACAAGCATAGGCTTCTTCCTATCCCTTTTCGAACGAGTCTAATGTGTATTATGTTTAAATTGGCATTTGATTTTTTAATTTATGTATGTACATATATGTTATGTATATGTGTATGTGTGTATATGTGTATATGACCATATATAACCATATAACCATATAACAATTACAGCACGGAGACAGGCCCTCTCGGCCCTTCCAGTCCGTGCCGACCATTTGTTTTCCCCTAGTCCCATCTACCTGCACTCAGACCATACCCCTCCATTCCCTTCACGTCCATATACCTATCCACTTTACTTTTAAATGTTAAAATCGATCCTGCCTCCACCACCTCTGCTGGAAGCTCATTCCACACAGCCACCACCCTCTGAGTAAAGAAGTTCCCCCTCACGTTACCCCTAAACTTCTGTCCCTTAATTCTCATGTCATGCCCTCTTGTTTGAATCTTCCCTACCCTCAATGGGAAAAGCTTATCCACATCAACTCTGTCTATCCCTTTCATCATTTTAAAGACCTCAATCAAGTCCCCCCTTAACCTTCTGCGCTCCAAAGAATAAAGACCTAAGTTGTTCAACCTTTCTCTGTAACATAGTTGCTGGAACCCTTGTATATGTATGTGTATATATATATATATGTACATGTATATGTATGTATGTGTGTATTTATGTATATATATATGTATATATATAATTTTCCTTTTATTTAGTCATTTTCATCTTTTCTTTTCTTCTCTTTTTTTTTAATCGTTCGAAATAAAGATAAAGATAAAGGTAAAGATAGATAGATAGATAGATAGATAGATAGATAGATAGATAGATAGATAGATAGATAGATAGATAGATAGATAGATAGATAGATAGATAGATAGATAGATAGATAGATAGATAGATAGATTTTCCAGTCTATCCTAGCCAATTCCCATCTCATACCTTCAATATCTCAAGTTAGGAAGGAGATGAGGAGGATTTTTTTTAGTCAGAGGGTGGTGAATCTGTGGAATTCATTGCCACAGGCAGCTGTTGAGACAAGTCAATTAATATTTTTAAGGCAGAGATTGTTAGATTTTTAACAGGTGTCAGAGGTTATGAGAAGAAGCCAGGAGAATGGCGTTAGGCGGGAGAGATGGATCAGTCGTGATTGAATGGTGGAGTGGACTGATGGAGCCAATGGCCTAATTCTACACCTATTTGTTATGACCTCATGACATAATTAGACTGGAGGGTGGCAAACATTGTGCATCTTTTAAAGAAAGGGCTGCAGGTAAAATGTTGGGAACTATAGGCCGGTGAGCTTAACGTCTGTAGTTGGAAAGTTACTGGAGAGTATTCTGAGGGATCGGATATACTGGCATTTGGATGAACAAGGGCTGATTAGGGACAGTCAGCACGGTCTTGTACATGGGAGGTCGTGTCTCACAAATCTGATTGATTTTTGTGAAGACGTGATGACGAATCCCGACCTTATTGAGGTGTACAAGATCATGAGGGGCATGGATAAAGTGAATGCTCACAGTGGTTTTCCTAGGGTGAATATATATATATATACTGTAGAGGGCAGTACGGTGGTGCAGTGGTTGAGTTGCCGCCTCACAGCGCCAGAGACCCGGGTTCAATCCTGACTACGGGTGCTGTCTGTACGGAGTGTGTACGTCCTCCCCATGACCTGTGTGGGTTTTCTCTGGGTGCTCCGGTTTCCTCCCACACTACAAACATGTGCAGGATTGTAGGTTGATTTGGCTTTGTTAAAATTTGTAAATTGTCACCAATGTGTGTAGGATAGTGTTAGTGCGCGGGGATGGCTGGGCTGAAGGGCCTGTTTCCATACTGTGTCCCTAAACTAAACTAAACTAAACTAAAACTGGACTTCAGCTCCACATTCCAGTCACAAACATCAACCTCCCTACCATGTTTAGCTAAGTTTAGTTCAATTAAGTTTAGTTTAGTTTAGTTTAGTTTTGAGAAATCTCATGCAGGTCACGGGAAGAAAGTAAAAACTCCGTACAGACAGCACCCGTAGTGAGGATTGAACCCGGGTCTCCGGCGCTGTGAGGCAGCAACTCTACCGCTATGATAATTTCACCAAATAGGCTTCAGTGAAAATTGTAAATTGTCCCTAGTTAAGTTTAGTTTAGTTTAGGGGTACAGCGTGGAATCAGGCCCTTCGGCCCACCGAGTCCGCAACGACCAGCGATCCCCACACATCAACACCATCCTACACACATTAGGGACAATTTACATTTATACCAAGCCAATTAACCTTCAAACCCATACCTCTTTGGAGTCTGGGAGGAATCCAAAGATCTTGGAGAAAACCCACGCAGGTCACGGGGAGAACGTACAAACTCCGTACAGACAGCACCCGTAGTCGGGGTCGAACCCGGGTCTCTGGCGCTGTAAGCGGTGTAAGGCAGCAACTCTAACGCTGCGCCACCGTGCCGCCCTTTATTGTGTAGGATAGTGCTAGTGCAGTGTGGTATAGTGTAGGTTAATTAGCTTTGGTAAAAATTGCAAATTGTCCCTGGTGTGTAGGATGGTGCTAGTGTGCGGGGATCGCTGGTTGGCCCGGACTCAGTGGGCCGAAGGGCCTGGTTCCATGCTGTATCGCTAAACCAAACCATACTGAACTTGACTTGGCAGGGTTACCCAGCGGTTAAAGGTTAACAATGTGCCGATTGTCCTCAGTGATGTGTTTTGATGGAGTTCAGTGTCGTCATTCCACAGGGCCAAGGTTGAATGGTTGGGCATGAGGTTTGAACATTAGGTCTGTTTGCTTTAATGAGGTAATCTGTGTAATGCTGAGATTGGTATGCCTGACCCCCGGCCAACAAGGTCCCTCCGATATTTTCTTTATCTTTCTTCACATCAACAAAGAAATCCGCCCTCGGAATTTTACGCCCAATTAGCCATTTGTCATATTTCATTAGCGCGATTTACATGGGCCACAACAGATCCCAGGGCAAGAGTCCCTTGCGTTAATTCACACCGAAGGCAAGCTATCTGAGGCTGACTCCCACGTTCAGTAACCCTTTCACCACCCAAGGAGAGGGACCTTCCTTTAATTCTGAAGAAGGGTCCTGACCCAAAGCAGTTAAGACTAAAAAACAGCAAAGAGTCCTTGCATTGGGTACCAACTCAATTCTTTTATGGAGTACAGCACGGAACCAAGCTCGCCGGCCCAACTCGTCCATGCCTACCAAGGTGCCCCATTGTCCCATTTGCCCACATTTGGCCCATATCACGGTGGCGCAGCGGTAGAGTTGCTGCCTTGCAGCGAATGCGGCGCCGGAGACCCGGGTTCGATCCCGACCACGGGTGCTGTCTGTACTTTCTCCCCGTGATCCGCGTGGGTTTTCTCCGAGATCTTCAGTTTTCTCCCACACACGTGCAGGTTAATTGGCTTGGTAAATGTAAAAAATTGTCCCTAGTGTGTGTAGGATAGTGTTACTGTGCGGGGATCGCTGGTCGGCGCAGACTCGGTGGGCGAAGGGCCTGTTTCCGCGCTGTATCTCTAAACTAAACTAAATTAAATCCCTCAAAACCTTTTTTATCCACATACCTGGCCATGTTAGAAACATAAAAACATAGAAAACAGGTGCTAGAGTGGGCCTTTCAGCCCTTCGAGCCATTCAATATGATCATGGCTGATCATCCAAAAATCAGTACCCATTTCCTGCTTTCTCCCTATATCACAATTCCATTAGCTCTAAGAGCTATATCCAACTCTCTCATGTAAACATCCAATGATTTGGCCTCCACTGCCTTCTGAGGCAGAGAATTCCACAGATTCACAACTCTCTGAGTTGTAGTCCCTGCCTCAACTACCTCCTGCGCCAGCTCGTTCCATATACCCACCACTCTCAGGGTGAAAAAGCCTATTAAATCTTTCCCCTCTCACCTATAACCCATGTCCTCTGGTCCTTCATTCCCCAACTGTGGATAAAAGACTCCCCTCATGTCTTTATACACCTCTAAAAGATCACCCCTCATCCTCCTGCTCTTCAAGAAATAGAGTCCCAACCTGCTCAACCTCTGCCGATAGCTCAGGCCCTCGAATCCCAGCGACACCCTCGGTAAATCTGCTCTGCATTCTATCCAGATTAAAAATATTGTTCCTACTGTAGGGCGACACAAACTGAATGCACTACTCCAGAATATGACACTGCCTCACAGCACCAGAGACCCGGGTTCATCCCGACTACGGGTGCTGTCTGTACGGAGTTTGTACGTTCTCCCCGTGACCTGCGTGGGTTTTCTTCAAGTCTTCCATTTCCTCCCACACTTCCAAAGACGTACAGGTTTGTAGGTTAATTGGCTTGGTTATAATTGCAAAATTGTCCCCAGTGTGTGTAGGGAAGTGTTAGTGTGCGGGGATCGCTGGTCGGTGCGGACTCAGTGGGCCAAAGTGCCTGTTTCTTCGCTGCATCTCTAAACTAAACTAAAATGTGTAGCCTCACCAACATCTTGTACAGCAGTAACATAAAGGGCCTGTCCCAGTTGGGCGATTTATTTGGCGGCAGCCGAAAAAATAGCTAGTCGCCACATGGTCGGGGGCTGACGCCTGTATTGTCTTGAGCGGTCTCCTCAAGTGTCGTTACTTATTTCAAGTCGCCACTGGATTTTGAAATGGTCAAAACCTCTCAGCGACAGTGGGCTTGACGTTGCCTGTCTTCTCCTGTCCTAGGTGCTGTCGTAGGTGCTGCCGTAGGTTGTCGCCAGGATGATGCCAGGTGACGTTGGTTATCGAGGTCATGACCTCGGTGAATGCCATTGGCGACAACCTACGTCAACCTACGCCAACCGGCGACAAGTTCCGGGGTCAAGACACGTCTTCAGCTGTCTTCAGTTGTCGCAGACAGGGTCGTTGCTTGTCGTAGCTTGTCGCGGGTGGATGTAGGTTGACTTCGGGTGTCGTAGGTTGTAGCCTGTGTGGTCGTAGGTTCCCGTAGGTGTGGTCGTAGGTGGACGTCCTGAGTCGCGAGGAATTGTGCCGCCGGTTGGCGTAGCTTGACGTTGACTAGGTGGTAGCTTGTCGGGACATTGTCGTAGGGTGGGTGCATTTCTGACACTGACAGCCGCCACAGTTGCCTAAAAAAGCGCCAAAGTGGGACAGGCCCTTAATGTTCTAACTTCTATCCACAATACACTAACTGATGAACATCAATGTACCAAAAGCTATCTTGACCACCCTATCTACCTGTGACGACACAACATTTTCAAAGCACTGTGTACCTGCATCCCGAGATCCCTCTACTCTACAACACTCCCCACTGTCCCGCCATTCACTGATATCAGGCAACTGAACCATGCTATCAACAACTAAAGAATGGTCCTGAGCTAATATCTATTGCAATGGAGACCTGCGGACTGTCTTTATTCAGACTTTACTGGACTTTATAGAGTAATACAGTGGAAACAGGCCCTTCGGCCCAACTTTCCCACACCGGCCAATATGCCCCTTTTACACTAGTCCCACCTTTACACTAGGCCCGCATTTGGCCCATATCCCTCCAAACCTGTCCTATCTATCTTGTGCTGATCTGAGAAATCTGAGAAATCTGAGAAAAGACATTCTTGCCATAGAGGGGGTACAGAGAAGGTTCATCAGACTAATTCCTGGGATGTCAGGACTTTCATATGAGGAAAGACTGGATAGACTCGGCTTGTACTCGCTAGAATTTAGAAGACTGAGGGGGGATCTTATAGAAACTTACAAAATTCTTAAGGGGTTGGACAGGCTAGATGCAGGAAGATTGTTCCCGATGTTGGGGAGGTCCAGAACAAGAGCTCACAGTCTAAGGATAATGGGGAATTCCTTTAGGACCGAGATGAGGAAAACATTTTTCACACAGAGAGTGGTGAGTCTCTGGAATTCTCTGCCACAGAAGGTAGTTGAGGGCAGTTCATTGGCCATATTTAAGAGGGAGTTAGATGTGGCCCTTGTGGCTAAAGGGATCAGGGGGTATGGAGAGAAGGCAGGTACAGGAAAGTGAGTTGGATGATCAGCCATGATCATATTGAATGGCGGTGCAGGCTCGAAGGGCCGAATGGCCTACTCCTGCACCTTTTTTCTATGTTTTTATGTGCTAAACATTGTTCACGTTACCATGTATCTATACACTGTAAACGGCTCGGTTGTAATCATGTATTATCTTTCCGCTGACTGGATAGCACGCAACAAAAGCTTTTCACTGTACCTCGTACAAGGGACAACGGACGAAACTGAACCATGGCATGGGTTCGACACAGAAATATTCTCATGGCCAGTTTCCTTTATCATGGTTACTTTTTTGCACATCTTTCATTCATTTGTTCTATTTTCTCCACATCACCGTCTCTATCTCTCATTTCCCTCTCTCGTGACTTTCAGTCTGAAGAAGGGTCTCGACCCGAAACCTTACCCATTCCTTCTCTCCAGAGATGCTGCCAGACCCGTTGAGTTACTCCAGCTTTTTGTGTCTAGCTTCGGTTTACGAGAGAAACAAGAGATATAGACGGTGATGTACAGAGGTATAGAATGAAAGAGATGCAAAAAAGTAACGATGATAAAGGAATCAGGCCATTGTTAGCTGTGAGCTAGGTGAAAACGAGTTACAAACAATGAGGCGCCACAAGATGACTTTGAAACTAGTATAACTTGGGTGGGGGAGGAATGGAGAGAGAGGGGATTATTTGAAGTTAGAGAAATCTAAATTCATACCACTGGTTTGTAAGCTGTCTAAGCGAAATATGAATTGCTGTTCCTCCAATTTGTGTTTGGCCTCACTGACAATGGAGGAGGCCCAGGAGAGAAAGGTCAGTTTTGTTTAGTCTTGTTCAGAGATACAGCGCGGAAACAGGCCCTTTGGCCCACCGATACCGCACTGACCAGCGATCCCCGCACATTAACATTATCCTACACGCACTGGGGACCATTTACATATACAGCAAGCCAATTAACCTGTACGTCTTTGGAGTGTGGGAGTAAACCGAAGATCTCGGAGAAAACCCACGTAGGTCACTGGGAGAACGTACAAACTCGGTACAGACAGCGCCCGTAGTCAGGATCGAACCCGGGTCTCCGGTGCTGTGATGCAGCAACTCTACCGCTGCGCCACCGTGGTAACGGGGAGGGGAGTTAAAGTGTTTGGCAACCGCGAGATCGGGTAGGTGTACTGAGAGTAGACACATTCTACCTCAGTCTGAAGAAGGGTGTCGACCCGGAATGTCCCCCATTCCTCCTCTGCAGAGCTGCTGCCTGTCCCGCTGAGTTACCCCAGCATTTTGTGTCCGTCTTCGGTTTAAACCGGCGTCTGCAGTTCCTTCCTACACAAGCGTGCGCAGGGGGCGTCATGAGTTACGGGAGCTCGTTCTGCCGCTGGCTCACAGAATGACTCCCTGAAGCACCTTCTGTGCTACCATAGCTCTGAGAGGTCACCATTGTAGCCCTGGCTGGCAGGGCTACAGCCACGGGTACCGATGGCCGGATACATCTTTGTCCATGCAGAGAGTTCAGCTGATATTTATACGAAAAAAAGCAAATAAATCTGCGGAGACTGCAGGCTAATTTATTGCCAGCTTCAATTATTAATTGAATTTAATACTTTATTGTCACACGTGACAAGTCACAGCAAAATTCTCTGCTCGCATACCCAAGGTATGTAAATAGTCGCTATGTAAAGGGCGATGGCAAAGTTATCCTTTGCCAGTATCCCGTGCCAGGTCTCCCTTTGTTCTCCCCCACCCCCCGCTCACACCGGTCCCCCCACACCGGGTCTTCCTTTGTTCGTGGCGTCCTCACTTTCACGTGTCCGTACTTGTCCAGCCGTCGGCAGCGGTAATTTCCACCTCTGATGAGGTAAATACGTCCTATCGAAACGGCAGACAGGTGGGCAGAGTGGGCGGTGTGGCTCTGTTGGTGAGGAATGAAATTCAGTCCCTTGCGAGGGGTGACATAGAATCAAGAGATGTAGCGTCATTGTGGGTAGAACTAAGGAATTGTAAGGGTAAAAAGACCCTAATGGGACTTATCTACAGGCCCCCAAACAGTAGCCTGGATATAGGTTGCAAGTTGAATCAGGAGTTAAAATTGGCATGTAGTAAAGGTAATGCTGTGGTTGTTATGGGAGATTTCAACATGCAGGTAGACTGGGAAAATCAGGTTGGTACTGGACCCCAAGAAAGGGAGTTTGTGGAGCGCCTCTGTGATGGATTCTTAGAGCAGCTTGTACTGGAGCCTACCAGGGAGAAGGCAATTCTGGATTTACAGTTGTGCAATGAACTGGATTTGATAAGGGAACTCAAGTTAAAGGTGCCATTAGGAGGTAGTGACCATAATATGATAAGTTTGAATCTACAATTTGAGAGGGAGAGGGGAAAAGTGTTAGTATTGCAGTTGAACAAAGGGGACTATGGGGAGGAGCTGGTCAAAGTTGACTGGGAAGGGACCCCAGCAGGGATGACGGTAGAACAGCAATGGCAGGTATTTCTGGAAATAATACAGAAGGTGCAGGATCATTTCATTCCAAAGAGGAAGAAAAATTCTAAGGCGACCTTGACAGACAAGGGAAGTCAGGGACAGTATAAAAATAAAAGAGATAAAGTACAACATTGCAAAGATGAGCGGGAAGCCAGAGGATTGGGAATCTTTTAAAGAGCAACAGAAAATAACAAAAAGGCAAAATGGGGAGAAAACATGAACTGCTGAGCTAGTCAAGAATATAAAGGAGTGTGGCGGTCCCTGGTGGTTAGTTCTGAGAGCTGTTTTGTGTTAATAAAGATCACTTTGTTTGACAACACGTCTCACTATATTGGTGACCCCGACGGTCCAAAACAGTCACTTTGGATTGCAAAAATTGTCGCCGTCGAAGCTCAACGCGCCGTTGCGGCCGATCCGGCCCAACAAAACGCTGTTGCACTTAAGCTGCCGTTTTTCTGGTCCTCGCAGCACCGGGTGTGGTTCCAGTAGGCCGAGACCCAGTTCTACATCCGTCGAATCACAGCCAACGACACCTGCTAGTATTACGTTGTCAGTGCGCACAATCAGGAGACGGCCGGTCACTTGGTTCCTTACCTACACGAGCCACCAGCTGTCAATAAGTATGAGGGCCTCAAGGCGCTGCTTCTCCTCACCTTCTTCGCTCAGTCGCCTGGATCGAGCGGCGCAACTCCTCCAGATGGGGGGGCTCAGCGACCGCAAGCCATTGGTCCTAATGAGTGAAACGCTCACGCTGATGAACGGCCACCGGCCCTGCCTGCTCTTTGAATACGCCTTCCTGGAGCAGTTGCCGAGTGACATCCGCCTGCTCCTCTCAGGTGAGAGCTTCGACGACCCCCGGCAGCTAGCGGAACGCACCGACCAGCTGTGGCTGTCCAAGCAGCAGGGCAGCGGTTCGCTCAATCGGTTGTCTACAGCGCCCTGGAAAACACTGCGACCAGGGGTGGGCGTAGCTGAGTCTCCCGCTCCGGGTGAAGCTGGTAAAGGGAAGTGGAGCTTCTACCACTAACACTGAGGTTCCGCGGCCCGCCAATGCCGTTCGCTCTGTTTGTTTCTAGTAACTGTCGGGGCCGGCCGCCAGTAAGCACCTCGCCGGTCAGCCAGATACGCCGCCTACACGCATGGGACCGGCACTCAGGACGACAATTCCTGGTGGACACAGAGCGGAAGTCAGTGCTTTGCCCCCATCGGGGGTGGGGGTGGACACTCGTTCTAGGAAGCGAGGGCCCTCATTAACTGCTGCGAATGGCAGCACCATACAGACTTATGGCGTCCACACCATCCCGCTCATCTCTGGCACTTGCCACTTTACCCGGCTGGTCACCGTTGCCGACGTGTCCCAGCCGTTGCTGGGTGCTGATTTCCTGCGGGCTCAATCACTGTTAGTCGATGTGAGGAGGCAACGCCTTGTTCATGCTTGCACATCAGAATCGATCTCCCTTCGCCCTACTGCAGTCGCCACGCCACGCCACGCCACGCCACGCCACGCCACGCCACGCCACGCCACGCCACGCCACGCCACGCCCCGCCACCTACAACACAGTGTCTTCCGTGGACAATATTTATGCTCAAATATTGGTGGATTTTCCCGACCTTGTGACTCCGCAGTTCCATTCGGCCTGCTCTAAACACGGTGTGGCGCACCACACCCTGACTTCGGGCCCACCGCTCCACTGCCCGCACTCACAGGCTGCCTCACAACTAGCTCCAGATCGCTAAAGCAGGGTTTCGCAACATGGAGGCCATGGGAATTGTCCGGTGCTCTGATAGCCCATGGGCTTCCCCGCTGCACGTGGTACCGATGGTCTCAGGGGGCTGGAGGCCCTGTGCAGACCACTGCCGCCTGAACTACGCCACCAGCGCGGATCACTATCCCATTCCCCACATACAGGACTTCTCCGTCCATCTCGCTGGGGCCAAGTTTTTTTCGAAGGTCGACTTACTGCACTACCATCAGATCCCTGTGTGACCGGAGGACGTGCCTAAAATGGCTATGATCACCCCCTTTGGTTTGAGTTTGAGTTCCTCCGTACGCCTTTTGGCCTTAAGAACGGCGCGCAGGCTTTTCGACGCCTGAGTGATACCGTGGGTCTGGAACTTGATTTCCTGTTCATCTACCTGGATGATAGTCTCGTGGCTAGCCGCTCTCAGCAAGAACATTGTGCCCACCTCTGTTTGCTGTGCCAGCACCTCTGCGAGCACGGTCTCGCCATCCAACCCGACAAGCGCCAGTTTGGCCTCAGCTCCACTGACTTTCTGGGCCATTGAATGACTCACCACGCTGCTGTTGCGCTCTCGGACAAGGTCGAGGCCATTTGCCAGTTTCGGCGGCCTTCCACAGAGCGGGGCCTTCAGTGGCGATGGTCACGTTTTATCATCGCTTCGTGCCGCCGCCGGCCAGTATCATGCGGCCGCTTTTCCGCTTACTGACTGGTAAGCGGCGGGGCGTGCAGTGGAATGACGACGCGGTGGCGGCTTTCGAAAGGACGAAGGAGGTGTTGGCTCGGGCGACGGTGCTCGAGTTCATCCGCGTGCCAGCGCCCGTACCGCCCAGACGGTGGAGACCTCTGACTCCGCGGTTGGCGGTGTGCTGGAGCAGCTGCTCGGCAGACACTGGCGATCTCTCGCCTTCACCAGTCACCAGCTTAACCCTGCGGAACGCAAGTACAGCGCCTTCAACCGGGAGCTCCTCGCCTTGTACTTAGAGGTGAGACACTTCCACTATTTCCTGGAGGGCCGGGACTTTACTGCCTCCATTGACCGCAAGCCCCTCACATTTGCCTTCGTGAAGGTTTCGGATCCTGGTCCGGTCGGCAGCAGCGCCAGCTCACGCCGATATCCGAATTTACGACCGACATCCGCCACATTGCAGGGAAATGTAACCTGTTTGCTGACGCACTGTCCCACCCAGCTATCGATGCGTCCTTTATGTGGCCCCGGGGTAGACTATTCCACCTTGGCCGTGGCGCTGCTGGTGGATGAGGAGGTGCCTGCCTACCGTACTGCGATTTCTGGGTTGGTGCCGTTGGGTCCCGCCAGCGTTACAGTCCTGTGCGACGTTTCCACGGATCAGCCGCGGCCCATTGTCCCGGCTGCCTGGCGCCGCCGGATTTTCAACGTCATTCATGGGCTGGCCCACCCTTCTGTCCGTGCGACGGCTGCGATGCTGGCTGCTCCTTTCATGTGGCATGGCTTGGGGAAGCAAGTCGGTCGTTGGGCCCCGGCGTGCATTCCGTGCCAGACCTCGAAGGTGCAGCGTCACGTTCGAACGCCAGTGCTTTGACCATATTCAGGGTGGACATCGTGGGGCCGCTGCCTTCAACCCAGGGTGTCACACACCTTCTGACTGCCGTGGATCATTTTACGCAGTGGCTGGAGGCCATTCCACTCGTTGACACTTCTGCTCGGTCGTGTGCCCGCGCCCTCGTTGCCCACTGGATTGCTCACTTCGGTGTCCCAATAGACAATAGACAATGCGCTCGGACCGGGGTGCTCAGTAAAGATCCCGTCTGAGCTGTGGTCTGAGATGGCTCGCCTGTTGGGGACACAGTTTCACCATACGACGGCCTATCACCCCCAGTCTAGTGGGTTGTTGGAGCGGTTCAACCGCCATCTCAAGGCCGCTTTGGAAGGCGCATCTCGCAGGGTCCCGAGTGGATGGATGAGTTGCCGTGGGTCTTGCTGGGCATTTGGACCGCCCCGAAAGAGGATTTGGCTTCGTCCTCTGCGGAATTGGTCTATGGCTCCCCGCTTACCGTTCCCGGAGATTTTATTCTGGCCGCTGGTGTGTCCCGGGAGCCACCCTCATCTGTGTTGGCCCGTTTGCGGGAGAGGGTCGGCGCCCTGTCTCCTGTCCTGACGTCTCGCCACAGCGCGGCTCCTGCCAATGTGCCGCCTGTTCTCGTGGACGGTTAGTATGTCTTTCGACGCCGCGACGCCCACAGGTCGCCTGTAGAGTTGTTTTGAAATGTTCAAAACTTTTCGGGGACAGTCAGCACCCGTGGCGTGGCAAACACAGTAGGGCGGAGGGAGGTGGACATAGGTGGATATCCTAACGGGTTGCCAGTTGTCGGCAGCTTGCTGTAGCTTGATGTCAACTAGGAGGTAGGTTGTCTTAGACATTGTCATAGGGGGATCCAGTCGCTGGTTCTTCGGCAACCTGCTACAATTATGACAGTCGCCCAAAAAAATCACCTAAGTGGGATAGGCCCATTACAGCGCCAGAGACCCGGGTTCAATCCTGACCACGGTTTGTATGTTCTCCCCGTGACCTGCATGGGTTTTCTCCGAGATCTTCGGTTTCCACCCACACTCCAAAGTCGTGTGGGTGGAAACCAAAATTGAGTTTGAGCTGTGGCACGGTCCAGCACTCTCTTCAGATTGGCGTCATGCACAGACAAGTCACGCCCGTAAACGAGAATGTCAACAATGATGGCGCATGGATACCCCGCAAACGGTTGTTCCATCATGCACTGAATAAACCTCACTGGCAGTGTTGATGCCAAAGGGCATTCTCAGGAAATTGTAACGGCCGAATGGGGTACCGAACATAGTAAGGTTGGATGAGTCTGGGTCCAGCGGAATCTGCCAAAACGAGCTTTTGAGATCCAGAATGAAAAACATGGATGCATTGCCTATTTGAGCAGCAATTTCCTCTACCATTTGCATAGGGTAGTGTGGCCGTTTGATTGCTGTGTTGAGGTCCCTGGGGTAGATTTCTTCCTTGTTTTTCTTTGTTGAAACCACCATGGTTGAAACGCAGTCAGATGGGTCAGAAACTTCAAAATGACTCCCAGGGAGACCGTCCGCTTGAGCTCATTGTGTACTCTGTCATGCATGACATGTGGAACACAATGTGGTGCTCGAACCACAGGAGTGACTTTGGGGTCAACGGTGATGTTGTACTTGAGGGGCAGTTTACCAAGCTCATCGTTAAACAGTTCTCTACATTGAGATAGTATTTGCTGAGTGGGGCCTCCAGCAAGAAAGAGTTGATGGACAGCACAGCCAAAGTAGACTAGGCCTAGATCGTGGCATGCGTTGATACCAAGCAGAGTTTCAGAATCCCCCTTGACGATATAGAACTTAAGGGTATGAGACTGCGAGTCTATGATGCAGTATAAATCAGTTTCTCCATGCGGGTGTAGAACATCACCCCTGTAGGCCCGTAGTGTGGCTGTGGTCTTTTCAACATGTTCAGTATTACGTTTTTTAAAATCTCAGATAACAAGATAACATTACATTTTGCTCCTGTATCAATCTTAGCGATCACCAGCTTGTTATTCACAATCAAGGTTACTTCTGGGTCAAGCAGCTCGTTAGAGGAAGGGAGGAGGAAGTGTATGGCTGAACTGTTATCTCCACTTTCAGAGAGCTGAGCGGGGGATGGCTCCTCGAGCTATTGGCTTTCGTTATCAGCAAGCTCATGTTGTAAAAGGTGCAAACTCGTCATTGGGATGGATTGAGTCGCACGGGAACGGCAACATTTCGCAGTGTAGTTGAATTTCCTACAGAAATTGCAAATTGTACCATAAGCAATACAGAACTCCCGACCCGGAGCATGAGAATAGTTATAATTAGGACATCGAGCAACAGATCTTCGATGCTGCCAGGCAGGGGAAAGTTGCGGATGCTTGTTACAACTGGAGGTGTCTGTAAGGTTAACACTATACTGGGAGCGCTGCCCTGAGGTCACAGACTTAGTGTAAGAAGCCGTTATCTCAGCAATCCGTTCGGTTTGATTTAAAGTCAGTTCAGTGTTACAAAGTAATTCGTCCCTCACCTTATCACTGAGCATACCTCCAATGAGCTTGTCGGGGATCAGTTCATTGCATAAATGTTCAAGATGACAGCACACAGCCATGCAACTTGTAACCCCAGGAGCGGTAAGGGCTGCAAAAAGTTGTAAACACTGCCCAGACCATTATCGGCTCTGACCTCCCTACCATCAAGGGGATCTATCGCAGTCGCTGCCTCAAAAAGGATGCCAGCATCATCAAGGATCCACACCATCCTGGCCACTCTCATCTCCCTGCTGCCTTCAGGTAGAAGGTACAGGAGCCTGAGATCTGTAAAATCCAGGTTCAGGAATAGCTTCTTCCCCACAGCCATCAGGCTATTAAACTCAACTCAAACAAAACTCGGAACATTAATAGCCCATTGCACTTTATCAGATTATTTATGTGTGTATATATAAACTTAATAGTATATGGTCACACTGATCTGTTCTGTATTTATTGATGCCTACTATATTCTGTTGTGCTGAAGCAAAGCAAGAATGTAATTGTCCTATCTGGGACACATGACAATAAACTATCTTGAATCTTGAATCTTGTTTTATGTCGCTGATAAAGCACTCTATTGGTTCACCAACTTGGTGCATATAAGCAAAAAACTTGGTG
The DNA here is from genome assembly GCA_035221665.1 of Okamejei kenojei. Lineage (NCBI taxonomy): Eukaryota > Metazoa > Chordata > Chondrichthyes > Rajiformes > Rajidae > Okamejei > Okamejei kenojei. The sequence continues at coordinate 190,893,490 of CM069131.1, forward strand.
CGTTTGATTATTGAGTTTGATGGAAGGTCGCACAACTGTCCAAACTTTGCAAGCAGGACAGCAGTGTCATCAATCCTTTCTGTAGGCACTTGGATCAGACCATTGGGGTCCAAAACAGCAGGCGCAAAAGTAAAACAGTCCACATGTTTCATTGCCTCAGAGCCAGCCAGGTTTAGAAGCACAGGAGCACGTGCATCTGGAGGATCGTTGCGATGAACAATACGAATGAAGTGAATGTAGCCGTGCTCAAAAAGGCACCAGCATTCAGCAATGTCAGAGGCAAAGATCAGAGGACTAGGATGGCGAGACGAGTTTGCCATGATGGAGATATCAAGCACATAAAACAAATATTAAAAAACAAAACCCAATAAACCTGCATGGAGTAGGTAAGATATCACTTCTTGACACCATGTAATGATTCGAGTCGTACACACGACAAGGTACAACTCATTTTTATTAAAGTACACTTACAGCATTGATCTGCTGGACATTACAGTAACTAACAGCTATTCAGACTGAATTACGTAAGCGAACTCCTGCTAATATAAATCGCATAGTAGGCGTAGCTACTGCTGACAAGCACTACAATTGGTTAGTAGGAAATAACCAATCCACACTTATTGAAACATATAAGATTATTAAGTATTAGTAATTATTAAGATAATTAGTAATGTTAAAATTGTACAAGGCATTGGTAAGACCAATTCTGGAGTATAGTGTACAATTTTGGTCGCCTAATTATAGGAAGGATGTCAACAAAATAGAGAGAGTACAGAGGAGATTTACTAGAATGTTGCCTGGGTTCCAGCAACTATGTTGCAGAGAAAGGTTGAACGTTAGGTCTTTATTCTTTGGAGCGCAGAAGGTTAAGGGGGGACTTGATTGAGGTCTTTAAAATGATGAAAGGGATAGACAGAGTTGACATGGATACTTTTTTCCCATTGAGGGTAGGGAAGATTCAAACAAGAGGGCATGACATGCGAATTAAGGGACGGAAGTTTAGGGGTAACGTGAGGGGGAACTTCTTTACTCAGAGGGTGGTGGCTGTGTGGAATGAGCTTCCAGCAGAAGTGGTGGAGGCAGGATCGATTTTAACATTTAAAAGTAAAGTGGATAGGTATATGGACGGGAAGGGAATGGACGGGTATGGTCTGAGTGCAGGTAGATGGGACTAGGGGAAAACAAATGGTCGGCAAGGACTGGAAGGGCCGAGAGGGCCTGTTTCCGTGCTGTAATTGTTATATGGTTATTAAGGGATTGGACACGCTAGAGGCAGGAAACATGTTCCCGAAGTTGGGGGAGTCAAGAACCAGTGGTCACACAGCTTAAGAATAAGGGGTTGGCCATTTAGAACGGAGATGAGGAAAAACCTTTTCACATAGAGAGCTGTGAATCTGTGGAATTTGCTGCCTCGGAAGGCAATGGAGGCCAATTCTCTGGATGCTTTCAAGACAGTTAGATAGAGCTCTTAAAGATAGCAGAATCAGGGGATTCTGGTGAGAAGGCAGGAACGGGCTACTGAATGTGGATGATAAGCCATTATCACAGTGAATGGTGGTGCTGGCTCGAAGGGCCGAATTGCCTACTCCTGCACTTATTGTCTATTGTCCATCGTCTACCGTCTATTGTCTAGTGTCCATTGTCTATTTTACTTCGGAGTCACGTGAGTGACTACGTGAAGAAGGCCCGCCTGGCGCTGGAACGGCATTACATCGACGCTGACGGCAGAAGCAGGAGCTGCAGAGGCAGCTCCTCGACAGCGGTAGGTACGGAATCGGCAGGTAAGTGCAGTTGAAAAACTTTTAGGGTCTGGAAAACTCCGTGCCTGGTGTATTGAACCAGGATTTAAAATGAATTTAAAAACAAAAGTAAAGTAAAAGATTAAAATAGAACAGAAATACTCTGTTAAAACAACGGAGTTTGAAAAAGAACGTCCCGGGGGAATACCCAGCAATCGGGACGGGAGATTAATTACGGGGCCGGTTCCGATACTGGTGACTGTTAAAAATACGGTACGGAGTTTAAGATGCTCCACAAACTTTTTGCAGGGGGGGGGGAATTTTAAATGTCAGAAAGGCCGTAATTTAAAAAAGTTAATAAAGGCCTTCAGACGGAAAATAATGGAAATATTCCCTAAACATACCCTAAGGGGGTTTCACATATAAAAAGGGAAAAATATGATGAAATATGGTGCGAATATCTACCTCAGATTTTTCTGAAGGTAGTCTCCTTGAGGGGGAAAAAACTCAGGAGAAACAAGGGCAGAAAAAATAAAATAGTGGTGGCTGGTCATGAAGTACCCACCACAGCACCAAATTATATATATATATATATATATATATATATATATATATATATATATATATATATATATATATATATATATATATACACACACAGGTGTATGCACAACACCTGAATAAAAAGTGAGGCCATGGAAAATTACCATGGAAACCAAAAATTAAGTTGGTCTCACTAAAAGCTGTTATGGTTAAAACAGCAGAACTAATGATGAGTGAGGCCATGAAAAATAAACATGGAAAAAACCTCACCAAAGCTGTAATGATTGAAACAGCAGAATACGATAAAACTTTTATGTTTTATAAAGATATCAACGGTGAATCCGTTTATGATATCCATGTCTCAAATTATATGAGATATAAGAAATACAATTTCAAAGTATTTCAAAATGGTGCATGGCATTACTATTCAAAAAGAAAAATAAAATAATATAAAACGTTGTGCAAATAACTAATACTTTTAAAATAAAATAAATTGCCATCAGTTTGTGGAGCTCAATGGGAAGAAATATATATAATTTACCAAATCTGCACTATAGATTTGCAGATCAATACAAATCAGGTTATGTTAAACTCCTGATTATTATGAAATAAACCTGCCTTATGATAAATCAAAGATATTGATTACAAAAGAACAGACTACTGATCTTTGAACTTTGGGGGAAAAAACTATGATCCAATGAAAGATTTGATAATGGATCAAAACAAAGGCAAAGATCTTTAAACTTGGGAGGAAAAACTATGATCCAATGAAAGATTTGATAATGGATCAAAACAAAGGCAGAAGTGGTATAATCCAACATAGCCTTATCCAAACCCATATAATTGGGAAAAGAAGGCTTGAAGTACGTTGAAGAGGTGCAAACATCTGGTTACAAAATAAGTTCATGAAATCTCCAATTGTGGGGGATTACAGGTGTATTATGATCATTAATTTAATATAACTAAGGAAGGATTGGTTCACCTGTATAAGAAAACCTTAAAAATGGATTTTAGGTTTGCACTCAAAAGTAAATTTCAATAAAGAAGGGGTACGTACATGTATATTATAAAATTACCTCAGTGTAAAGATTTGATGGTATAAACCATACAAAACATCATTTTATATACACTTTCACAGTGTAAGAAAATGGAAACATCTAGAACATGGAAATACAGTTGCTATTAACAAAGTGTTAATCAATATTACAGGTGCTTGAAATTAATTAAAGTGGGTCAAGCTGTGCAAGTTAAAACATTGTCCAAAGGATTAAACCAGTTCAAGGCTGTTAAACAGAATACTGAAGGAACAATTATGCTGATAAAAGATCAGCACTTGCACTAATGAGGCCATGGTCATGGGTTATCTTGATTACATTCAAATTGGAAGGTATAAGAGTCAGCTGCAAATTAGTGCTGCAATTACAAACCTGGTGGGAAGGCAAGGACCTGACCCATTACATAAAGCGTATGCTTAGGCATTAATAAAATATTCATAAATTACTATTCTGAATTTAGAAGTAATTCAGCACCATAAGAGGGGGGAAAAATTGTTCCATGATACAAATATGTCTCATTGTTGTTGACATGCTTTGTCCCTCCATTAGGTTAGGTAAAGAATAAATAAAGTTCCAAAAGAAGGAATACAGAAGCTTATAAGAATATGTATGCCTTTGTGAAGAGGCTTATGCAAATATCAAATGATACGTTATCATTATTAAAGTAATGTAAAAAAGGTTTACAAACTGCTTCAACTATAAGATTAACAGCTGTTGCAAACTGAAGCAAGTGTTACAGATGACGTACAGCTTCTGTGAATGTTTGGGTAAAGATAAGAATATTATCTATTCTTATAAGAATAATTGATACGTCTCTTGTTGGGACTGCGGACAATAATACCAGGTGAGCATAAATGGTTTGTCCTAAGAAATTTTCCAAACATTTGTATTAATTATTGAAGTATAAGGAGTTATGGATTAAATATCGATTGTTTTATTATGGAAGTGTCCATGTCGTATCAAGATGAACAATACCACGGCTGTGGCATATGTTAAAACACACAAGATAAGTCAAATAACAATCATGGGATTATCTGAGTAAACAGATGTGGCATATTTTAAAGTTTAGTCCACCTGTTTATCTCTAAGGAAGAGACAATGGTATCGGAGACAACAAATTTGGGAAAAACACATATTGTCATTAATATGGATTACTTACGATTAATCTGGTTGCATACAGATTAAATCACCGATCTTTCAAATGTTTCTTGTGGGTAAACCAAGAACAGGGAAGGTGGATGCTTTTCTCCCAATTACATGAGGAAAAGATGTTCTTTTGTGTTCCTCATTTTGTTTGATCGTGCAGATGAAAATGTAGCAGGACACTGCCAGAGGCATTTTTGGTGGCCTAATACGGAGCCTTCATGGTTTCATAAATATTGTGTGATGTTGAACTACTTGTGATGATTCATAGTTGCAGCAATGTATTGAAGTCTGGGGAAGGGTCTCGACCCGAGGCGTTGCCTGTCTCCTTTCGCTCTTTGGATGCTGCTGCACCCGCTGGGATCTCCAGGTTTGTGAAACCCTGCAGTAATTTATTGTTGTACAAAAGCATCCATGACATGAAAATATGAATTTGACTATCTGCAGGTTGACCAGACCATTACAACAGCTGATGGTCAAAGAAGTCTATGAATGTTAACTAATATAACAACATATCAATAAAATAATTATGTATAAAAGAAGTGTTATACCTGCAATTTGCAGAAATAAGTCTAAAAAACAATATTTTGTTATAAGAAATTGGAGGTCTGTGTATACAGTAAAGTTATTTTATCATATTAGATATATGTGAGTTCCTTGTGGATTGCATTTTTCTGAGTATCTAATTGATAGAGCCAATAATAGGGCTCAGAGTGTTACCGTCCTATTAACGGACAATATATTAACCAAGAAGTTATCAGGTGCATTCATAATATCCCGATATGGAAAGGGATATATATGTAGATATTAATAAATATAATATATATATATATATATATATATATATATATATATCTGTCCAAAATTGTAAAAAATATAAAGTCAGGAGATATATAATCCTGAATTGCCTTAGGCAATGGACTCTAACTATCTATGATTCAAAAAAGTTAAACATTGAAAATAATAATGCTGATGACTTTAGTATCAATATAAGAGTGCAAACATTGCAAATGTTACGTTATAATTGCATGTGGATACAGATGGCATTATCATATATGTTTATGAATCTACCAAACAAAGCACACCAAGAGGAGCTGAAACCAAGGTAAACCTATAAGCATATCCTGTCGGCTTTAAGTTGTGTGTGTGTGTGTGTGTGTGTGTGTGTGTGAACATTGATGAAATATGTTGCAGTAGGTAAGAGTCTCTGTGGTAATGAGACTGCTTATTACACACAAAAACCACATTAGGTTCAGTAAAAACTGATGGTCTCTAGATGGTTAGAAATTGGATACACTCAGTGGAACTAGACACTGAAAGGTGGAAAATCACTCTGTTAATGAGGTAGATACATTCACAGGAATGGCACGGGATGAGCCACTCGAGCAAAGATGCAAGGCCGCAGGAGTATGTAAATTAATGTTAAAGTAATAAGGAACCAGTCATGGTGTCAGGTTTGGACACGCAGTGTTGGGTTCTCTATAATTGTTGCTTTGTCATGCCATCAAAATATATATATCAATTGGTATTTTGTGATAAACTTGCCTTTCAATGGAAAGGGCATTACTTTTATTCTTTATAATGTGAAATAATTTATCACATAACTTGAGGCAATGTTTGGGGAAAAATGTGTTATTCGCTCGTTACTGTGTTAAATGAGCCGGACTGTCGTATGGAATAAATTCTACGACATGAAAAAACACAGAAAGCTTCAAACTCTTCACGTAGTCACTCACGTGACTCCGAAGTAAAATAGTAAGATTAAACGAGAACTTACCAGTTCGAAGTTTGATCTTTATTTTATGAGGAGTAACGATGAGGGATTACGTGCCCTCCACTCCACACCCTCATAAAATAAATGATCATCTGGTAGTTCTAAATCTATGATGAGCCTTACTATCTTACTCCGGCTATTATGTTCTGTGTTTTTCATGCCGCTGCTTTGAAGTATGCCGTTCCAGCGCCAGGCGGGCCTTCTTCACGTAATCCCTCATCGTTACTCCTCATAAAATAAAGATCAAACTTCGAACTGGTAAGTTCTCGTTTAATCTTACTATTGTCTATTGTCTTTCTATTTCCCATTGTCTAGTGTCTATTGTCTATTGTCTACTGTCTATTGTCTAGTGTCTATTGTCTAATCTCCAGTGTTCCAGAGAAATTGAATGTTTCAGGCAAGAGATGATCACAGTGTATTAAAGGTGTGCTATCCCTTCCCATGGTGCGATCGGAAGATTGTGTAGGAAGGAACTGCAAATGCTGGTTTGCACCGAAGATAGACGTAAAAACTGGAGTAACTCAGCGGGACAGGCATCATCTCTGGAGAGAAGGAATGGGTGACGTTTCGGGTCAAGACTATTCTTCAAACTGAGAGTCAGGTGAGAGGGTAACGAGAGATACAGATGTTGATGTAGAGAGATATAGAACAAATGAATGATAGATGTGCAAAAAAGTGACAGGTAATTGTTAGCTGTGGGCTAGGTGAAAAAGAGTTACAGACAATGAGACTCAACAAGATGACATAGTACAATGACTTGGGTGGGGGAGGGATGGAGAGAGAGAGGGGATGCAAGGGTTATTTGTAGTTAGAGAAGTCAATACTCATACCACTGGGGTGTAAGATGCCAAAGCGAAATGTGAGGTGCTGTTTCTCCAATTTGCATTTGGCCTCACTCTGACAACGGAGGAGGCCCAGAACGGGAAGGCCCGTTTAGTTTGGTTTAGTTCAGAGATACAGCGCGGACACAGATCCTTGGGCATGCCAAGTCCGCGTCGACCACACACTAACATGAGAGGGGAAAGCAAGGGTTACTTGAAGTTAGAGAAGCCAATGTTCATACCACTAGGTTGTAAGCTGCCCAGGTGAAATAGGAGGTGCTGTTCCTCCAATGTTCAGAGTTTTAGGGTAACGCCCAAGATTTGGCAGGACAAGAATTGCTGCTTTGCAGGATCGAAGCACACGCCCTCACCCAGTAATTAAGCAGACCGATCCATTCTGACTGGGCTCACGCAAGGTGTATAGTTCTTACAGCTCCAGGCAAAGCTCTGTTTACATTTCCTTTAATTACCACCCTCTGTCCTTTGACATTTAAGCACATCTGCTGACTCCAGGCTCCCGGGTGAATGGTGCTGGCTCTAAACCAGCATCTCCGTGCTATCGAGATTCACACTGGGAGCAAACACACATCCCAAGGCACCCTGAGCGTTTGATGGCACTGGGCCTCGACTCACTCGAGATTCACAGTTCACAAGTTGTAGGAGCAGAATTAGACCATACGGTCCATCGAGTTTACACCGCCATTCAATCGTGGCTGATCTCTGCCTCCTAATCCCATTTTTCTGCCTTCTCCCCATAATCCTGTTCTAATCAAGAATTTGTCTATCTCTGCTTTAAAAATATTGACTGACTTGGCCTCCACAGCCCTCTGTGGCAATGCGTTCCACAGGTTAACGACCTTCTGACTAAAGTAGTTCCTCCTCAACGCCTTTCTAAAAGAGCACCCTTTAATTCTGAGGCCAGGACCTCTGGTCCTAGACTCTCCCACCAGTGGCATCAGTGCCGGAGATGCGATTGTTTTCTAGATCGCATCTCTGGTCGCTCTGCGACCATCGATGGAGCGAGAGGCCTCCTCGGACTGACTGTGAGCCCCACTGCAGGGCGTGGACTTAACATCGGAGTCGATCCCTTGCCTGGGATCGCTCCAACTGCAGCCTGCAGGCCTCACCAGCGCGAGCTCGCAGTCTCGCAGTCTCGGGAGAGGCTAGTCGGGAGCTCCAACGACACAGAGGTTCGACCAGCCCCGTCGTGGGGTCCGATCGCCCGTCGCGAGGGAGCTGATCACCCCGATGCAGAGGGCCAAAACGCCGCCGGCTACGGGAGTCAAGATTGTCCCGTCAACGGAAGGCTCGAGGCCACCGACTGCGGGAGAACAATGAAGGAAAGGGATTTTAACTTTTTTTCGCCTTCCATCACAGTGAGGAATGTGGAGAGGTCACTGTGGTGGATGTTTATGTTAAAATGTGTTTTGTGTGTTCCGGTGTGATTTGGCAAATGAAATTCCAAGTATGTTGCAAAACATACTTGGCTAATGAACTATTATTGTGATTGATTGTGATTGTGAAAAGGATTAAGGGGGAAGTATTCAAATTTCTAGGGCATTGGAACCAGTTCTGGGGGAGGTGGGACCAGTACAAACAGGACGGTCTGCACCTGGGCTGGAATGGAACCAATGCCCTTGGGGGAGTGTTTGCTAGTGCTGTCGGGGAGGATTTAAACAAATTTAGCTAGGGGATGGGAGCATGAGCAGCGAGACATAGAAACATAGAAACATAGAAAATAGGTGCAGGAGGAGGCCATTCGGCCCTTCGAGCCAGCACCGCCATTCATTGTGATCATGGCTGATCGTCCACTATCAATAACCCGTTCCTGCCTTCACCCCATATCCCTTGACTCCACCAGCCCCTAGAGCTCTACCCAACTCTTTCCTAAATCCATCCAGTGATTTGGCTTCCACTGCCCTCTGTGGCAGGGAATTCCATAAATTCACAACTCTCTGGTTAAAAAAAGTTTTTTCTCACCTCAGTCTTAAATGACCTCCCCTTTATTCTAAGACTGTGGCCCCTGGTTCTGGACAACCAACATTGGGAACATTTTTCCTGCATCTAGCATGTCCAGTCCTTTTATAATATAATTGTATATGTTTCTATAAGATTCCCCCCTCATCCTTCTAAACTCCAGTGAATACAAGCCTAGTCTTTTCAATCTTTCCTCATATGACAGTCCCGCCATCCTAGGGATCTATCTCGTGAACCTACGCTGCATTGCCTCAATCACAAAGATGTCCTTCCTCAAATTAGGAGACCAAAACTGTACACAATACTGCAGATGCGGTCTCACCAGAGCCCTATACAACTGCTGAAGAACCTCTTTACTTCTGTACTGAAATCCTCTTGTTATGAAGGCCAACATTCCATTAGCTTTCTTCACTGCCTGCTGTACCTGCACGCCAACTTTTAGTGACTGGTGTTCAAGGACACCCAGGTCTCACTGTGCCTCCCCCTTACCTAACCTAACCCCATTGAGTTAGTAATCTGCCCCCTTGTTTTTGCTGCCAAAGTGGATAACCTCACATTTATCTATATTATACTGCATCTGCCATGCATCTGACCAATCACTCAACCTGTCCAGGCCCCCCTGCAACCTCCTAACATCCTCTTCATAGTTCACACTGCCATCCAGCTTTGTGTCATCCGCAAACTTGCTAGTGTTGCTCCTAATTCCCTCTTCCAAATCATTAATATATATGGTAAACAGTTGCGGCCCCAACACCGAGCCTTGCGGCACTCCACTCGCCACTGCCTGCCATTCTGAAAAACTCTTACTCTTTGCTTCCGGTCTGCCAACCAATTTTCTATCCATGTCAACACCCTACCCCCAATACCATGTGCTCTAATTTTAGTCACCAGTCTCCGGTGCGGGACCTTATCAAAGGCTTTCTGAAAGTCTAGATACACTACATCCACTGGCTCCCCTTCATCCATTTTACTTGTCACATCCTCAAAAAATTAGTCAAGCATGATTTCCCTTTCATAAATCCATGTTGACTTGGACTAATCCTTTTACTGCTATCCAAATGCTCCATTATTACCTCTTTAATAATTGACCTCAGCATCTTTCCCACCACCAAAGTCAGGCTAACTGGTCTGTAATTCCCCGTTTTTTCTCTCACTCCTTTCTTGAAAAGTGGGATAACATTAGCTATCCTCCAGTCCACAGGAACTGATCCTGAATCTATTGAACATTGGAAAATGATCACCAATGCGTCCACTATTTCTAGCATCCACCTCCCTGAGGACCCTGGGATGCAGACCATCAGGCCCAGGGGATTTATCATCCTTCAGTCCCATTAGCCTACCCAATACTATTTCTCGCCTAATGAACATTTCTTTCAGTTCTTCTACCCCCTTAGATCCTCTGTCCTCCAGTACATCTGGGAGATGGTTTGTGTCCTCCTTAGTGAAGACAGATCCGAAGTACCTATTCAACTTTTCTGCCATTTGCTTGTTGCCCATAATTATTTCACCCGTGTCTGCCTTGAAGCGACCCACATTTGACTTTGCTACTCTTTTTCCCTTAACATATCTAAATAAGCTTTTACTGTCCTTCTTTATATTCCTGGCCAGCTTCCCCTCGTACTTCATCTTTTCAGGTCGTATTGCCCATTTTGTTTCCTTCTGTTGTCCTATTGAAGTTTCCCAATCCTCTGGCTTCCGGCTACTCTTTGCTGTGTTTTACATCTTTTTTTTTAGTTTTATTCTATCCCAGGCACGTGCCGTGAGTAATTACTCAGGGTAGGCACTCAGTCCTCTAGAAAAAATATTAAACCGCGCATGCGCAGATTGTTTGCTCCGTTACATAAATAAATAAATAAATAAAAACGGTGACATTTCAATTTGCCCAAGGCTTCCTAGTCCTAGACCATTTGGGGACACGTTGCTGAACAAATCTTGCATTTGGTGGAATATGTGATTGAATTAATTATTTGCCCTTTTTATGGAAACTATATATAGCCGAGGGAAAAGTCAATTAACATCACCAATTCTTCAATGTCACGATTTGGGCTAATCCAGTTAGGTCGGACACACCTTTTTCTCCCATAAGAAACTGCTTTATTCGGAGACAGCCCAATTGCTCTGGCTGCAGCCTCATATTGCAAACTGATACCTCATTGTAAGTTTCAGCCAAAGTGATTGCAGTTTTTCTGGATGCCTCAAGGAGGATAAGGCTCGGTAGTGCGATACATGGTACCAATGTCTGTTTCACAAAACTCCCAGGGGAGGAGAATGAGATATTTGTGAAGCCACTGACTTCAATTGTTCAATTGAAGCTTGTCATTGACGGCTTCAGGCAGCGCTGACGGCACGTGGGTTGCACAGAGCTTCCCGTGTTACAAGCGCTGCGGATGAAAGGAATGGAGAATTATGCCTACCTAAGAGATCGATCTCTTACGTAGGCATAATTCTCCCATGCCTTTACTATTTATATTTAGTTATTACCATGTTTTAATTTTAGTCAGGGTAGGCAGTGCCAACCTTGCCCACCGTGACGGCACGTGCCTGTTCTATCCCTAACTTCTCTTGTCAGCCACGGTTGCCTCCTACTCCCCTTAGAATCTTTCATCCTTTTTGGAATGAAATGATCTTGCGTCTTCCGGATTATGCCCAGAAATTCCTGCCATTGCTGTTCCACAGTCATTCCTGCTAGGATCCCTTTCCAGTCTACCTTGGCCAGCTCCCCTCTCATGCCTTCATAGTCCCCTTTGTTCAACTGCATCACTGCCACTTCCGATTTAACGTTCTCCTTCTCAAATTGCAGATTAAAACTAATCATATTATGATCACTACCTCCAAGCGGTTCCTTTACCTCGAGTTCTCTTATCCTATCTGGTTCATTGGACAACACTAAATCCAGAATTGCCTTTTCTCTGGTCGGCTCCATTGCAAGCTGCTCTAAGAATCCATCTCGGAGGCATTCTACAAACTCTCTTTCTTGGGGCCCTGAACCAACCTGATTTTCCCAGTCTACCTGTATATTGAAATCCCCCATCACCACAGTGCCATTACCTTTGTTACTTGCCAGTTTTAACTCCTGCTGCAACTTACGCTACTATTTGGGGGTCTGTAAATAACACCAATTAGGTTCTTCTTGCCTTTACAATTCCTCACCTCAATCCACAGTGACTCTACCTCATCAGTCCATATGTCTTCACTCACAAGGGACTGAATTCCATCCCTCACCAGCAGATCTACCCCCCCTCCTCTGCCCACCTGCCTGCCCTTTCTATAGGATGTGTAACCCTGAATATTAAGTTCCCAGGCCCGATCTTCTTGCAGCCACGTCTCAGTAATCCCCACAATGTCATATCTACCAACCTCTAACTGAGCCTCAAGCTCATCTACTTTACTTCTTATACTTCTCGCATTCATATACAATACTTTTAATTCCTTACGCATATGACCTTTCACATTGATCCCTATTACACTTGGCCATACTCTCCTATCCCTTTGTGAGCTTCCTTTCCTGTTAATTCTGGGGTCATTAACCATCCCTTTATTCTCTTTCCCTTTAACTCCATCGTTGCCTATCTCATTTGACACCCCACCCCTCTTATTCAGTTTAAAGCCACCCGTGCAGCAGTGGCAAACCTACCTGCCAGAATGCTGGTCCCCCACCAGTTAAGATGCAATCCGTCCCTTTTGTACAGTTCCCCCTTACTCCAAAACAGATCCCAGTGATCTAAGAATCTAAATCCCTGCCCCCTGCACCAGTTCCTCAGCCACACATTCAGGTCCCGTATCTCCCTGTTCCTGCTCTCGCCAGCATGAGGAACTGGAAGCAAATCGGAGATAACCACCCAGGAGGTCCTGCTTTTCAGCATTTTTCCGAGCTCTCTAAAGTCACGCTGCAGAATATTCATCCCCTTCTTTCCGACATCATTTGTGCCGACATGCACTACCACTTCCGGCTGTTCACCTTCGCCCATGAGGATTTTCTGCACTCTGTCCATGACATCCTGGATCCTGGAACCAGGAAGGCAGCACACCATCCTTGGTTCCAACTCTCTGGGTGAAAAAAGTGCTAAATGGCTTACCCCTTATTCTTAAACTGTGACCACTGGTTCTGAACTCTGCCAACATGAGGAACATTTTTCCTGCATCTAGCCTGTCCAATCCCTTAAGAATTTGAAATGTTTCTATAAGATCCCCACTCATCCTAAATTCCAGTGAATATATGCCCTGGTGATCCATTCTTTTATCATATGTCAGTCCCGCCATCCTGTGAATTAAACTGGTGAACCTACACTGCACTCCCTCAATAGCAAGAATGTCCTTCCTCAAATTTGGAGACCAAAATGGCATACAATACTCCAGGTGTGGTCTTACCAGCGCCCTGTACAACTGCAAAAGGCCCTCATTGCTCCTGTATTCAAATCCTCTCGCTATAAAGGCCAACATGTCATTAGCTTTCTTCACTGCCTGCTGTACCTGCATGCTTACTTTCAGTGACTGATGTACAAGGTCACCCAGGTCTCGTTGCACTTCCCCTATTCCTAATCAGACACCATTCAGATAATAATCTGCCTTCTTGTTCTTGCCACCAAAGTGGATAACCTCACATTTATCCACATTATACTGCAGCTGCCATACATCTGCCCACTCACCCAACCTGTCCAAATCACCCTGCATTCTCATAGCATCCTCACTGCAGTTCACACTGCCACCCAGTTGTGTTTTATTTGTCATTTTGTGTCTATCTTTGGTATAAGCCAACATCTGCAGTTTAATTTTGTTTATTTGAGTTTATTGTCGCGTATACCGAGGTACAGTGAAAAGCTTTTGTTGCATTCTATGCAATCAGTGGAAAGGCAATACACGATTACAATCGAGCCGTTTAAGTGCACAGAAAAATGATAAGGGCATAATGTGTAATGCAAGGTAAAGCCAGTAAAGTCCGATCAAAGATAGTCCGAGGGTCACCAACGAGGTAGATAGTAGTTCAGGACTGCTCTCTGGTTGTGGTAGGATGGTTCAGTTGCCTGATAACAGCTGGGAAGAAACTGTCCCTGAATCTGGAGGTGTGTGTTTTCACACTTCTATACCTTTTGCCCAATGGGAGAGGGTAGAAGAGGGAGTGGCCGGGGTGCGACTGGTCCTTGATGATGCTGCTGGCCTTGCCGAGGCAGCGTGAGGTGTAGATGGAGTAAATGGAAGGGAGGTTGGTTTGTGCGATGGTCTGGGCTGCGTCCACAATTCGCTGCAATTTCTTGCGGTCTTGGATGGAGCTGTTCCCAAACCGTGCTGTGATGCATCCCGATAAAATGCTTCCAGCGGCGCATGTGTAGAAGTTGGTGAGAGTTGTTCACAAGATCACAAGATGTAGGAATAGAATTAAGCCTCTCGGCCGATCGCATCCACTCTGCCATTCAATCACGGCTGATCTCTGCCTCCTAATCCCATTCTTCTGCCTTCTCCCCATAACCCTTGACACCCGTTCTAATCAAGAATTTGCCTATCTCTGCCTTAAAAATTACCACTGACCTGACCTCCACAGACCTCTGTGGCAATGAGTTCCACAGATTCACCACCCTCTGACGAAAGAAGTTCCTCCTCGCCTCCTTTCTAAAAGAGCGCCCTTTAATTCAGAGGCTATGACCTCTGGTCCTAGACTCTCCCACCAGTGGGAAACATCCTTTCCACATCCACTGTATCTATGCCTTTCGTTACAGGTGATCTGTAAGTTTCAATGATGTCCCTGCTCAACCTGCTAAACTCAAGCGAGTACAGGCCCAGTCCTGTCAAACGCTCATCATATGTTGTTGGGGACATGCCTAACACTCTGAGTTACTCTGGCATTTTGTGTCTAACCTCCACGATCTCGCCTGTGGTTAGAAAAACCACAATGATCATTGTCAAAGCATCCCGTAGTCTCCTCTCTTGCCTCGTTTAATGACCTGTGATCGGTCCCATCAGGTCCTGGGGATTTATCCACCTTAATGCCCTTCAGGAGCTTTGGATGCGTTTTCTGAAGCGTACGATTAAATGCTGCAGAACCAGCTGGGAACGACATGCATCAGCGTTTCGCACCTCCCCGCGACCACAAAAATGCATTCACCCAACCAGAACCCCTTGTACACCAGCGTCTCATCACTAACTATATGCCAGACACACCCGGTAAAACTTGCTGCCGAGACCTCTGTCTTCCATCGATCATAATCGTAATCATATTTTATTAGCCAAGTATGTTTTGCCACATACGAGGAATTTCATTTGCCACACAGTCATACCAATAAAAAGCAGCAGAGCGCACAAAATACATTTTGACATGAACATCCACCACAGTGTCTCCTCCACATTCCTCACTGTGATGGAAGGCGGAATAAAGTTTAATCTCTTCCCTTCTTTGTCCTCCAGCGGTTGGGGGCCTCTATCCTTCCGTTGACGGGACGATCGTACTCCCGTAGCCGGAGGCAGGCCTCCTCGTCGGGGCGATCAAGCTGCTGCATCGGGGGTGTTGGGGGGGGTGGTAATCGCAGCTCCCCTGTGCCAGGTCGGGGCTAGTCGAAAGTCTTGCGGCTTTTGGAGCTTCCCGACGTCGGTCTCAACCCGAGACTGCGAGCTCCGCGATGGTGAAATCCGCAGGCCGCGGTTGGAGCGTCGATCCCAGGCAAGGGATCGGCTCCGATGGTAAGTCCCCGGCTCTGCGGTGGGGCTCACAGTCAGTCCCGAGCAAGGCCTCCCGCTCCACGATGTTAGGCCGCAGAGCGACCGGAGATGCGGCCCGGAAAACAATCACATCTCCGGCAAGGTAAGAGATTAAAAAAAGTATCCCCCAACCCCTCCCCACTCTGCACATAAAATACACTAGAGAACATTAACACAAACTATTAAAACACACTAAACTATTAACAAACAAAAAACACAAAAAGGACAGACAGACTGTAGACGAGGCTGCCATCGAAGCGTCACCCGGTGGCCACCATTATGTCAGAGGGGGTGAACCTGCGGAATTCTTTCCCAAAGAAGGCTGTGGAGGCCAGGTCAGTGGAAATTTTTAAGGCAGAGATAGATAGATTCCTGATTAGTACGGGTGTCAGAGGTTATGGGGAGAAGGCAGGAGAATGGGGTTGAGAGGGAATGATAGATCAGCCGTGGTTGAATGGCAGAGTAGACTTGATGGGCCGAATGGTCTAAGACTACTCCTATTGACCTTATGGCCTTTCAAGGAATTTTAATTTTATTACAAGATTGCGGTCTTGTTTCCTTGCAGACTTGTGGCATTGAGTGATGGGTGTGTTTGCCTTTAGTATTTCGTTTTGTTTTGTTTAGTTGGGCCAAATGTTCCACGCTACATACCACTATGACTCTACGTCTCTCTGGCCCGCAGCGTTTCTCCAGAATAAACGGAGTTCCCGTGAAGTTCGCGCTAAGTACGCGCTAAGTACGCGCTAAGTTTGCGCGTGACATCATTTGCATCATGCTTACCAATCAGCTGGCCAGGAGGCGGGCTGACTGAATTTGGGTGTCGCACGGCGTCGGGTGGTGACGTCATCACGCAAAACCACGCTGGTACGACTTCAAGAGGCTGCGTACGACCGCAATGCGCCGACAGGCCGTTGGCGCGTGAAGATATCGACCACTGCAAGAATTTCGGAGCCCCGCGCGATGTCGGGACCAGCCCCGCACAACTCCGCGCTTCTAAGTGGGACCGGCCCCGCGCAGCCATACGGTGCCCGTACTCCTCAGGCGACCACGAGGTCGTGTAAATTGCGAGCCAAGGTCGTGTAAGTGGGGCAGGCCCTTTACCCCATGCACGTCACCATCAACTCCCACTGTTCCTCTTCCATTCTATGCAAACACGAGGGGCAGTTTACAGTGGCCAAGCCGCATGTCTTTGGGATGCAGGAGGGAACCGGTGCGCCCAGCAAGCAACCCACGTGGTCACAGTCTGTGCTTTTTAATTTTAGTTTAGCGATACAGCGCGGAAACAGGCCCTTCGGCCCACCAGGTCCGCACGTACTAGCGATCCCCGCACATTAACACTATCCGACACACACACTAAGGACAATTTTATATTTCACTAGACGACCCGTGTTGGGTCCCCGTTGTGATGCCATTTTGGCGATATGAAAATGGCGATCTCATCCCGTAAGCCGTTCCTGCAACGTTGGGAGAGGGTTGCCGGGCATTTTAATCTAAAAAGATTTAAGGAGATCCATTTGTATCTTATGAAAATAGACGTAAGCAAACTCTGCAGGTGAAAGAAATAAGTGGTTGAGCTGTGCAGTGCAAGAAGTCCCAGTTTGGAATCTTGGTCTGTATGAGCTGATCTCAACTTTGTTGGAGTATGGATGAAGGCTAGTGACAGCAAAGTGTTATCAGTTGGAAATGGGATCAATAATCAGCAAGAATTAACTGGCCACTGGATGAGTGCATGTGCTTTTGAGAGTGGTTTGGCGGCAGGGTCAGTGCCCGTAGCTCCGACTACACAGTTAAACATGCTGGTCTTCACCTAACATCAAACATGACCCCGACTTCAGCATCCTGCCACACACGTAAACTTTGCGCTCTTGTGTACCGTTTAGGCTATATTTCGGGAACATACATACATACAAGATGGGACTTTTAGTTCTGTATAGATAGATACCAAACCTGTTCGTCTTTGGAGTGTGGGAAGAAACCGAAAATCTCGGAGAAAACCCACGCAGGGCACAGAGAGAACGTACAAACTCCGTACAGACAGCACCCGTGGTCAGGATCGAACCCGGTTCTCTGGCGTTGTGAGGCAGTAGCTCTATCGCTGCGCTACCGTGCCGCCCAAGGACAGTCTGAGGTTCGGAGGACTACCAGAGCTTCAGTGCTCCATCTTCTGGCATAGAATGTAACGGCATGCAGGAAGACTTTAGCTGGACTGTCCATATCTCCTATCCATATCTCCAGCAATGATCTGTTGTTCTTCATTCTCGATTAGTCCGGGTGTCAGGGGTTATGGGGAGAAAGCAGGAGAATGGGGTTGAGAGGGAAAGATAGATCACCCGGCATGGTTGAATGGCGGAGTACACTTGAAAGATCTCTTTTGAGTTTAGTTTAGTTTCGTCCGCGCAGACCAGCGATCCCCGCACATTAACACTATCCAACACCCACTAGGGATA
Source organism: Okamejei kenojei (assembly GCA_035221665.1). NCBI lineage: Eukaryota > Metazoa > Chordata > Chondrichthyes > Rajiformes > Rajidae > Okamejei > Okamejei kenojei. Next base: position 190,911,676 of record CM069131.1, read on the forward strand.
TATTTTACATTTACTAAGCCAATTAACCTACAAGCGTGTACGCCTTGGGAATGTGGGAGAAAACCGAAGATCTCGGAGAAAGCCCACGCAGGACACGGGGAGAACGCACAAACTCCGTACAGACAGCACCCGTGATCGGGATCGAACCCGGGACTCCGGCGCTGCATTCACCGTAAGGCAACAACTCTAGCCCTGCGCCACCGTGACTGCCGCCTATCCAAAGGTTGGAGACTTTTGGATAGGCACATGGAAATGCAGGGAATGGAGGGATATGGGTCACGTGCAGATAGATAAGAGTTGGACTTGGGATCCACTTGGGCTCAGACTTTGTGCTTTCTTGTTCTTTGTTCCGGGGAGGCCCGGGGAGCCGTTGGTGCGAGAGGGTGGCGTTACCTGCGCTGTGAGTATAATTCTAGCGCAGGGCTTGCTTTACACAGAGGCCCGGGGAGCCGTTGGTGCGAGAGGGTGGCGTTACCTGCGCTGTGAGACCAAAATCTGCAACTTTCCACCCAAATCTTTGGTTCCATCTTCCAGAGAGGGAATCTGGTGGAAGCCTCTGATTGGACCAGAGGACGCAGCTGATTGGGTGCAACCCGGGGTTTACATTTTTACATTTCATTAATACATTAACTGGGAGTTAAGGATTCTGGGAGATAAGGGTTCAGTATTTATTAGTAAAGTTTAAAGGATAACGTTCTGTGTTTAATAAAAATAAAAAATAAAAATATATATATATATAATAGAGATTATATACAGACAGAGTCCCAGGAGCGGTGCAGTAGGAGGAGCCCAAATCTGTAACGTTCCATTCGCAGCTCGCAGTTGAGGAAGCCGCTGATTGGTGGAAGACGACTCGAGGGAGCAGCTGACTGGCAGCCAGATCCCTGCTGATTTCTTTCAGCTAAAATCCTTGCATTGTATTGTACATTGTATTGTATTGTATCCAGGGTAAGGGGGAGGATGAGTGCCAGGGCAGTTTACTGTTCTGGATGTCAGATGTTGGAGGTCATGCAGTCAGACAGCTCTCCAGACGTCCACATCTGCGCCAGGTGCGCCAAGATGGCGCTCCAAATGGACCGTATTCGGTACCTGGAGCAGCAGCTCGATGACCTCCGTCTGGTCAGGGAGAGTGAGGAAGCCATAGAGAGGAGCTACAGACAGGTGGTCGCTCCAAAACCACAGGAGGCAGAAATGTGGGTCACGGTTAGGAGAGGCAAGGGGCAGAGGCAGGGACTAGAGAGTACCCCGGTGGCTGTACACCTTGGCAATAAGTACTCCTGTTTGAGTACTGATGGGGGGCACAGCCTACCTGAGGGTAGCAACAGCGACCGGGCCTCCGGTACAAAGACCGGCCCTGTTGCTCAGAAGAGTAAGGAAAAGAAGAGGAGGGCAGCAGTAATAGGGGACTCTATAGTTAGGGGGTCAGATAGGCGATTCTGTGGACGCAGTCAGGAGACCCGGATGGTAGTTTGCCTCCCTGGTGCCAGGGTCCGGGATGTGGCTGAACGTGTCTAAGATATCTTGAAATGGGAGGGAGAGGAGCCAGAGGTCGTGGTACATATAGGTACCAATGACATAGGTAGAAAAATAGAGAGGAGGTCCTGAAAGGAGAATTTAGGGAGTTAGGAAGAGTGTTAAGGAGAAGGACCGCAAAGGTAACAATCTCAGGATTACTGCCTGTACCACGCGACAGTGAGAGTAGGAATGGAGCAAAGTGGAGGATCAATGCGCAGCTAAAGGACTGGTGCAGAGCGCAGAGATTCAAGTTTCTGATCATTGGGACCTCTTTTGGGGAAGGTGTGACCTGTACAAAAAGGACGGGTTGCACTTGAACCCGAGGGGAACCTGGCGGGGAGATTTGCAAAGGCTACTGGGGAGACTTTAAACTAGATCGGTTGGGGGGAGGGACTCAAATAGAGAAGGCAAGTAGTCCGTTTGTGAGGCAGGAGGCAGAGAAGAGAAGCAGTCACGTAGAAGAGATGCAACATGTAGGGGGGAAAGAAGAAAAAAATAACAAAACGGAGAATAAGAAGTGGAGGGTTTCTTAAATGTGTGAGCAGAGAGACAGAGGGGTGTAAAATGAGGATAGGAGCAATAGGTAGCGAGGTGAAAAGTGGCAGGAAAACAAATCCAGGGCAAAAATCTAAAAGTGCCACTTTTCAACATAATTGTAAAAGGGCCAAGAGTGTTGTAAAAACAAGCCTGAAGGCTTTGTGTCTCAATGCGAGGAGCATTCGTAATAAGGTGGATGAGTTGAATGTGCAGATAGCTATTAATAATTATGATATGGTTGGGATCACGGAGACATGGCTCCAGGGTGACCAAGGCTGGGAGCTGAACATCCAGGGATATTCAATATTCAGGAAGGATAGACAGAGAGGAAAAGGAGGTGGGGTAGCGTTGCTGGTTAGAGCGGAGATTAACGCAATAGAAAGGAATGACATTAGCTTGGAGGATGTGGAATCGATATGGGTGGAGCTGCGAAACACTAAGGGGCAGAAAACGCTAGTGGGTGTTGTGTACAGGCCACCTAACAGTAGTAGTGGAGTTGGGGATGGCATCAAACAGGAAATTAGAAACGCGTGCAACGAAAGTAAAACCGTTATAATGGGTGACTTCAATCTACATATAGATTGGGTGAATCAACTTGGCACGGGTGCAGAGGAACAGGATTTCTTGGAATGTATGCGGGATAGTTTTCTAAACCAACATGTGGAAGAACCAACGAGAGAGCAGGCTATTCTAGACTGGATATTGAGTAATGAGGAAGGGTTAGTTAGCAGCCTTGTTGTACGTGGCCCCTTGGGCAAGAGTGACCATAATATGGTTGAGTTCTTCATTAGGATGGAGAGTGACATTGTTAATTCAGAAACACGGGTCCTGAACTTAAAGAAAGGTAACTTTGAGGGTATGAGACGTGAATTGGCCAAGATGGACTGGCAATTGATTCTTGAAGGGTTGATGGTGGATATGCAATGGAAGGCATTTAAAGACTGCATGGATGAACTACAACAATTGTTCATCCCAGTTTGGCAAAAGAATAAATCAGGGAAGGTGGTGCATCCGTGGATAACGAGGGAAATCAGGGATAGTATCAAAGAAAAAGATGAAGTGTACAAATTAGCCACAAAAAGCAGCCTACCAGAGGACTGGGAGAAATTCAGAGACCAACAGAGGAAGACAAAGGGCTTAATTAGGAAAGGGAAAATGGAGTATGAAAGAAAACTGGCAGGAAACATAAAAACTGACTGCAAAAGTTTTTATCGATATGTGAAGCTCAAAAGATTAGTTAAAACAAATGTAGGTCCCTTGCAGTCAGAAACGGTGAATTGATCATGGGGAACAAGGACATGGCAGACCAATTGAATAACTACTTTGGTTCTGTCTTCACTAAGGAAGACATAAATAATTTGCTGGAAATAGCAGGGGATCGCGGGTCAAATGAGATGGCGGAAATGAGTGAAATCCAGGTTAGCCGGAAAGTGGTGTTGGGTAAATTGAATGGATTAAAGGCCGATAAATCCCCAGGGCCAGATAGGCTGCATCCCAGGGTACTTAAGGAAGTAGCCCCAGAAATAGCAGATGCCTTAGTGATAATTTTTAGTATGGTCTAGTTATAGGAAGGATGTCAACATGGTCGCCTAGTTATAGGAAGGATGTCAACAAAATAGAGAGAGTACAGAGGAGATCTACTAGAATGTTGCCAGGGTTCCAGCAACTATGTTACAGAGAAAGGTTGAACAAGTTAGGTCTTTATTCTTTGGAGCGCAGAAGGTTAAGGGGGGACTTGATTGAGGTCTTTAAAATGATGAAAGGGATAGACAGAGTTGACGTGGATACGTTTTTCCCATTGAGGGTAGGGAAGATTCAAACAAGAGGGCATGACATGAGAATTAAGGGACAGAGGTTTCGGGGTAACGTGAGGGGAACTTCTTTACTCAGACGTGGTGGCTGTGTGGAATGAGCTTCCGGCAGAGGTGGTGGAGGCAGGATCGATTTTAACATTTAAAAGTAAAGTGGATAGGTATATGGACGTGAAGGGAATGGAGGGGTATGGTCTGAGTGCAGGTAGATGGGACTAGGGGAAAACAAATGGTCGGCACGGACTGGAAGGGCCGAGAGGGCCTGTCTCCGGCTGTAATTGTTATATGGTTATATGGTTATATGGTTATATGGTTATATGGCAGATTCTGGAGTAGTTCCTGAGGATTGGAGGGTAGCTAATGTAACCCCACTTTTTAAAAAAGAGGGAGAGAGAAAACAGGGAATTACAGACCAGTTAGTCTAACATCGGTAGTGGGGAAACTGCTAGAGTCAATTATTAAAGATGGGATAGCAGCGCATTTGGAAAGTGGTGAAATCATTGGACAAAGTCAGCATGGATTTACGAAGGGTAAATCATGTCTGACGAATCTTATTGAATTTTTTGAGGATGTAACTAGTAGAGTGGATAAGGGAGAAGCAGTGGATGTGTTGTATCTGGACTTTCAGAAGGCTTTCAACAAAGTCCCACACAAGAGATTGGTATACAAACTTAAAGCACACGGTATTGGTGGTTCAGTACTGATGTGGATAGAGAACTGGCTGGCAGACAGGAAGCAAAGAGTAGGAGTGAACGGGTCCTTTTCAGGATGGCAGACAGTGACTAGTGGGGTGCCGCAAGGCTCAGTGCTGGGACCCCAGCTATTTACAATATACATTAATGATTTGGACGAGGGAATTAAATGCAACATCTCAAAGTTTGCGGATGACACGAAGCTGGGGGGCAGTGTTAGCTGTAAGGAGGATGCTAGGAGGCTGCAGGATGACTTGGATAGACTGGGTGAGTGGGCAAATGCATGGCAGATGCAGTATAATGTGGATAAATGTGAGGTTATCCACTTTGGTGGCAAAAACAGGAAGGTGGACTATTATTTGAATGGTGACCGATTAGGAAAAGGGAGATGCAGCGAGACCTGGGTGTCATGGTACACCAGTCATTGAAAGAAGGCATGTGGTGCAAGAAAGCGAATGGTATGTTGGCATTCATAGCAAAAGGATTTGAGTACAAGAGCAGGGAGGTACTACTGCAGTTGTACAGGGTCTTGGTGAGGCCACACCTGGAGTATTGCATACAGTTTTGGTCTCCTAATCTGAGGAAAGACATTCTTGCCATAGAGGGAGTACAGAGAAGGTTCACCAGACTGATTCCTGGGATGGCACGACTTCCATATGAAGAAAGGCTGGATAGACTTGGCTTGTACTCGCTGGAATTTAGAAGATTGAGGGGTGATCTCATAGAGACTTACAAAATTCTTAAGGGGTTGGACAGGCTAGACGCAGGAAGATTGTTCCCGATGTTGGGGAAGTCCAGGACAAGGGGTCACAGTTTAAGGATAAGGGGGAAGTCTTTTAGGACCGAGATGAGAAAATCGTTTTCACACAGAGAGTGGTGAATCTGTGGAATTCTCTGCCACAGAAGGTAGTTGAGGCCAGTTCATTGGCTATATTTAAGAGGGAGTTGGATGTGGCCCTTGTGGCTGAAGGGATCAGGGGGTATGGAGAGAAGGCAGGTACAGGATACTGAGTTGGATGACCAGCCATGATCATATTGAATGGCGGTGCAGGCTCGAAGGGCCGAATGGCCTGCTCCTGCACCTAATTTCTATGTTTCTGTGTTTCTATGTTCTATGAGATTAAGTTTTCAGGTGTTGTTTGAAGTTCTTGATCCTGGCAAGGTGCTCCCTGTTGACAGAGGGTTTGTGTGACTCACAGCAAATGACTTTCACTTGAAGAATGAGATACCACAGACAATTGTAAACCATTTAAACAGTGTAGTTTAGTTTAGTTTAGAGATATCGTGCAGGAACAGGCCTTTCCGCCCACCGAGTCTGTGCAGACCTGCGATCCCTAGCATGCTAACACTATCCTACACACACAAATGGACAATTTACAATTTTACCAAAGCCAAGTAACTTACAAACCTGTACGTCTTTGGAGTGTGGGAGGAAACCGGGGCACCAGGAGAAAAGCAACGCAGCGAACAAACTCTGCACAGACGGCACCCGAGGTCAGCATCGAACCCGGGTCTCTCGGTACTCGTGACAATAAACTAAAACTGAACTGAACTGAACTGAACTATTGCGGATAGTGAAGATGGTTGTCCAAAATTTCAGCAGGGTCTTGTTCGATTGGCCAGGTGCGCTGAGGAATGGTTGATGGAATTTAACACAGAGAAATGTCAGGTGCCACATATTGGGAAGTCTAATATGTGCAGGACATACACAGTGTATGGCAGGCCTCTGGAGAGTGTTGTAGAGCAGAGGGATCTAAGACTGCAGGTGCATGGTTCCTTGAAGGTCCAGTCACAGGTGGATAGAAACATAGAAAATAGGTGCAGGAGTAGACCATTCGGCCCTTCGAACCTGCATCGCCATTCAATATGATCATGGCTGATCATCCAACTCAGTATCCTGTACCTGCCTTCTCTCCATACCCTCTGATCCCCTTAGCCACAAGGGCCACATTTAACTCCCTCTTAAATATAGCCAATGAACTGGCCACAACTACCTTCTGTGGTAGAGAATTCCAGAGATTCACCACTCTCTGTGTGAAAAATGTTTTTTCATCGCGGTCCTAAAAGACTTCACCCTTATCCTTAAACTGTGACCCCTTGTTCTGGACTTCCCAACATCAGGAACAATCTTCCTGCATCTAGCCTGTCCAACCCCTTAAGAAGTTTCTATAAGATGCCCCCTCATTCTTCTAAATTCTAGCGAGTACAACCCAAGTCTATCCTGTCTTTCTTCATATGAAAGTCCTGACTTTCCAGGAATCAGTCTGGTGAACCTTCTCTGTACTCCCTCATTGGTAAGAATGTCTTTCCTCAGATTAGGAGACCAAAACTGTATGCAATACTCCAGTGTGGTCTCACCAAGACCCTGTACAACTGCAAATTGTAAATTGTAATATTGTAAATAGCTGCGGTCCCAGCACCGAGCCTTCTGATACCCCACTAGTCACTGCCTGCCATTCTGAAAGGGACCTGTTAATCCCTACTCTTTGTTTCCTGTCTGCCAACCAATTTTCTATCCATGTCAGGACCCTATCCCCAACAGCATGTGCTCTAATTTTGCCCACTAATCTCCTATGTGGGACCTTATCAAATGCTTTCTGAAAGTCCAGTTGCACTACATCCACTGGCTCTCCCTTTTCCATTTTCCGAGTTACATCCTCAAAAAATTCCAGAAGATAAGTCAAGCATGATTTCCCCTTCGTAAATCCAGAGGCAGAGGCAGATAAGGTGGTCAAACAGGCTTTTGGCACATCCCCCTTCATCTGTCAGCGCATTATGTATAGAAGTTGGCAGGTCATGTTCCAGTTGTATAAGATGTGGGTGAGGTGCATTTCGAGCATTGTGTTCAGTTCTGGGCACCGTGTTATTCTGTAGGAAGGATGTTGTCAAGCTGGAAAGTGTACAGAGAAGATTTTCGAGAATGTTGCCAGGAATCGAGGGGCGGAGCTATAGGGAGAGTTTGAGCAGGCTGGGACTCTATTGAAACTCACCGAATAGTGAAAGGCCTGGATAGAGTGGATGTGGAGAGGGTGTTTCCACTGGTGGGTGGGTCTAGGACTAAGGGTCAACGGAATAAAAGGACGCACCTTTAGAAAGGAGATGAGGAGGCATTTATTTAGTCAGAGGGTGATGAATCTGTGGAATCCTTTGCCACAGAAGGCTGTGGAGGTCAAGTGAATGGATATTTTTAATAGACAATAGACAATAGGTGCAGAAGTACACTGCACTCCCTCAATAGCAAAGATGTCTTTCCACAAATTTGGAGACCAAAACTGCACACAATACTCCAGGTGTTGTCTCACTAGGGCCCTGTACAACTGCAGAAGGACCTCGCTGTTCCTATACTCAACTCCTCTTGCTATGAAGGTCAACATGCCATTCGCTTTCTTCACTGCCTGCTGTACCTGCATGGTTACTTTCATTGACTGATGAACAAGGACCCCCAGATCCCGTTGTACTTCCGCTTTTCACAATTTGACACCATTTCGATAATAATCTTCCTTCCTGCTTTTGCTACCAAAGTGGATAACCTCACATTTATCCACATGAAAATGCATCTGCCATGCATCTGCCCACTCACCCAACCTGTCCAAGTCACCCTGCATTCTCATAGCATCCTCCTCACAGTTCACACTGCCACCAAGCTTTGTGTCATCTGCAAATTTGCTAATGTTGCTTGTGATCCCTTCAGCTAAATCATTGATGTATATTGTAAATAGCTGCGGTCCCAGCCCCGAGCCTTCTCATATCCCACTAGTCACTGCCTGCCATTCTGAAAGGGACCTGTATATGCCTTCTCCCCAAAATCCACAAACCCGACTGCCCTGACAGACCCATTGTCTCTGCCTGTTCGTGCCCCACCGAACACATTTCTACATACCTTGACGCCATCCTATCCCCCTTTGTTAAATCCCTCCCCACCTATGTTCAAGACACCTCAGACACTCTCCGTCGGCTCCGTGCATTCCATTCTCCAGGCCCCCATCCTCTCATCTTTACCATGGACGTCCAGTCACTCTACACCTCCATCCCCCACCAGGACGGTCTCAAAGCCCTCCAGTTCTTCCTCGACCAGAGGAGCAACCCATACCTGTCCACTGACACCCTCCTCCGCCTAGCGGAGTTGGTCCTTACCCTCAATAACTTCTCTTTTGATTCCTCCCATTTCCTCCAAACACAAGGCGTAGCTATGGGCACACGCATGGGCCCCAGTTATGCTTGCCTCTTTGCCAGGTACGTCGAACAATCCTTGTTCTCGGCGTACCAGGGCCCCATCCCCGACCTCTGCCTCTGTTACATCGACAACTGCTTTGGTGTCACCTCCTGCACCCACACACAACTGACTGACTTCATCCATTTCCCCACCAACTTCCATCCGGCACTCAAATACACTTGGACCATTTCCGACATTTCCCTACCATTCCTTGACCTCACCATCTCTATTGCAGGTGATACACTCCTGACCGACATCCACTACAAACCTACTGACTCCCACAGCAACCTGGACGACTCTTCCTCCCACCCTGCTTCCTGTAAGGACTCCATCCCCTATTCCCAATTCCTCCGTCTACGCCGCATCTGCTCCCAGGATGAGGTGTTCCACACCAGGTCATCACAAATGGCCTCATTCTTCAGAGAACGGGGATTCCCCTCCCCCACTATAGATGAGGCTCACACCAGGGTCTCCTCCACACCCCGCAACACTGCCCTCTCTCCCCATTCCCCCACTCGCAAACAGGGCAGAGTCCCCCTGGTCCTCACCTTTCACCCCACCAGCCGGCAAATACAACACATAGTCCTCCGCCAGTTTCGCCACCTCCAACGTGACCCCTCCACTCGCCATATCTTCCCATCTCCCCCCCGTCTGCCTTCCCCAAAGACCGCTCCCTCCGCAATCCCTTGTCAATTCTCCCCTTCCCTCCCGCTCTACCCCTTCCCCGGGCACTTTCCCTTGCAACCGCAAGAAATGCTACAATTGGCCCTTCACCTCCCCCCTCCACTCCTTTCAGGGACCCAAGCAGTCCTTCCAGGTCCGACAGAGGTTCACCTGCACCTCCTCCAACCTCATCTACTGCATCCGCTGCTCCAGATGCCAGATGATCTATATCGGTGAGACCAAGCGGAGGCTTGGCGATCGTTTCGCCGAACACCTCCGCTCGTCCGCAATAACCAACCCGACCTCCCGGTGGCTCAGCACTTCAACTCCCCCTCCCATTCCGTATCCGACCTCTCGGTCCTGGGCCTCCTCCACGGCCAGAGTGAGCAACACCGCAAGTTGGAGGAACAGCACCTCATATTCCGCTTGGGGAGTCTGCATCCTCTGGGCTTGAACATTGAATTTTCTCAATTCTTTTAACCCGTGCTGTCTCCTCCTCTTCCCACCTCTCCCTCAGCCCTCGAGCCCTGGCATTCCCTCTCTCTCTATCTCCCTCCCCCACCCTAGTCGCACCAGCTTCTCATTTTCACACCACAAACAGCTTACAATGGCTTGTTCCCTTTATCATCGATACTTTTTTGCATTTCTTCCATTCATTGTTCTTTATCTCTCCACATCACCGTCTATATCTCTCGTTTCCCTGATCCCTGACCAGTCTGAAGAAGGGTCTCGACCCGAAACGTCGCCTATCTCCTTCGCTCCTTAGATGCTGCTGCACCCGCTGAGTTTCTCCAGCCTTTTGTGTACCCTCGATTCTCCAGCATCTGCAGTTCCTTCTTTAACAAAACACTGTTAATCCCTATTCTTTGTTTCCTGTCTGCCAACCAATTTTCTATACATTTCAGCACTCTACCCCCAATACCATGTGCTCTAATTTTACCCACTAATCTCCTATGTGGGACCTTATCAAATGCTTTCTGAAAGTCCAGGTGCACTACATCCACTGGCTCTCCCTTTTCCATTTTCCTAGTTACATCCTCAAAATATTCCAGAAGATAAGTCAAGCATGATTTCTCCTTGGTAAATCCAGAGGCAGAGACAGAGATTAAGGCAGAGATAGATAGATTCTTGATCAGTACGATTATGTCCACGATTATGGGGAGAGGGCAGGGGAATGGGGATAGGGGAGAGAGATAGATCAGCCATGGCTAAATGACGGAGGAGGCTCGATGGGCCAAATGGCCTAATTCTGCTCCTGTAACTTGTGAACTTATGAATTTATTATTCAGTGCCCTTCCTCATACCACAAAACTAGAATTAAAATAACCTCTTATCTGGTTGGGTGCTCCACATACTGACTTATAAAAATATTTCACATTCCTTGGAGAAGGAAACAAGGTTAAACAATACTGAACCCCTGCTAAAATTACATTGCGTGCTGTGGCTTTGAAGAATTATAATGGAACCTCTGCAGCTATGACGACACCCATGGATATTATTTGCGACCGAGTGATATTAAATAATCTGGAGGTGGACAAAAATGCTGGAGAACCTCAGCAGGTGAGGTACCATCTGGAGGATTGTGCACAATGTTGGTCTCCTAATTTGAGGAAGGACATCCTTGTGATTGAGGCCGTTCACGAGATTGATCCTTGGGATGTCACATGAGGTAACATTGAAAAGACTAGGCTTGTACTCACTGGAGTTTATTAGGATGAGGGGGGGATCTTATCGAAACATATAAAATTATAAAAGGGCTGGACAAGCTAGATGCAGGAAAAATGTTCCCAATGTTGGGCGAGTCAGAGGCCACAGTCTTAGAGTAAAGGGGAGGCCATTTAAAACTGAGGTGAGAAAAAACTTTTTTACCCAGCGAGTTGTGAATTTGTGGAATTCCCTGCCACAGAGGGCAGTGGAGGCCAAGTCACTGGATGGATTTAAGAGAGAGTTAAATAGAGCTCTAGCGGCTCGTGGAATCAAGGGATGTGGGGAGAAGGCAGGCACGGGTTATTGATTGGGGACGATCAGCCATGATCACAATGAATGGCGGTGCTGGCTCGAAGGGCCGAATGGCCTCCTCCTGCACCTGTTTTCTATGTTTCTATGTTTCTATGTTTCCATGAGAGAAGGAATAGGTGATGTTTCGGGTCGAGACCCTTCTTCAGACTGATGTCGGGGTGGGGGGGGGGGGGGGCAAAAAAGAAAGGATGAGGCGGAGACCATAGGCTTGTGGGAGAGCTGGGGGGGGGGGGGGGGGGGGGGTGGAGGGAGAAAGCAAGGAATATCTGAAGTTAGAGAAGTCAATGTTTATACCGCTGGGGTGTAAACTACCCAAGTGAAATATGAGGTGCTGTTTCTCCAATTTGCACTGGGCCTCACTCTGGCAATGGAGGAGGCCCAGGACAGAAAGGTCAGATTGGGAATGGGAGGGGGAGTTGAACTGCTGAGCCACTGGGAGATCAAAGTTAGTGCGAACTGAGTGGAGGTGTTAGGCAAAGCGATAGCCAAGACTTAAATAAACTCTATGTGCCTCTCATAATTGATAGTCCTTTCAGATTGCAGATTTTCCTCATGAAATAACAATGACTCTGCTTTTAACATTTTGATATTTTACAATTTAAACATTTAACCTATGATGAGTGTTTGACAGCACTGGGCCTGTACTCATAGAAACATAGAAACATAGAAATTAGGTGCAGGAGTAGGCCATTCAGCCCTTCGAGCCTGCACCGCCATTCAATATGATCATGGCTGATCATCCAACTCAGTATCCCGTACCTGCCTTCTCTCCATACCCTCTGATCCCCTTAGCCACAAGGGCCACATCCAACTCACTCTAAATATAGCCAATGAACTGGCCTCAACTACCCTCTGTGGCAGAGAGTTCCAGAGACTCACCACTCTCTGTGTGAAAAAAGTCTTTCTCATCTCGGTCTTAAAGGATTTCCCCTTATCCTTAAGCTGTGACCCCTTGTCCTGGACTTCCCCAACATCGGGAACAATCTTCCTGCATCTAGCCTGTCCAACCCCTTAAGAATTTTGTAAGTTTCTATAAGATCCCCTCTCAATCTCCTAAATTCCAGAGAGTATAAACCGAGTCTATCCAGTCTTTCTTCATAAGACAGTCCTGACATCCCAGGAATCAGTCTGGTGAACCTTCTCTGCACTCCCTCTATGGCAATAATGTCCTTCCTCAGATTTGGAGACCAAAACTGTACGCAATACTCCAGGTGTGGTCTCACCAAGACCCTGTACAACTGAAGTAGAACCTCCCTGCTCCTGTACTCAAATCCTTTTGCTATGAAAGCTAACATACCATTCGCTTTTTTCACTGCCTGCTGCACCTGCATGCCTACTTTCAATGACTGGTGTACCATGACACCCAGGTCTCGCTGCATCTCCCCTTTTCCTAATCGGCCACCATTTAAATAATAGTCTGCTTTCCTGTTTTTGCCACCAAAGTGGATAACCTCACATTTATCCACATATACTGCATCTGCCAAACATTTGCCCACTCACCCAGCCTATCCAAGTCACCTTGCAGTCTCCTAGCATCCTCCTCACAGCTAACACTGCCCCCCAGCTTAGTGTCATCCGCAAACTGGGAGATATTGCCTTCAATTCCCTCATCCAGATCATTAATATATATTGTAAATAGCTGGGGTCCCAGCACTGAGCCCTGCGGTACCCCACTAGTCACTGCCTGCCATTGTGAAAAGGACCCGTTTACTCCTACTCTTTGCTTCCTGCTTCCTACTCGCTGGAGTTTAGTAGAATGAGGGGGGACCTCATTGAAACGTACAGGATAGTGAAAGGCTTGGATAGAGTGGATGTGGAGAGGATGTTTCCACTAGTCTAGGACTAGACGTCACAGCCTCAGAATTAAAGGACGGACGATCTTTTCGGAAGGAGATGAGGAGGAATTTTTTTAGCCAGAGGGTGGTGAATCTGTGGAATACTTTGTCACAGACGGCTGTGGAGGCCGTCAGTGGATGCTTTTAAGGCAGGATTTAGATAGATTTTTTATTAGTACAGGTGTCAGAGGTGAAAGGGAGAAGGCAAGAGAATGGGGTTGAGAGGGAAAAATAGATCGGCCATGATTGAATGGCAGAGTAGACTAGATGAGTCGAATGGCCCAATTTTTCTCAAATCACATGATCTTATAATCTTATGAAAAGCAATGCCATTATTGCAAAGTGCCTTGGGATGATCGCAGGTCAAGAGAAGAGCTTTAGAAATGCAACTTGGTTATTTGGTAAACAAGTGTTAGCATTGTATCCCGTATCTGAACACGGTAAACGGCTCGATTGTAATCATGCATTGTCTTTCCGCTGACTGGATAGCACGCGACAAAACCTCGGGACACGTGACAACAAACTAAACCGAACCATACTGAGCCACGGACTGGGTGCGTCGAAGGGCCTGTTTCCACACTGCATCTCTAAACTAAACTGAACTCAGATGCCTTCACGGATTAGAACGCTGCACACAATAATCCAGGCGTGGTCGCACAAAGGCCACAGCAGCAACAATAGAAATGAACACCCATATAATCTTTTAATTGCAAAATATCTTAAGCATTTTTAAACAAAATTCATTGGCGATGAGCCACAAAGGAAATGATGTTCGATAATCTGTCGGGAGAATAGAGGGGATGAGCTTGTGGAGCGTGGCGCAGCGGTAGAGTTGCTGCCTCACAGCGCCAGAGACCCGGGTTCTATCCTGTCTACGGGTGCTGTCTGTACAGAGTTTGCACGTTCTCCCCGTGACCTGCGTGAGTTTTCTCCGGTTTCCTCCCACACTTCAAAGACGTTCAGGCTCGTCGGTTAATTGGCTTTGGTAAAATTGCAAATTGTCCCAAGTGTGTGTAGGATAGTGTTAGTGTGCGGGACGGTCGCTGGTCTGCGCGGACTGGGTGCGTCGAAGGACCTGTTTCCGTGCTGCAGCTCCAAACAGAAGCTACAAAAGACATAGGGTCCAGACGACCGAAGATGTGGCCAATAATGGTGGCGCTACCTCTCGCCGCCGGTGACCTGGGTTCGATCCTGACCTCAGGTGCTGTCTGCTTGTCGAGTCTGCGCACTCTCCCTGTGACTACGTGGGTTTCCTCTGGGTGCTCCGGCTTCCTCCCACATCCCGAAGACGCACAGGTTTGTAGGATAATTGGGCCTCTGTAAATTTCCCCGGAGCGTGCGGGGGCTTTCATCGCCCGGTCTGGCTTAAAATCAAACTGCTGCATCGTGGCAATCAAAGCTCCCGTTGTTGAAGACCCCGCCGGCCGATTGTAAGCCGCGCCGGACTATGAAAGGCCCCGGGAACGGGCCGATTCAAGCCCGATTATTCAGCGCGGAGGAAACTGCTGCTGCTGGAGTTCGGAGTCGGTCAACAACCGGGTCAGCTCCCGACGTGACCGTCCACAGGCCCCACGGCTGAAGCCTCACGCGTGTGTGTGTGTGCGTGTGCGTGTGTGTGCGTGTGTGCGCATGCGCGGGCGGCCACCAAAAAATTGTGTGTCCCCCATGTTTTGACAGCGATTTCCACCCCTGTTAGTACGGGTGTCAAGGGTGTGGGAAGGAGCTGCAAATGCTGGTTTATACAGAAAGACTGGATAAGACTTGGCTTGTACTCGCTGGAATTTAGAAGATTGAGGGGTGATCTCATAGAGACTTACAAAATTCTTAAGGGGTTGGACAGGCTAGATGCAGGAAGATTGTTCCCGATGTTGGGGAAGTCCAGGACAAGGGGTCACAGTTTAAGGATAAGGGGGAAGTCTTTTAGGACCAAGATGAGAAAATCGTTTTTCACACAGAGAGTGGAGAATCTGTGGAATTCTCTGCCACAGAAGGTAGTTGAGGCCAGTTTGCTGGCCATATTTAAGAGAGAGTTGGATGTGGCCCTTGTGGCTGAAGGGATCAGGGGGTATGGAGAGAAGGCAGGTACAGGATACTGAGTTGGATGATCAGCCATGATCATATTGAATGGCGGTGCAGGCTCGAAGGGCCGAATGCTCCTGCACCTAATTTCTATGTTTCTATACCGAAGACAGACGTAAAATGCTGGAGACTAAGGAAATTCAGCATGCGTCCAACTACTCTTACCAACCTGTACAGATGCACTGTGGATAACGAAGGTTGGACCACAGATTGGTTTGGGAACGGCTCTGCCCAATATTACAAGAAATTGCAGAGAGTTATGGATGGAGTCCAGTCCACCAGCCAGAGCAGACTCCCCACCATTGACTCCGTACACTCTCCACCCTGTGACCTATGTTGGCACAGATATTGTCGGCCGATGGGCCTGTTCCTGCTCCGTACTTTTACATGTTCCAGGAATAAAGGCATAGACTATTTTCTAAATGGGGGGAAAATCCAGATATCGGAGGTGCAAAGGGACTTGGGAGAGCTGGTGCAGGATTCCCAAAAAGATCATCTGTAGTCAAATCGGTAGTAAAGAAAGCAAACTCAATGCGAGCATTTATTTCCAGAGGGCTTGTATACAAAAACAGGGATGTATTGCTGAGGCTCTATAAGGCACTGGTCAGGATGCATTTGGAATATTGCGAGCAATTCTGGGCACTGTATCGGAGGAAGGATGTGCTGGCTCTGGAGAGGTTCCAGAGGAGGTTTACAAGAATGATCCCAGGGATGGGTGGGTTAACCTATGATGAGCGTGTGTCGGCACTGGGCCTGCACTTGCAAGAGCTTAGAAGAATGAGGGGGGACCACATTGAAACTCACCGAACAGTGAAAGGCTTGGATAGAGTGGATGTGGAGAGGATGTTTCCACTAATGAGAGACCATAGGAACGGAGATCACTGCCTCAGAATTAAAGGACTTTCCATTAGGAAGGAGATGAGGAGGAATTTATTTAGTCAGAGGGTGGTGAATCTGTGGAATTCTTTGCCACAGATGGCTGTGGAAGCCAAGAAAATTGAAATTTGTAAGGCAGAGATAGATAGATTCTTGATTAGTACGGGTGTCAGGGTAATGGGGAGAAGGCTGGAGAATGGGATGAGAAGGGAGATATAGATCAGCCAAGATTGCATGGCAGAGTAGACTTGATGGGCAGAATGGCCTAATTCTGCTCGTATCTCCGTATGATCTTATGTTCCATTCCCATTCTGCAGGAAATGGCAGAGTTGTGAACGCAGCCCAGACCATTCGCAAACCAATCTCTCTTCCATTGAGTCTATCTGCACTTTACGCTGCCTCGGCAAGGCCAGCAGTATC
Source organism: Okamejei kenojei (assembly GCA_035221665.1). Classification (NCBI taxonomy): domain Eukaryota; kingdom Metazoa; phylum Chordata; class Chondrichthyes; order Rajiformes; family Rajidae; genus Okamejei; species Okamejei kenojei. Next base: position 190,928,336 of record CM069131.1, read on the forward strand.
ATCAAAGACGAGTCCCAGCCCCGGCCACTCCCTCTTCTCCCCTCTCCCATCGGAAAACGCTCACCTCCAGATCACCAACTAGAGGGCGGTCCTGAGCTACCACCTACCTCAATGGAGACCCTCAGACTATCTTTAATTGGACTACTGGACTATACCTTGCACTAAATGTTTTTTCCTTTAGCCTGTGGACACTGTGGACGACTCGATTGTAATCATGTGTGTGTAGGAAAAAACTGCAGATGCTGGTGAGAAGGAGTGGGTAACCCTTCCTAGTTGAAACTCTTCTTCAGTCTAATCATATAGTCTTTCTGCTGCGATCCCCGCACACTAACACTATCCTACCCACACGAGGGACAATTCACATTCATACCAAGCCAATGAACCTACAAACCTGTACGTCTTTGGAGTGTGGGAGGAAACCGAAGATCTCGGAGAAAACCCACGCAGGTCACGGGGAGAACGTACGAACTCCCTACAGACTGCACCCGTAGTTAGGATTGAACCCGGGTCTCCGGCGCTGTGAGGCAGCAACTCCACCGCTGCGCCACCGTGCCGCCCTTCTTGGTCAGTCATTCTTGACCGGATCTTGAACGGTTGGTCAGGTGGGCCGAGTAATTAATACAAAGAAATGTGAGGTGTTGCGCTTTAGGACGTCTAACATGGGCAGGACCTACACTGTGAGTGGTAGGCCTCTGGGAAGTGGTGTGGTGCAGAGGGATCTCGGATTGCAGATAGATCATTCCCTGAAGGTGGCATCACAGATAGATGGGGTGGTCAAAATGGCTTTTGGCACGTTGGCCTTCATCAGTCAGAGCATTGAGTATAGAAGTCGGGAGGTCATGTTGCAGTCGTATAAGACGCTGGTGAGGCCGCATTTACAGTATTGCATTCAGTTCTGGGCAGCGTGTTACAGGAAAGATGTTGGAAAGGGTGCAGAGAAGATTTACAAGGATGTTGGCAGAACCCGAGGATCAGAACTATGGGGAGACGTTGGGCAGGCTGGGGCGCAGGAGGATGAGGGCTGAACTTTGAGATTGATTGTGTCGACGCCCAGAGTCTCTTGCCCAGAGTGGGAACATCGAGAACCAGAGGGCAACGGTTAAAGCTGAGGCTGTAAAGATCTGGAACCTGAGGGATAACTCTTTCATACGAAGGTTGGTGGGTTTATGGAACGAGCTGCCGGAGGAAGTTAGTTGAGGCGGGGATTATCATAATGTTTTAGGATCAATTAGACAGGTACATGGATAGGACAGGTTGAGAGGGATATGGGGCAAACGCAGGCGGGTGGGACTAGTGTAGCTGGGACATGTTGGCCGGTGTGGGCAAGTTGGGCTGTTGGGCCTGTTTCTATGCTGCATCACTCTATGACTGTGCCTCAGTACATATGAGAATATTACAGTAATCTAAACCTGGCCTGGCTTTGGAGGCAGTGGTGGCGCAGTGGTAGAGCTGCTGCCTTATAGCGCCAGAGACCAGAGTTCGATCCCGACTACGGGTGCTGTCTGTACAGAGTTTGTATGTTCTCCCCGTGACCTGCGTGGGTTTTCTCTGAGATCTTCAGATGCAGTTCAGTTTAGTTTATTGTCCCGTGTACCGAGGTACAGTGAAAAGCTTTTGTTGCGTGCTATCCAGTCGGCAGAAAGACAATACATGATTACAATCGAGCCATTAACAGTGTATAGCTGCAGGATAAAGGAATAACGTTTGGTGCAAGGTCAAGCCAGTAAAGTCTGATCAAGGATAGTCCGAGGGTCACCGATGGGTTTATAGGTTAATTGGTATAAAAAGTATAAAAGTATTGCTAGTGTGTGTGGGATAGTGTTAGTGTGCGGGGATCGCTGGTCGGCACGGACTCGGTGGGCCGAAGGGCCTGTTTCCATAGAAACATAGAAAAAAACATAGAAATTAGGTGCAGGAGTAGGCCATTCAGCCCTTCGAGCCTGCACCGCCATTCAATATGATCATGGCTGATCATCCAACTCAGTATCCCGTAACCTGCTTTCTCTCCATACCCTCTGATCCCCTTAGCCACAAGGGCCACATCCAACTCACTCTTAAATATAGCCAATGAACTGGCCTCAACTACCCTCTGTGGCAGAGAGTTCCAGAGACTCACCACTCTCTGTGTGAAGAAAGTCTTTCTCATCTCGGTCTTAAAGGATTTCCCCCTTATCCTTAAGCTGTGACCCCTTGTCCTGGACTTCCCCAACATCGGGAACAATCTTCCTGCATCTAGCCTGTCCAACCCCTTAAGAATTTTGTAAGTTTTCTATAAGATCCCCTCTTAATCTCCTAAATTCCAGAGAGTATAAACCGAGTCTATCCATCTTTCTTCATAAGACAGTCCTGACATCCCAGGAATCAGTCTGGTGAACCTTCTCTGCACTCCCTCTATGGCAATAATGTCCTTCCTCAGATTTGGAGACCAAAACTGCACGCAATACTCCAGGTGTGGTCTCACCAAGACCCTGTACAACTGAAGTAGAACCTCCTGCTCCTGTACTCAAATCCTTTTGCTATGAAAGCTAACATACCATTCGCTTTTTTCACTGCCTGCTGCACCTGCATGCCTACTTTCAATGACTGGTGTACCATGACACCCAGGTCTCGCTGCATCTCCCCTTTTCCTAATCTGTGGCAGAGAGATGCCGTGCTGTATCTCTAAACGAATCTAAACTAAACTAAGGTTCAGGTCTGAGCATTGCTGCATTCCCTCGCTGTGAGTCACGGAGAGAGCTGGAGGCTTGGATGGCACTGTCAGTTACAATTCCCAGTAACGCTGGGCTCAGACCAACAGCTTCAGGCCATTGGAACGGCTGCCAAGCCTCACAAACCTTCCTCATCTTGTGGGAAACTGAAAAAAGACCAAAAAAAAAATCATCATTTTTTTAGTTTTGTTTATCACAAAATAAACCGTGTTCTCGTTCCCACAGTGGACAGGCATTCCTGTCTACGTAACCCACCCCCCCCACCCCCCCCCCCCCCCCCACCCCTCCCGCCAAGAGCTTGAATGCGAGGCGAGTGATGAAGAATGGCATGGGCATGTTTCCGTATGGCACTGCCGGATGGAACATTTCTCATTTACCTTCATTCTTCAATGGGCATCATTCTGTTTTGCGTGGAAGACAATAGACAATAGACAATAGGTGCAGGAGTAGGCCATTCGACCCTACGAGCCAGCGCTGCCAATGTGGCAGAGAATTCCACAGCTTCACAACTATCTGGACCAAAATGTTTTTCCTCATCTCAGTCCTAAATGGCCTACCCATTATTCTTTAACTCTGACCCCTGGTTCTGGACTCCCCCAACATCGGGAACATTTCTCCTGCATCTAGCCTGTCCAATCCCTTAAGAATGCTACAGTGGCTTGCAAAAGTATTCATACCCCTTGAACTTTTCCACATTTTGTCACGTTACAACCACAAACATAAATGTATTTTATTGGGATTTTATGTGATAGACCAACACAAAGTGGTGCATAACTGTGAGGGAAAATGATACATGGTTTCCAAATTTTATTACAAATAAAAATCTGAAAAGTGTGGCGTGCAAAAGTATTCAGCCCCCCTGAGTCAATACTTTGTAGAACCACCTTTCGCTGCAATTACAGCTGCAAGTCTTTTGGGGTATGTCTCTACCAGCTTTGCACATCTAGAGACTGAAATGTTTGCCCATTCTTCTTTGCAAAATTGCTCAAGCTCAGTCAGATTGGATGGAGAGCATCTGTAAACAGCAATTTTCAAGTCTTGCCAGAGATTCTCAATTGGATTTAGGTCTGGACTTTGACTGGGTCATTCTAACACATGAATATGCTTTGATCTAAACCATTCCATTGTAGCTCTGGCTGTATGTTTAGGGTTTGTTGTCCTGCTGGATAGGTGAACCCCGCCCCAGTCTCAAGTCTTTTGCAGACTCTAACAGGTTTTCTTCTTTCCAAGAATTGCCCTGTAATTTGGCTCCATCCATCCTCCCATCAACTCTGACCAGCTTCCCCTGCTGAAGAAAAGCATCCCCCACAGCATGCTGCCACACACCACCATGTTTCACAGTGGGGATGGCGACTGTGTTCAGGGTGATGTGCAGTGTTAGTTTTCCACCACACATAGCGTTTTGCATTTAGGCCAAAAACTTCAATTTTGGTCTTATCAAACCAGAGCACCTTCCTCCACATGTTTGCTGTGTCCCCCACATGGCTTGTGGCAAACTGCAAACGGGACTTCTTATGGCTTTGTTTCAACAATGGCTTTCTTCTTGCCACTCTTCCATAAAGGCCCGATTTGTGGAGTGCACAACTAATAGTTGTCCTGTGAACAGATTCTACCATCTGAGCTGTGGATCTCTGCAACTTCTCCAGAGTTACCATGGGCCTCTTGGCTGCTTCTCAGATCAATGCTCTCCTTGGCCGGCCTATCAGTTTAGGTGGACGGCCATGTCTTGGTAGGTTTGCAGTTGTGCCATACTCTTTCCATTTTCGGATGATGGATTGAACAGTGCTCCGTGAGATGTTCAAAGCTTGGGATATTTTTTTTATATAACCTAACCCTGCTTTAAACTTCTCCACAACTTTATCCCTGACCTGTCTGGTGTGTTCCTTGGGCTTCATGATGCTGTCTGTTCACTAATGTTCTCTAACAAACCTCTGAGGCCTTCACAGAACAGCTGTATTTATACTGAGATTAAGATTACACACAAAGGACTATTTACTAATTAGTTGACTTCTGAAGGCAATTGGTTGCACTGGATTTTATTTAGGGGTATCAGAGTAAAGGGGGCTGAATACTTTTGCACGCCACACTTTTCAGTTTTTCATTTGTAAAAAAATTTGAAAACCATGTATCATTTTTCTTCCACTTCACAATTATGCGCCACTTTGTGTTGGTCTATCACATAAAATCCCAATAAAATACATTTCCGTTTGTGGTTGTAACGTGACAAAATGTGGAAAAGTTCAAGGGGTATGAATACTTTTGCAAGCCACTGTATATGTTTCTCCCTCTTATCCTAATTTGAGGAAGGACATTCTTGCTATTGATGGAGTGCAGTGTAGGTTCATGAGGTTAATTCCCGGGATAGCAGGACTGTCAAATGATGAAAGAATGGATCGACTGGGCTTGTATTCACTGGGATTCCGAAGGATGAGAGGGGATCTTATAGAAACATATAAAATTATTAAGGGATTGGGCACGCCAGATGCATGAAACATGTTCCCGATGTTGAGGGAGTCCAGAACCAAGGGGTAGAATAAGGGGTAGGCCATTTAGAACTGAGATGAGGAAAAACCTTTTCACTCGGAGTTGTGAATTTGTGGAATTCTCTGCCTCAGAAGGCAATGAAGGCAAATTCACTGGATGCATTCAAAAGAGAGTTAGATAGAGCTCTTTTGGATAGCAGAATCAAGGGATATAGGGAGAAGGCAGAAATGGGGTACTGATTGTGGATGATCAGCCAAGATCACATTGAATGGTGGTGCTGGCTCGTAGGGCCGAATGGCCTACTCCTGCACCTATTGCCTATGTATCTATGTATCTATATATCATTCTTCTAAATTCCAGTGAATATAAGCGTAGTCGATCGATTCGTTCATCGTATGTCAGTCCCGCCATTCTTGGTGAACCTACGCTGCATTCCCTCAATAGCAAGAGTGTTCTTCCTCAAATTAGGAGACCAAAACTGCACAAAGTACTCCAGGTGTGGTCTCAACAGGGCACTGTACAACTCTAGTAGGACCTCCCTACTCCTATACTCAATGATCCTCCTGCACTCCACAGAATAGAATCCCGGCCTGCTCAACCTCTCCCTATAGGAGCTGATGACCTCGAGTCCTGGCAACAGCTTCGTAGATGTACTGTACTGTAATAACTTTTCGAAGAAGTTGTGGGAGGGGATGATTCATCTGATGCAGGTACATGCCCACTTGGCAGATGTCCACACGCGTGGTATTTTTGGTTATGTTTACTGAGGCCAAGAGTTTAAAGGCAAGGAAGCAACGCTAAATATTTGCAATTTATGATCAGCTCTGGCTTAGATTAGTTTAAAGCAGACGTCAAAACAGGCCCACCAAGTCTGCACTGACTAAATCAAATGAACCTATCTAAAGAGTTACAAAAGCCAATTGACCTACATACCCGCATGTCTTCGGCATGTGGGAGGAAACCAGAGCACCTGGAGAAAACCCAGGACGTCATAGGGAGAACGTACAAAGTCCGTACAGACAGCACTGTAAATGGCTCGATTGTAATCATGTATTGTCTTTCCGCTGTTTAAGAAAGAACTGCAGATGCTGTAACAATCGAAGGTAGACAAAACATGCTGGAGAAACTCAGCGGGTGAGGCAGCATCTATGGGGGGAAGGAAATAGGCGACGTTTCGGGTCGAGACCCTTCTTCAGACTGGATAGCACGCAATAGCTTTTCACTGCACCACATGTGACAATCAACTAACTGAACTCTACCGCTGCACCTCCGTGACGTTCTGTTGGACACATTTATTGTGACAATAGACAATAGAAAATAGGTGCAGGAGTAGGCCATTCGGCCCTTCGAGCCAGCACCGCCATTCAATGTGATCATGGCTGATCATCCACAATCAGTACCCCGTTCCTGCCTTCTCCCCATAACCCCTGACTCCGCTATTTTTAAGAGCCCTATCTAGCTCTCTCTTGAAAGCATCCAGAGAATCTGCCTCCACTGCCCTCTGAGGCAGAGAATTCCACAGACTCACAACTCTCTGTGAGAAAAAGTGTTTCCTCGTCTCCGTTCTAAATGGTTTACTCCTTATTCTTAAACTGCGGCCCCTGGTTCCTGACTCCCCCAACATCGGGAACATGTTTCCTGCCTCTAGCGTGTCCAAACCCTTAATAATCTTATATGTTTCAATGAGATCCCCTCTCATCCTTCTAAACTCCAGAGTGTACAAGCCCAGCTGCTCCATTTTCTCAGCATATGACAGTCCTGCCATCCCGGAAATTATCCTTGTAAACCTACGCTGCGCTCCCTCAATAGCAAGAATGTCCTTCCTCAAATGAGGGGACCAAAACTGTAGTGCCATATGTAACACCATGTTGCCAGTATGCCATTTTGGTCGGCACAGACAAGATGGGCTGAAGGGCCTGTTTTGTGCCAGTCAGCTTTGTTTAGTTCAGTTTTAGTTTGGAAATTCAACACGGAAACAGGCCCTCCGGCCCACCGAGTCCGTGCTGACCAGCGATCACCCCGTACACCAGCACGATCCTACACACTGGGGACAATTTACAATTTTGCCAAAGCAAAATATAATCCATCAAACCTGCACGACTTTGTAGTGTGGGAGGAAACCGGAGCATCCGAAGAAAACCCACGCAGCTCACGGGGAGAACGTGCAAACTCCGCACAGACAGCACCCGTAGTCAGGATCGAACCCGGGTCTCTGGCGCTGTGAATCTGCAACTCCACCGCTGCATCACCGTGAAGCCATAAGTTATAGGATCCATTCGGCCCATCAAGTCTACCCCGTCATTCAATCATGGCTGATCTATCTCTCCCTCCCAACCCCGCTCTCCTGCCGTCTCCCCATAACCTCCGACACCCGTACTAATCTAGAATCTATCTATCTCCGCCTTAAAAATAGCCAATGAAAATCCACAGATTCACCACCCCTCTGAATGAAGAAACTCTCGAAATTAAAGATAATATCAGGGCATCAAAGATTACAGGGAGAAGGCAGGAGAATAGGGTTGAGAGGGAAAATAGATCAGCCATGATAGAATGGAGGAGTAGAGGCGATGGGCCGAATGGCCTAATTCTGCTCCTATGTCTTATGGGGTTGAGGTCTTATTTGTGGGGAATGAAGGGAATGTTTTGTAAGGGGTTTACAGTGGATGTGAGGAGCACCCTTTCCCTGTTAGAAACAAGTCTCCTGAACAAGGATGGCATGGTGGCGCAGAGGTAGAGATGCTGCCTCACAGCGCCAGAGACCCGGGTTCCATCCCGACCACAAGTGCTGTCTGTACGTTCTCCCTGTAACCACATGGGTTTTCTCCGGGGGCTCCAGTTTCCTCCCACACTCCAATGACGTGCAGGTTTGTAGGTTAATTGGCCTCGGTAAAAATTGCGACTTGTCCCTAGTGTGTGGCGTAGTGTTAGGGTACGGGGTGCACACTAACACTATCCTACACACTGGGGACAGTGTACAATTTTACTGAAGTTGATTAACGTACAAACCTGCATGTGATTGGAGTGTGGGAGGAAACCAGAGTCCGCGGAGAAAGCCCACACAGTCACTGGGATAACGTACAAACTCCGTTATGGAACCCGGGTCCCTGGCGCTGTGAGGCAGCAACTCTACCGCTGCACCGCCATGCTGCCCTGTGTCGTGTGTCTATCTTCAAACTCTCCCCGTGACATCTCTCTCTCTCTCTCCCCCTCAGGGAGACTTGCTCAGCTCCCATATCCTGAACGTTATTCAAAGTTCCAGGGAAATTTGCGCAGCGTTCAAACTCAGCACAGGCCTGGAGTGAATGACTCGGTGATAAACAGACGGATGATTCAGAGTTAGTGAGATCACTTCCGTACCGTCCGCAAGTACGGAGGGGAAGGGGTGTGGGGTAATAGGGGACCTCTGTACTGTCCCGTCACACACTTATCAGGGACACACACAAACACACTCCAAAGACATGTGGGTTTGTAGGTTAATTGGCCGGTAAAATTGTACATTGTCCCCAGTGTGTAGGGTAGTGTTAGTGTGTGTGGATCGCTGGTCGGCGATGACTCGGTGTGCCGGAGGTCCTGTTTCCACGCTGTATCTCTAAACTAAACTAACTACCGTTCCCACTCAAGCTGGAAAGGGTAATGAGAAGATTTACAAGGGTGCTGCAAGGACTAGAGGGTGAAGCTATAGGGAGAGGTTGAGCAGGCTGGGTCTCTATTCCTTGGAGTGCAGGAGGATGAAGGGTGATCTTATAGAGTTGTATAAAATCATGAGAGGAATAGATCAGGTAGATGCACAGAGTCTCTTGCCCAGAATAGGTGAATCGAGGACCAGTGGACATAAGTTTAAAAGTAAAGGGGAAATGATTTAATAGGAATCTGAGGGGTAACTTTTTCACACTAAGGATGGTGGGTGTATGGAACAAGTTGCCAAAGGAGGTCATTGAAGTTCAAGAAAATAGTATGTTTACGACTCCCGATGCCAGGTACTTGTTAGTCAAAACCCAAACCTGATTTGAACAACCCAGTCAAGGACAAGAATAAACTAATAAACAAAGATAACAATGCTCCAGCCAGCCTCGCAACGGGCCTTCGAAATACAGTCTGTTCATGAGTCAGAGTCGACGAAGAGAGAGAGAATTCTGGGAGCTTCTGGTATTTAAGCTTCCAATGAGTCACCCGTCACCTGACGAAGCTTGGCCAATCGGGTACAGGAGCCCTTAACCCCTTGATTCCTGACTCCCAGCCACGGGGCCTGCACTCAGGAGAGAAACAGAAGAGTTAAGTACATAGCATTCACCAGAGGGGGGGGGGGGGGGGAGTACCCACCCAAAGATACTGAATAAGCTTCGGAAGAAACTATTCAGTGACAACGGAACTTGCCAATACCCTTTCAGCAAGTCCAACTTAGACACAAAAGATGCACTTCCCACATGATCACCGCAATCCTCCATCCGTGGAAGAGGATAGCAATCCGGCTTAGTTACACCATTCACCCTCCGAAAGTCCGTGCAAAACCTGTCCTCCCCTTTAGCTTTCGTAGCCAGTAGACACGGAGAACTCCACGGACTACAACTAGGTTCAGCAATTGCATGCTGCAGCATATAGTCAACCTGACCTCTTAGACGTTGACGCTTGTCAGGGTTGACCCGATACGGATGGTGTTTAATTGGCGCAGCACCGGCCACGTCAATGTCATGCTGCAGCACAGACGTTTGAGAAGGCACATCCGAGAACAGTGACCCATTTGACCCCACCAAAGCAAGCAGATCATCCCGCTGGCTTCCAGACAAATGAGACAACCGCAAGGGAAGCGACTCCAAAGCTTCAGAGTTGCACAGCTTTCCCTGCGTCACTGCCACCGACAACCGTGCCTCACCCACATCACCACCCGTGTCAGGGGGCAGCACTACCTCAGCCAAAACTGGCTTAGACACAGTCCGGTGAAACCGCTCGAGAGCTCCCTGGCTCTCAGGATGATACGCACTGGAGTAACAATGCTCAATATCCAACAACTTCATTACCTGACCAAAAACCTTTGACATGAAGTTGGAACCTTGGTCACTCTGCACAACCTTGGGCACACCGAGAGACTTCACAATGGCTGGGGCAGTAATGTTACGCAAAGGGACCACCTCCGGAAAGCGGGTAGACGCACACATAATTGTCAATAAAAACTTGTTGCCCGCCCTTGTCCGAGGTAGAGGACCCACACAATCAACTAGAATCCGTTCAAACGGCTCCCCGACCACAGGGATTGGATATAAAGGCGCAGGAACAATCGATTGGTTTGGCTTTCCTGCCACATGGCAAATGTGACAACACCTGCAGTGCTGTTTCACGTCCTTTTTCAACCCTGGCCAAAAAAAATTCCATAAGATACGGTCATAGGTCTTATTGACCCCCAAATGTCCACCCAGAGGTCCATCATGAGCCAAATAGAGTATCTCGACCCTATACCGACGAGGTATCACAATCTGATCACAATCAATCGCTCCAATCATCGTGCCCCGACATATCCAAGGGAGACCACTTTCGCATCAGTAAGCCAGTCCTCAGAAAATACCCCTTTGGAATCCATATCCCCCTCAGGCACCGCGCAGTCGAACAGATCCGATAAACCTTGATCACTCTTTTGCTCCTCAACCAGCCGGTCACGTGACAAGACCCCATCTTGAGATGTAGAAACACCCTTCACAACACAGGATCCATCATCCTGATCCCCAAAAATGCTCTCACTCAGGTCCACTACATCTTCAAACTTTGCATGGCTCTTAGCCATAGCCCTTGTGACAGCACAAGCTGTGAAGACCATCGGATGCTGCTTAGCCAATATATCAGGACTCTGCACCATCGGCAGAGCTATCCAGCTACCCTAAGAGTCACTTACAACAAGAAGGAACATTTTTTCACCAATCCTGTGGAAGCATTGGACTTTGCCTAGAAGATTAAGGCTTGAGAGGATGCTTGAATAATACTTTTAAAACTGTGCCTCACCATTGAATAAACTGACTTTGCAGGACTGGATGGAATTGAAGTGGTGTCTAAGGAAGCTGAAGAAAGATGTGGATCGGAAACTCTCCCATGGATACTAATAATTAGTATAACTGCAATACCAATACAAATAACTAATAAATACTAAAATTATAGCGTGGTATCTTTACTAATCAGAGTTAATAATTATCACTAATGACTAATACTTACTTATAATGGAATGATTAGAGTCAAATATAGAGTTTGATTTCATTTGCCCTCTTTGGAAACCTTTCTTTTTTACTAGTAATTTTCATTTTTATTTAATTTTTTCCTTTCTTTTTGTTTTTTTTTAATTAGATTTTCAAGCAAGTTTCAAATAGATGTATCCTCACATTTCCGACTATTGGAACTCGAATATTTTAAAATTTAATATCCCCGGTAAAATACTGCTATGGAATAAAAATTCCAAGTAACCAAGGAGCTGGTTAAGTTCGTAACATCAACTAGGGAAGTCGGTAGATGGTTAGCCATGCTAGTATGGCTAGCACTAACTACACTAATACTAGATGTAGTTTTTTCCTTCTTTGTGCACAATACTAATTTCTTAACCTATCCTCTTTTCTTCTCTATTATAAACTATCTTTGAATGGAGTTACAAATTGGTTCAAAGGAGATATACACGTGAGAGACATTCAAGGGTCTTAAAATTCGTGTATTCGGAGTTCGGGTGTAAGGTCGGGTCTGTCGAACTGAACCATTGGCTCTATTATAGACCCCCATAGACAAAAGATGCAAGATTTAAAAATGAATACGGGGAATGAAGGAATAACGTTTTGCAGCTGGAACGTTAAAGGTATTAATGAACCAATTAAGAGAGGTAAAGTATTAGCGCATTTAAAAGCAATTAAAGCTGATGTGATTTTCATTCAAGAAACACATTTAAAAAAGATGCGGAGCATAGGCTGAAAGCTAAATGGATAGATAAAATGTATCATTCTTCTTTTACACACAAATCAAGAGGCGTAGCAATATTATTTCGTAAAGGCACTTTATTCAAACATACATCAACTATAACTGATAATGATGGCAGATACATTATTGTAATAGGAGAATTAAATGAACAAAAAATGATTTTTGTCAATGTATATGGACCAAACTTTGATAGTCCACTGTTTTATAAGAAAATATTTAACAACATCCCAGAAATAGCACAACATAACTTAATAATTGGAGGAGATTTAAATTGTACATTAGATTCCTATTTAGACAGATCCACAAGACAAAGGAAAACCAAATCCCATTCCAGTGACTTATTAAATGCATATATGGATACTAGTAACATTAAAGATGTTTGGAGAGTAGAAAATCCAACTGGACGAGAATATTCATTTTATTCACCTGTACATAAAACCTATTCAAGAATAGATTATTTTTTGGTTGACGCTAAACTTATCTCACTCATAATTCAAAATACCATAATATTACAATCTCAGATCATGCACCTTTAACATTTATGATTAAAATAAATGGTAAAACGGAAAAACAGGGACAATGGAGATTTAACCCACAAATTTAAAAAAACAAAGCCACTCAGGAATATATTATAGAACAGATCAAGATTTTCTTTGAAATAAATGATAAACCGGAAATATCCTCTTCCCTATTATGGGAAACTTTTAAAGCATATGCTCATGGAATTATGATTTCTTCTCAAGCATTTTATAATAAAGAGAATCGGAGGGAACAACAGGAATTAGAAAAGGAGATTAAACCATTAGACACAGAGAACGCTGCTAATCCATCCATAACAACACATAATAAAATCGCTGCACTGAAATATAAATTAAATAAAATATACTCAGATCAAGTTGTAAAACTCTATCAATACACTAAACAATTACAATTTGAATTTGGAGATAAACCTCAAAAATTATTGGCTCGTCAATTAAGGAAGATGGAGGGAGAAAAAATAATCCATTGGATTAAATCATACAATGGCGAACCATTAGTACAACCTAAAGATATTAATGAGAGATTTTTACAATATTATAAAAATTTATATTCAGCTAAAACGACAGAAAACAGGATAGGAATAGAAGCATTTAAAAAAAAATGTAATCTGAATGGGTTGGATTCACAAAATAGAGAATCACTATATGCTGAAATTTCAGTAAAATAAATCGAAGAATCTATCAGATCATTAAAAAATGGTAAAACAGCGGGACCAGATGGTATTGGCTCGGAATTTTATAAAACATTTTATGATCTGATTGCACCACGTTTGAAGATACTTTATGAATACATTTATACCCACCAGAAACTACCTGAAACGTTAAATGAATCTATTATAACACTTATACCTAAAATAGACAAAGACCTGGATGACCCAGGATCATATAGAGCTATAGCTCTTTTAAATACTGATCAAAAGATACTAACCAAAATATTAGCACAAAGACTAAGTACAGTTATTAATAAATTAATTCACCCAGATCAAACAGGATTTATACCAAAACGATATTCCTCGTGTAACCTGAGACGATTATTCAATATTATATATTCAAAAAGAGGTATTAATAAAGACCTAGTAATGATATCGTTAGATGCGGAGAAAGCCTTTGACCAGGTGGAATGGTCTTACTTGTTTTCAGTTATGGAAACTTTTAAGTTGGGAGAGAAGTTTATTACTTGAGTTAAATTATTATACACTAATCCAACAGCCGGAATAATAACAAATCAAATGCTATCAACTAAATTTAATCTATTTCGAGGCTGCATCCCCCACAATCAAAATGTGGATTACAGGAATATTGGAGACACTTCATCTGGAAAGATTAAGGCTTGTCCTACTGGACAGGTTGGATCTTTTCAGAGGGATATGGTCTCCATTTATTGAATATTTAAAGGGTCAAAATGGCTCGGTACGAGAGCCTGACTGAAGCCTGAATAATGGAATAGATGAAGAATCACGTAAAACAAATCATGGATATATCTCCAATGATGGATAACTTTTTTAATACTCCACTCATTTCTTTATTTTTGATTTCCTACTTTTACTTTATTTTTCTCTATCTTTTCCTATCTGTTAAAAAAAATGTATAGAAATACAAATGACATAATTGTTAATATTAATAATATTACGAATGTATGTGAGAAGTATATACTATTAATATGTACTTACGTCAAATAAAAAGATTTAACAAAAGAATAATTCCGACACTCATCAGACGCAGGCATCCCAGGAACCACAGGTGCTTTTTGTGTACCCACCAAAGCCACAGGCTTTGCATCTTTCCTTTGCAGGACGGGACACGACTTTAAAATGTGCCCGCTCCCTTTACAATAGTAGCACACAGGCCCTTCCTTAGTCCTGAAATCTCCGTCAACCTTATCAGCTCGGACCTCCCCCTGTATTAATGAGCTGACCCTTGCAGGCACAGAAACAGCTTTGGCACTGCCACCGGTGACACCACCACGATTAAACGGCCGTGCACCAAAACTATAGGATTGCCCAGCAAACTCAGTTTTATGAGTCAATACATACTCATCTGCTAACACCGCGGCCTTAGACACCTCCCGTTCCCTAGAAGAAACTCGGGAGGCATTCAATTCCTTGTCCTGCCGCTCAAGGCGTTCCATTTCAAGCACGACCTCTTTCTCTCTTAAGGCCCTCTCCTCCTTTTTCATTTCAAGCTCTGATTGGAGCACGAGCTCTTTCTCTTTTATTTCAAGCTCTTTCGCTCTTAAGGCCCTCTCCTCCTTTTTCATTTCAAGCTCTAACTCCTTCAATCGAATGGGGTCCCCCATTTCCTGACTAGGCTTTGTAGAAGATAGAGGACTGTCTGCACCAGCAGGCACTACCCCACTCCTCACCAACGCAGACCATAACTCCAACTTTATAGCCTCTTTCTTCAAATGCTTATCAATAGGCACCTTATAGCTCTCTGCCAGCATACACAAATGCTCCTTGGTACATTTATCAAACAACTTCCGACTAGGAGCCTCAGTAAATTCCTGTACTTTAAACTCCATATCCAATGTAGGACCAAACCACCAGCCAAACCCTGGGCACAAATGTTACCACAAACGGAAGAGAAAAAAAATCTCCTCACAACACAGAATTCCTCAGTCACCAGAAGCCTACCAAAAAAAAACCCAAAACTGTCTAGGGTTCTCAAAGCTTAGAATGAGCCCCCATTTTGTTACGACTCCCGAATGCAGGTACTTCAGAGCCGCGTAACATAGTCAAAAACCAGGCTCAAGTTCAAGAAAATTTGTATTTTATTTTTGTTTAAAAACCCAAACCTGATTCAAACAACCCAGTCAAGGACAAGAATAAACTAATAAACAAAGATAACAGTGCTCCAGCCAGCCTCGCAATGGGCCATCGAACTAGAGTCTCTAACCTGCCTAAATGGAAATAACCCTTAAACAAAATACACGAAAACCCTCAGGTCAGCCCTTATCCGTCCCAATTTAATATTAATTGACAAAGGTAGGTAATAATACACAAAGTTCTATGCCATGTGGCCAGCCTCCTGCAGTTCAAACCACAGTCTGTTCATGAATCAGGGTCGACGAAGAGAGAGAGAATTCTGGGAGCTTCTGGTATTTAAACTTCCGATGAATCACCCATCACCTGACGCAGCTTGGCCAATCGGGTACAGGAGCCCTTAACCCCTTGATTCCTGACTCCCAGCCACGGGGCCTGCACTCAGGAGAGAAACAGAAGAGTTAAGTACATAGCATTCACCAGAGGAGGGAGGGAGTACCTAACAACATGTACGTGGATAGGGCTGGTTTAGAGGGATGGGACTGGTGTAGATGGGACCTGTTGGTCGGGATGGGCAAGTTGGGCCGAAGGGCCTGTATCCACGCTGTATGACTCTGATTATCCCTAAACTCAAAAGTCAGAAGATAATATCAGCAGTGACTAATCGTCTTAGGCTCAGCAGCAAAGAGGAAATCCTTTCCAATTAGGGGAATGAAGTGATTTCCACAAAAGAGAGGGGAGGAACAATAATCCTGTCCAAGTAGTTACTCATGCTCTGTCTAGTTGTTCAGGCCTGTTCCAACTGTGGCATACATCTGAGCAATGCTCTGATGCCTGCTTTAGATTAACCCATTGCATGGCCAGGCCCTGGGAAATGTAGTAGAGTGGAGGGGTCCAGGAGTATATAAAGATAGACACAAAATGCTGGAGTATTTAACTCAGCGGGACAGGCAGCGTCTCTGGAGAGAAGGAATGGGTGACGTTTCGGGTTGAGACCCTTCCTCAGTACATAAACATGGAGCATAGTGTCTGAAGTCTGAAGAAGGGTCTCGACTCTTCTTCAGGTACAGCAGGCAGTGAAGAAAGCTAATGGAATGTTGGCCTTCATAACAAGAGGATTTCAGTACAGGAGTAAAGAGGTTCTTCTGCAGTTATATAGGGCTCTGGTAAGGCCACATCTGGAGTATTGTGCACAGTTTTGGTCTCCTAATTTGAGGAAGGACATCCTTGTGATTGAGGCAGTGCAGCATAGGTTCACGAGATTGATCCCTGGGATGGCGGGACTGTCATATGAGGAAAGATTGAAAAGACTAGGCTTGTATTCACTGGAGTTTAGAAGGATGAGGGGGGGGATCTTATAGGAACATATAAAATTATAAAAGGACTGGACAAGCTAGATGCAGGAAAAATGTTCCCAATGTTGGGCGAGTCCAGAACCAGGGGCCACAGTCTTAGAATAAAGGGGAGGTCATTTAAGACTGAGGTGAGAAAAAACGTTTTCACCCAGAGAGTTGTGAAGTTGTGGAATTCCCTGCCACAGAGGGCAGTGGAGGCCAAATGACTGGATGGATTTAAGAGAGAGTTAGATAGAGCTGTAGGGGCTAGTGGAGTCAAGGGATGTGGGGAGAAGGCAGGCACGGGTTATTGATAGGGGACGATCAGCCATGATCACAATGAATGGCGGTGCTGGCTCGAAGGGCCGAATGGCCTCCTCCTGCACCTAATTTCTATGTTTCTATGTTTCTATGTTTCCTTCTCTCCAGAGATGCTGCTTGCCCCGCTGAGTTACTCCAGCACTTGTCCAAATCTATCTCCTTGAGCACTGCAGCACAAGAACATGGTGGCGCGGCGGTAGAGTTGCTGCTCCACAGCGCCGGAGACCCGGGTTCGATCCTGACTACGGGTGCTGTCTGTATGGAGTTTGTACGTTCTCCCCGTGACCCGCGTGCGTTGTTTCCGGGTGCTCCGGTTTCCCATCCCACACTCCAAAGACATGCAGGCTTGTAGGTTAATTGTCTTCGGAAAGAAATTGTATCCAGTTATCTGTGTAAATGATTTGAATATGTAGTGATAGCCCCAGCCTCAACTACCTCCTCCGGCAGCACATTCCAAACACCCACCGCCCTCATGTTCCTATTAAAACAAACATCTCTGCAACTGGATCCTCGACTTACTGGCCATCAGACCCCAATCAGTGAGGATAGTGGACAAGTCATCCTCCACAACAATCCTCAACACTGCAGCTCCGCAAGGCTGCGTTCTCAGCCCCCGTCTTTACTCCTTGTACACCCACTACTGTGCAGCCACGTACAAATCTAATTCCATTGACAAATTCACAGACGACACCACCATTGTGGGCCGGATATCAAATAATGATGAGACGGATATACAGGGAGGAGATCGAGAACCTCGTGACCTGGTGTCGAGACGACAACCTTTCTCTCAACGCCAGCAAGACAAAGGAGATAGTGATGGACTTCAGGAAGTGAAGCGGTCCACACGCCCCAGTCTGCATTGACGGCGCCGAAATAGAGATGATTGAAAGCTTCACATTCCCTCGGGGTCAATATCACCAATCAACCTCTACTGGACCACCCAGACTGAAGCGACGACCAAGAGAGCACACCAACGCCTACACTCCCTTAGAAGGCTTAGAGAGTTCGGCACATCCCACACAACTCTCACCAACTTCTACACATGCGCCGCAGGAAGCATTTTATCGGGATGCATCACAGCACGGTTTGGGAACAGCTCCATCCAAAACCGCAAGAAATTGCAGCGAATTGTGGACGCAGCCCAGACCATCGCACAAACCAACCTCCCTTCCATTGACTCCATCTACACCTCACGCTGCTCCAGAAAGGCCAGCAGCATCATCAAGGACCAGTCGCACCCCGGCCACTCCCTCTTCTCCCCTCTCCCATCAGGCAAGAGGTACAGAAGTGTGAAAACGCACACACCTCCAGATTCACGGACAGTTTCTTCCCAGCTGTTATCAGGCAACTGAACCATCCTCTCACCAACTAGAGAGTGGTCCTGACCTCCCATCTACCTCATTGGTGACCCTTGAACTATCCTTGAGCGGACTTTGCTGGCTTTACCTTGCACTAAACGTTATTCCCTTTAACATGTATCTGCACACTGTAAATGGCTCGATTGGAATCATGTGTTGTCTTTCTGCAAGCGGGTTAATTCACGGACTGGTGAGAAACTACATCTGGAAAATATTAGGCTTGTCTTGGCAGAAAAACCAGATCAATTTTTCAAGACATGGACATCCTTCACCGAATTCGTACAAGGATAATATGGTGCAACACAAATGTTGGATTTAAATCCGATTCTGGGTTGGGTGAAGTGGGCGGGAGGGGGACAAGGGACAGGTATATCTCCACTTTTTTCTTTTTTTCTTTTTTCCTTTTTCCTCTCTTCTATCTTTATTGGCCACACTACTTTGGTAGTCTAGGGATCCTATCTTTTCACTTTTCACTTTTTCCCTCTCTTGTTCTTTCTCTCTTCTTTTACCTCATTTTCAGGTTAAAATTGAAGCTGTACAATAATTGTATAATTTTACACACTGAATGTTTTATTCCTGTACAATTGCTTCTAATAGAAATAATTAAAAATTTAAATTAAAAAAAATTCTCGGACTGGCGGGACCGACATATGATGGAAGAATGAGTCGACGGCTTGACAAGGATTTATTTAGAAGGATGAGAGGTAATCTTACAGAAACATATAAAAATTCTTAGGGGATTGGGCAGGATGGATGCAGGAGAATTGGGAGACTCCAGAACCAGGGGTCACAGTTTAAGAATAAGGGGTAGGCCATTTTGGACTGAGATGAGGAAAAACCTTTTCACCCAGAGAGTTGTGATTCTGTGGAATTCTCTGCTACAGAAGGCAGTGGACGCCAATTGTATTCAAGAGAGAGTTAGATTTAGCTCCGAGGACTAATGGAATCAAGGGATATGGGGAAAAAACTGGAAGTGATTGTGGATGATCAGCCATGATCATATTTAATGGCGGTGCTGGCTCGAAGGGCTGAATGACCTACTCCTGCACCTCTTTTCTATGTTTCTGTTTCAATGCAACAAAAGCTTTTCACTTAGTACGCAAATTGCTCACAACACTCCAACTGTGTTCTGACCTGTGCCTTTTATCAGTAACTATGCCATGTGGGACCCGTTGGGCCCTGTTCGCCCAACGCAATATTCCACCACTGATCCATACCCCCAACGCAACCCGTTTAGGTTCTTTGCCAATTGATAATATCTCAGACTTTGGCACACCCTTCTATACCTCATCACTGTCGATTAAAATCTATCTCTTTGATCAATACACCTTTGAGGCTGGGATAAGGCCACAAGGTCTTCAGTGATAGGAGCAGAATTAGGCCATTCGGCCCATCAAGTCCACTCCGCCATTCAATCATGGCTGATCTATCGCTCCCTCCTAACCCTATTCTCCTGCCTTCTCCCCATAACATCTGACACCTGTCCTAATCAAGAGTATATCTATCCGTATCTTTAAAATATCCATTGGCCTCCACGGCCTTCAGTGGCCGAAATACCACAGATTCACCACCCACTGACCAAAGATATTCCTCCTCATCTCCTTCCTAAAAGAACGCCCTTTAATTCTGAGGCTGTGACCTCTAGTCCTAGACTCTCCCACTAGTGGAAACATCCTCTCCACATCGACTCTATCCAGGCCTTTCACTGTTCGGTGAGTTTCAATGAGGTCCCCACTCATTCTTCTAAACTCCAGCGAGTTCAGGCCCAGTGCCGACAAACAGTGGATGCTGGAAGCTACCAGCTCTACACACAGACAGCACCTGAGGTCAGGATCAAACCTGGGTCCCTGGGACCGTGAGACAGTTTCTGTTCCATGTGAGGATGGAGAATGTATTGTTCATACCGTTGGGTTGTAAGCTACTGAAGCATGCAAACTCCACACAGGCAGCACTCGTGGTCAGCATCAAACGCCGCTCTCTGGCCCTGTGAGGCAGCAACTCCACCTCTGCGCCACTATGCATTATTGGGCATTATTATGGAGTATTGTGTTCGGTTTTTGGCCATCCTGCTGTAGGAAGTATGTTGTTAAGCTGGAAAGTGCAGAAAGACAATTTACGATGACATTGCCAGGACTCGAGGGCCTGAGCTATAGGGAGAGGTTGAGCAGGCTGGAAATTTATTCCTTGGAGCGCAGGAGGCTTAGTTAAGTTTAGTTGCGTTCCGAGATACAGCGCGGAAACAGGCCCTTCGGCCCACCAGCTCCGCGCCGACAGGCGATCCCCGCACACTGACACTGTCCCACACACACTAGCGACCATTTTCTTCACATTTACCAAGTCAATTCACCTACAAATCTGCACGTCTTCAGAGTGTGGGAGGAAACCAAAGGTCTTGGAGAAAACCCACGCAGGTCACGGGGAGAACGTACAAACTCCGTGCAGACAGCGCCCGTAGTCAGGATCGAACCCGGGTCTCCGGCGCTGCATTCGCTGTAAGGCAGCAACTCTCCCGCTGCGCCATCGTGACCGCCCGGTGTAATCTTACAGAGGTGTATAAGTTCATGAGGGTGAATGCTCAGCGTCTTTTGCCCAGAGTAGGGGAATGTAGAACAATGGAACATAGGTTTAAGGTGAGAGGGGAAAGATTTAATATATACCTGAGGAGCAACCTTTTCATACACGGAGGAAGTAGTTTAGGCGGGGACTGTAAATGAATTTGAAAGACCCTTGGACAGGTTCATGGATCGTAACATGGTAAAATAGGTACAGGAGTAGACCATCCTGGCCCTTCGAGCCAGCACCGCCATTCAATATGATCATGGCTGATCATCTAAAATCAGTACCCCGTTCCTGTTTATTTCCCCATAATCCTTGATTCCTTTAGCACTAAGAACTGAATCTAACTTGAAAACATCCAGTGAATTGGCCTCCACTGCCTTCTGTGGCAGAGAATTCCACAGATTCACAACTCTCTGGGTGAAAAAGTTTTTCCTCATCTTTGTTGGTAGAAAGGTTTAGAGGGATAGGGGCCCAACGGGGACAGGTGTGACTAGTGTAGCTGGGACATGTTGGGCGGGTGTGTGCAAGTTGGGCCAAAGGGCCTGTTTCCACGCTGTGTCACTCTCTGTGACTCTATGACTGAACAGTAGTGGCGGTAACAAAAGGTGACCTTTTAGTTTGGCTACACGAGATGATCCTTTAATGGGTGCCCTCGAGAGGGAGGGCGGCACTTCTGGTAACTCACAGCCATCTCACTGTTGGGATTACCATAATGGTGGGCAAGATTCCAAGCCACTGCTGGAGCCTGACACCACTTGCTCACTCTCCGCAGCTTAAGAGTCGTGGCAACAGCATAGAGGGAGCACGCGTAGTCAGGATCAAACCCGGGTCTCTGGCACTGTTTGGTAGCAACTCAACCGCTGTGCCTCTCACACTTAAGAGTTATAGAGTCATTCAGTTATACTGTGTGGAAACAGGTCCTTCAGCCCAACTTGCCCATGCCAACCAAAATATCCCATCTACACTAGTCTCACCTGCCTGCATCCAGGTGGCCTATATCCCTCTAAACCTGTCCTATCCTATTGAAACATGTCTAAATGTTTCTAAAATGTTGCAATAGTCCCAGCCTCAACTAACTCCTCCGGCAGCTCGTTCCATACACCCACCACCCTTTGTGTAAAAATGTTACCCCTCGGGTTCCTATTAAATTCCCACCCCCCCCCCCATCACCTTAAACGCATGTTCTCTGGTTCTCAATTCCCCTACTCTGGGCAAGAGACTCTGTCAGATCTACTCCTCTCATGATTTTATACACCTCTATAAGATCACCCCTCATCCTCCTGCATTCCAAGGTATAGAGACCCAGCCCACTCAACCTCTCCTTATAGCGCACACCCTCTAGTCCTGGCAACATCCTCGTAAATCGTTTCTGAACCCTTTCCAGCTTGACAATATCTTTTCTATAAGATGGTGCCCAGAACTGAACACAATGCGGTCTCACCAACGTCTTATACAACTGCAACATGGCCTCCCAACTTCTATACTCAAAACTCTGACTGATGCAGGCCAATGTGTCGAACATTTGCCCAAAGTTGGTCCATCCCCATCTAATGGGCCTGTCCCACTTGCACGACTTTTATCGGCGATTGCCGGCACTCATCACAGGTCGCCGAAAATGTTTAACGTGTTGAAAATCCAGCGGCGCCCAGAGCAAGGTACGACTCTTTGGGCGACTACTCACGGCCATACAGGCGACACCCTGGCGATATGGCTGGTTAGCACACAAACAGACCCTTTGTCAGTGTCTAGGTACAATGTAATTATTGGTATTTTTAGTACCGGTTTTATTAAAAATAATTGCAATAAATTATTGTTGCATTAATATAGTTACCTTCATTAATTATTAATAACGATGAACATAATTCAAGTTGTGAAAATGTTAGATACAAACTAATAAGAAATATGTACACTTATGTTCTTTAATTATAGGTTATAATTAAGTAGTCATATTAATTATTAATGAAGAACTAATTAATTTCATATAATTAGAACGTAGTTCTTTATAATTAGTCACCTTTATGAATTGTTAATTATAAATGTATTATTAAAGTTCCAATTCTGTCCTATAATTAGTTCTTTATCATTAAGAGTTAATAAAGTGGACTAATTATAAAGAACCACAAAGAATTATAATTAGAACATTATAGTTCTTTACCATTCTTTATAATTAGTCAACTTTATTCATTTTAAACTGTAAATCCTGGCCAAAAAGGAGCAGGAATAGAATCAAAATTTAGTAGAGGATTCATGCATTACAGTGCCATTTTGGTCAAGTCTGTGTTTCTGTATATAATAGGACAAGTTGCAGAATGGTGCCAGGAAGTCCAGGTGTCAGATCAATTTTGTAGATAAGAAATATTTGAGTATCTCATCCATTGTCAGTGTGGGTGAGATTCTTGCAGAGGACCTCCAAAGAATCGTAAATGCATGAAGTTGATTGGATCACTGCAACAGAATTGTAAATAATGTAAATAATGTTGCAAGACAGTTACCCTGCTGTTTGTTGATTGGTCAAAGTGTTAAGCCCTGGCAAGATTGTTTTGAGTTCCAGGGTAAATGTTGCATCATTCAAGTTAAGTTAGCTTCCTTCCAGAAGCTTCTTCAAGAAACAATGTATGGGAGACTCTGTAATTGGTTTGGGGAACTGTCAATAATGTATTGATGTAATTAATATGTTTGATTGGACTGTAAAGAGACCACCCCTACGTAGTTCGGCCCCTCCAGGTTCATGGACCTATAAAAGGTGGCTCCATCTTAGATCGAGGTCGATCTTCTGGAGGAACGCTTGGGACTGCGTGACCTTTTAGAGTGTCTCTGCTTGCACGAGGCTGAACGGCTTGGCCAGACTGAGACAAGGATCAAACCCGCGGTGGTTTAGGTATCACATAAGGGAATTTGCTGTCCAAAAATAAAGTTTAGTTATTCCAGTGCTTGAGTTAGTGTTTTTTTACTGAACTAGACTAGGGGGGTAAGCTCTAGAAGAACATATTTACAAAACTATAGTCAAAGATTTAATTATAAGAGATATAATTAGAAGCACTTTACAGTTTTTTGATATTGTTTATGTAATATTGTTCTTATAATATGAAATGTTCTTACACGAATAATTATAATCCTCATAATTAAAATTTTATATAACTATTTGATTATAAAATATTAATGCTTATTAATAATTAATTAGGGTGATATTAATTATAGAGAACTTTAATTAAGATTTAGTTCAAAGATACAGTGCAGAAACAGGCCCTTTGGCCCATCGAATCCTCGCATACCAACGATCACCCATACACTAGTTCTATGCTACACACTAGGGACAATTTATAGAAGCCAATTAACCCACAAGCCTGCACATCTTTAGAAAGTGGGCGGAAACCGGAGCACCCGGAGAAAACCCATGCGGTCACAGGGAGAACGTGCAAACACCGTTCAGACAGCACCCGTAGTCAGGATCGAACCCGGGTCTCGGACGCTGTAAGGCAGCAACTCTACCGCTGCGCCACCATGCCGCCCCTAAAAGTTATAGTACTAAAGAAATCAGAGACTAGGGGCGGGGAGAGTAAGTTGAGGTAGAGTTGCTATCATCATCTTGGTGAGGGCTAGGTGGGCTGGGGGGGCCGAGTGGTCTACTCCAACCATTGATTCATTTGTTCATACTAACCCCCGGTCGTGGCAACACCACTCAAGGCCTGGATAGAGTGGATGTGGAGAGGTTGTTTCCACTGGTGGGAGAGTCCAGGATTAGAGGTCATAGCCACAGAATTAAAGGACGTTCTTTCAGGAAGGAGATGAAGGGAAATTAATTTTAGTCAGAGGGTGGTGAATCTGTAGAATGCTGTGGAGGCCAGGTCAATCGATATTTTTTAAGGCAGAGATAGACAGATTCTTGATTAGTACGGGTGTCAGGGGTAATGGGGAGAAGGCAGGAGAATGGGGTTGGGAGGGAGGGATAGATCAGCCATGATTGAATGGCGGAGTAGACTTGATGGGCCGAATGGCCTAACTCTGCTCCAATTCACTTATGAACCAGACTCACACCAATCAAGCAAAGAGGCCGTCCGAAAGCGAAAGCACATTTTGTTTTCTCTTCATTTTTTACTAAAACAATATTTACTGACAGAAAAAAATATTTTCTTTTTACACTATTTGTCTAATCGCAATCTTAAAATTAAAAAAAACACAACAACGACAAATAATCCATATATAGCTTAGAGATAGGCATAGTACGTTCAATCCAGATTGCTATGGTCTCTATGTTTATGCTGAATGCATCTTGCATCAGTTATCAGAACTACATTCAAAGTGCACTGGGCTGCAACTTCGTTGCAATTGCTAAATCAATTTACAAACCTAGAATGGTACTCAGAACAGGTTTATACATATATACTGTATTTTAAGTAGGAATGCAGGATATATATGGGGTTTTTTTTTGTTGGAAGAACTGTCTCTGGTTTTCCATCGTTCATGAAGAGCGATCGTTCTGGTGGACGTATCCTTCCCCGATACATTGTTCCTCTGTCTCTCTCTCTCTCTCTCTCTCTCTCTGGCCACTTCATTCCTCTCCGAGAATTCTCTCCGTTCAATCCAAAACAGTCTCCTTCCGCGCCCAGGTTGGATGTTAGTTAGTTGAGGGGAGTTCGATGTGGATTCCTGTGTGGTGATGCTTTGTGTTTTGGTTCGGGGTGTTGTGGGGGAGTGGGGAGGGACGGGGGGGGGGGGGGGCTGGAAGGGGTGCTGGTGGGCTACACAGTGGAACCCAGCAGGGATTCGGAAGCCGGGTCGATCTCGTTCTGGTTGGAGTCCAGTCCGTAGAATTTGACCTTCAAGCCATCCTTGGGATGGACCACAGGCACAGTCAACATGCGCGGGAACGTCCTGGTGGCCAGCTCGAAGCGGCTGGTGCTGCTCAGCTCCATGGCCAGGACCTTCAGGATGAGCTTGGCCAGCTCCTTGCCCAGGCAACTCCTCACCCCTCCTCCAAAGGGGATGTAACTGAAGCGCACGCTCTTGTCCTCGTCGCGGTCCTCCCCGAAGCGCTCAGGGTCGAAGACTCCGGCGTTCATGAAGACAGGGGCCGTGTCGTGTGTGTCCCTGATGCTGTAGAGAACGCTCCACCCTTTAGGAATCTGGCAGCCCTGGAATTGGGAAAAAAAAAAAACCAAAGGGAAAAAGTCACCCATCGGGTCGGGATATCGATCATTACCAATAAATTATCAATTATAGAGTCACGGAGCCACGCAGCGTGGAAACAGGCCCTTCAGCCCAACTTGCCCACACCGGCCAACATGTCCCATCGATACTAGTGCCACCTGCCTGCGTTTGGCCCGTATCCCACTAAAGCTCAGTTTAGTTTATTGTCACGTGCTAACCAGTCAGCGGAAAGACAATACATGATTACAATCGAGCCATTTACAGCGTACAGATGCATGATGAGGGAATAATGTTTCGTACAAGGTAAAGCCAGTACAGATACACAAGGGAATTCCCTAACTCCTGTCCCAACCATATACCTGTCTAACTGTTTCTTAAACTTTGGGATAGTCCCAGCTTCAGCTACCTCCTCTGGCAGCTCGTTCCATACACCCACCGCCCTTTGTGTGAAAAAGTTACCCCTCAGATTCCCATTAAATCTTTTCCCCTTCACCTTAAACCTAAGTCCTCTGGTCCTCGATTCACCTACTCTGTGCGTCTACCCGACCTATACCACTCAGTTGGCAATAAAATAAACACAAACTCCATTATCTCCAACCGTTAACATAAGCAGCGTTTCAGTTCAGTTTATTGTCGTGTTACAGTGAAAAGCTTTTGTTGCATGCTAAACCAGTCAGTGGAAAGACAATACATGATTACAATCGAGCCGTTTACAGTGCACAGATACATGATAAGGGAATAACGTTTAGTGCAGGGTAAAGCCAGCAAAGTCCGATCAAGGATAGTCCGAGGGTCATCAATGAGGTAGATAGTGGTAGGGTGCAGTAGAACCCAGTGATAAGCATGGGAGGGTAGATTGGGGCGATCAGAGATTCTTACCTCGAGTTCGAAGGTCTGCAGTGCAATAGCCCCCGGATGGATGATGCCGTGGGGGGGGGGGGTGGTGGAAGGAGGTGAGGGGGGGGGTAGAGGACAGAGTAGAGTGGAGTGGGGAAATCAGAGACACTTGCATCCAACTCGAAAGTCTGAAGCGCGGTGCGGTAGCCGCCAGAGATGGGGATGGTGGGGGGCGGATGGGATGAGGGGAGGAGAGATGAGGTAAGGCGAGGGGAGGTGAGGGGTGCGGGAATGGGGGAATCAGAGACACTTACGTCCAGCTCGAAGGTCTGCAGTGCAGTGCGGTAGCCCCCGGAGATGGGGATGGGGGGGTGGGATGAGGGGAGGAGTGGTGAGGCGAAGAGAGGTGAGGTGAGGTGAGGGTTGAAGGGGTGGAGGGGAGTTGAGGGGTGCGGGAATGGTGGAATCAGAGTCACTTACGTCCTGCTCGAAGGTCTGCAGTGCGGTGCGGTAGTCCCCAGAGATGGGGATGAGGAGAAGGGGGGGGAGAAATGGGGGATCAGAGAGACTTATATCCAGATCGAATGTCTGCAGTGCGGTGCGGTAGCCCCCGGAGACGGGGATGGGGGGGGGGGGAAATGGGGTATCAGAGAGACTTACGTCCAGCTCGAAGGTCTGCAGTGCGGTGCGGTAGCCCCCGGAGACGGGGGGCAGCAGCCTCAGCACTTCCTTGATGACACAGTCCAGGTAGCTGAGTCGGCCCACGGTGGCCATGCTGGGCCGCTCGTCACACTTGCAGCCATGCTGCAGGATGCCGTTGGCCCGCAGTTCATGTCGCAGTTTCTCCAGCACAGCTGGGTGCTGCAGCAACTGCAGGATGAGCGAGGTGCTAGCGCTGGAGGTGGTGGCAAAGGCAGCAAAGATCAGCTCCACTGTGGACTCCTGCAGGGAGAGAGGATCGGAGACGCTTCAGGTCAGGTTTTTTTTTTCAAACAAAAAATATTTTAATCAACTATTTACAATAATATGTACTGTACGAAATCAATCAAAACAAAACCCACCACCATATTGCGTAGGAAGGAACTGCAGATACTGGATTAAACCGAAGATAGACACAAAAAGCTGGAGTAACTCAGCGGGATAGTATAGGCAGCATCTCTGGAGAGTAGGAATCGGTGACATTTCAGGTTGAAACTTCAGAGTTCTCGTTTTCACATCTTACGTGTCTATATCTCTGCATCTCCCTCTCTCCTGACTCTCTAACTGAAGAAGGGTCTCGGCCCGAAACGTCACCCATTCCTTCTCCAAAGAGGTGCTGCCCGTCCCGTTGAGTTACTCAGTGTGTGTCTGTCTCGCCACCACCATAATACAAGACAAATAATGAT
The DNA here is from genome assembly GCA_035221665.1 of Okamejei kenojei. NCBI lineage: Eukaryota > Metazoa > Chordata > Chondrichthyes > Rajiformes > Rajidae > Okamejei > Okamejei kenojei. The sequence goes on from CM069131.1 coordinate 190,956,710, forward strand.
ACCAAATATACTATTATACAACCATATCAACATCTTTGACATTCAAACCCGCGCAGTGCCTGGCGGTCCCGGGAATCCCCCAGGGTGCCCGTGGGCAGGGCGTAGTCCCTCTCTAACACCACCCGGGCACGGACGTAACTCCGGAGAAGGGGCAGGCGGCCGGCTCGGGCAGAGCCCTCATCCGCCTGCCGCTATGATTCGCGGATGGCCGGGCCCAGGAGCAAACTCAACCAAGACATCTTCGGCCGTACCCACTCCCCTACACACAGGATGTCCAAAGATGAGGATGGTGGGTGTGAAGTGCAGCCAGCAGGCAGGGAGCAGCCCCTGAACTACAATCACCAATGAGCTAGATAGTAGTTCAGCACTGCTCTCTGGTTGTGGTAGGAAGGTTCAGTTGCCTGATAACAGCTGGGAAGGAAATGTCCCTGAATCTGGAGGTGCGCATTTTCACACTTCTATACCTCTTGACCGATGGGAGAGGGGAGAAGAGGGAGTGGCCGGGGTGTGACTGGTCCTTGATGATGCTGCTGGCCTTGCCGAGGCAGCGTGAGGTGTAGATGGAGTCAATGGAAGGGAGGTTGGTTTGTGCGATGGTCTGGGCTGCGTCCACAATTCTCTGCAATTTCTTGCGGTCTTGGATGGAGCTGTTCCCAAACCGTGCTGGGATGCATCCCGATAAAATGCTTCCTGCGGCGCATCTGTAGAAGTTGGGGAGAGTTATAGGGGACACAGGGAGGTCAGACCGGAGTACCTGGAGCACATAGCAACAGCAGGCCCTTCGGCCCGCAGTGGACGTGCTGGCACAGCACATTGAACGGTAGAGCAGCCCTTCGACCAACAGAGTAAGCATTTCATTGGGATACATCATAGCTTGGCTTGGGGAAAAATAAGTTCATGAATGAGATGAGCTGAATTAGGCCATTCAGCCCATCAGGTTTACTCTGCCATTCAATCATGGCTGACCTACCTTCCCCTTTTAACCCCAGTCTCCTGCCTTACCCCCCATGATCCCTGGCTCCAGTAATCATCGGCGCAGCGGTAGAGTTGCTGCCTCACAGCGCAAACGACCCGTGTCGATCCCGACTACGGGCGCTGTCTGTACGGAGTTTGTACGTTCTCCCCGTGACCTGCGCGGGTTTTCTCTGAGACCTTCTGTTTCCTCTCACACTCCAAAGCCGTGCAGGTTTGAAGGTTAATTGGCTTGGTACACGTGTAGAATTGGACTTGATGGGCCAAAGAGCCTTTTCATGCGCTGTATCTTTAAACTAAACTCATACTAATCAAAATACTACCTATTTCTGCCTTGAAACTATCCATTGACAACCTCCACGGCCTTCTGTGGCAATGAATTCTACAGATTTACTACCCTTTTGCCTAAAGAATTTCCTCTTCATCTCCATTCTAAAGGAACGTCCTTTAATTCTGAGGCTGTGCCCTCTGGTCCTAGACTCTCCCACTAGTGGAAACATCCTCTCCACATCCACTCTATCTGGGCCTTTCACTATACGGCACGTTTCAATGATGTCCCTCCCCCCTTCCCCTCATCCTGCTAAACTCCAGCAAGTACAGGCTCCAGTGGCGTTAAACGCTCATCATACCTTAATGCACTCATTCCTGGGATCATTTTTGTAAACCTCCTCTGGACCCTCTCCAGAGCCAGCACATCCTTCCTCAGATATGGGGCCCAAAACTGCTCACAACATTCCAAATGCTACCTGACCAGTGCCCCATAGAGCCTCAGGCACCTGGAGCACACAGCAACAACAGGCCCTTTGGCCAACAGTGTTCGTGCTAGCATTGTTCGTAGAACAGTACAACACAGGAGCAGGCCCTTCAGCCCACATCTTATTCATCGAGTGATACAGCGTGGAAACAGGCCCTTCAGCCCCAACCTGACCACACCGGCCAACATGTCCCAGCTACAATAGTCCCACTTGCCAGCATTTTTCCCATATCCCTCTAAACCTTCTCTGCCATGAACCTGTCTAACCATTTCTTAAATGTTGGGATAGTCCTTACACCCACCACCCTTTGAGTGTGAAAAGGTTCCTATAAAACATTTTCCCTTTCATCTTAAACCTAGTTCATTTGGTCAGGAGCAGAATTAGGAGGGAGACATGGCCTCCACAGCCGTTGGCTGGTTTACAAAAAAAAAAGTGAAAGTGCTGGTGTAAGTCAGCGGGTCAGGTTCCTGGTCGAGACCCTTAATAAGTTCATAAATGATAGGAGAAGAATTAGGCCATTCAGCCCATCAAGTCCACTGCGCCATTCAATCATGGCTGATCGATCTCTCCCTCCTAACCCCATTCTCCTGCCCTCTCCCCGTCACCCCTTACCTTCAGCTCTTGCATGCTGAGCTCTTTGCCCTGTTCCCGGGCACTGTCGATCAGGATGTCCAAGGCGTCACAGTAGTCCTTGTCCTGTTTGCTCTGTAGCTTCTCGCTGATGGCCTTCTCCAGGTACTTGTACAGGTTGTCACGGGCGCGCATCCCCTGCAAGGAGGCCCAGACCGTTTAGAATACAAGGCCGTTTACAGTTTCAATTTATCGTCACGTGCACCGAGGTACAGTGAAAAGCTTTAGTTGCGTGCTCTCCCGTCACCGGAAAAAGACGAACACATGCAAATCGCAATTAAAACACAAAGTACTTGTGCTAGAACTCCAGGATAAATGCTCAACCAAGCTGAATACCAAGGTATTATCTAACTGTGGTGGATGTTTGTGTTAAATTCTATTGTGTTCTTTTTAAGTGTATCGGCTGCTGGCAAATTCATTTCACTGCACCTTCGGGTGCACGTGACGAATACAATTGTCTTTCATTTTGACTTTGACTCAACGTTGCCACCTTTGAACTCAAGGGACACGCCAGGTCCTCGCCGACCCATTGTTTGAGTTTTGGTGATGGTAGCACATCATGAATAGCCCCTGCAAGGAAACGTACATGAGCCGATTTCCTGCTCTCTGTTGGACCTGCCTTACTCCACACTGCTTTCCTGTGCTGAGCCCCAATGGGCCCTGTCCCACTTAGGCGATTTTTTTTTGGCGACCCGCCGGCGACTGTCACAGTCGGAGCAGGTCGCCCAAAAGCTGGCGACTTGACCCCTCCTACCACAATGTCCGCAACAACCTACCACCTGGTCGATGCCAAGCCACGGCAAGCTACCGACAGCCGGCGACCCATTAGGGCGTCCGCCTACAGCGACACCTAAGTCCGCCCGCGACAAGCTATGACCCTGTCGGCGACAACTGAAGACAATTCAGTCGCCGGTACCTGTCGCCGGTTGACGCAGGTCAACGTAGGTAGTCGCCAATGGAATTCACCGAAGTCACCAACCGGCGACAACCTACGACATCCTGGCGACAACCTACGACAGCACCTACGTCAGGAGAAGTCACGTAGCCTGAAATCACCTGAATAATCGCCTAAGTGGGACAGGCCCTTAAGTCTCCTTTTCCTTGCTGCACCCTACCAACAACGTCCACGTGCCCCAGAGCTCCTTGTGCTTGTTCCACTGCCTGCTTTGAGTTCCACTTCCTCCCTCTAAACATAAGAACCATAGAAATTAGGTGCAGGATAGGCCATTCAAGCCCTTCGAGCCTGTCACCGCCATTCAATATGATCAAGGCTGATCATCCAACTCAGTATCCCGTACCTGCCTTCTCTCCATACCCTCTGATCCCCTTAGCCACAAGGGCCACATCCAACTCACTCTATAATATAGCCAATGAACTGGCCTCAACACTACCCTCTGTGGCAGAGAGTTCCAGAGACTCACCACTCTCTGTGTGAAGAAAGTCTTTCTCATCTCGGTCTTAAAGGATTTCCCCCTTATCCTTAAGCTGTGACCCCTTGTCCTGGACTTCCCAACATCGGGAACAATCTTCCTGCATCTAGCCTGTCCAACCCCTTAAGAATTTTGTAAGTTTCTATAAATCCCCTCTTAATCTCCTAAAATTCCAGAGAGTATAAAACCAAGTCTATCCAGTCTTTCCTTCATAAGACAGTCCTGACATCCCAGGAATCAGTCTGGTGAACCTTCTCTGCACTCCCTCTATGGCAATAATGTCCTCCTCAGATTTGGAGACCAAAACTGCACGCAATACTCCAGGTGTGGGTCTCACCTAGACCCTGTACAACTGAAGTAGAACCTCCCTGCTCCTGTACTCAAATCCTTTTGCTATGAATAGCTAACATCCCATTCGTCGCTTTTTTTCACTGCCTGCTGCACCAACGCTGCATGCCTACTTTCAATGACTGGTGTACCATGACACCCAGGTCTCGCTGCATCTCCCCTTTTCCTAATCGGCCACCATTAAATAATATTCTGCTTTCCTGTTTTTTGTTGCCACCAAAGTGGATAACTCTCACATTTATCCACATTATACTGCATCTGCCAAACAATTGCCCACTCACCCAGCCTATCCAAGTCACCTGCAGTCTCCTAGCATCCTCCTCCTCACAGCGAACAATGAGCCCCCAGCTTAGTGTCATCCGCAAACTTGGAGATATTGCCTTCAATTCCCTCATCCAGATCATTAATATATAATTGTAAAATAGCTGGGTCCCAGCACTGAGCCCTGCGGTACCCCCTAGTTACTGCCTGCCATTGTGAAAAGGACCCGTTTACTCCTACTCTTTGCTTCCTGTTTGCCAGCCAGTTCTCTATCCACATCAATACTGAACCCCTAATACCGTATGCTTTAAGTTTGTATACTAATCTCTTATGTGGGACCTTGTCGAAAAGCCTTCTGGAGTCCAGATATACCACATCCACTGGTTCTCCCTTATCCACGCTACATATTACCTTCCTCGAAAAATTCCACAAGATTCCGTCAGACATGATTTACCTTTTGTAAAATCCAGCTGACTTTGTCCAATGATTCACCACTTTCCAAATGTGCTGCTATCCCATCTTTAATAACTGACTCTAGCAGTTTCCCCACTACCGATGTTAGACTAACTGGTCTGGTAATTCCCCGTTTTCTCTCTCCCTCCCTTCTTAAAAAGAGGGGTTTACATTGCTACCCGCCAATCCTCAGGAACTACTCCAGAATCTAAAGAGTTTTGAAAGATATCACTAATGCATCCACTATTTCCTGAGCTACTTCCTTAAGTACTCTGGATGCAGCCTATCTGGCCCTGGGATTTATCGGCCCTTTAATCTATTCAATTTACCCAACACCACTTCCCACTGACCTGGATTTCACTCCAATTCCTCCTTTGACCCACAAAACCAACCAACAAAACCCGTCCCCCTGCTATTTCAGGCAGATTATTTATGTCTTCCTTAGTGGAAGACGAACCAAAGTAGTTATTCAATTGGCCGCCATATCCTTTGTTCCCCATGATCAACTCACCTGTTTCTGACTGCAAGGGACCTACATTTGTTTTAACTAACCTCTTTCTCTTCACATATCTATAAAAACTTTTGCAGTCATTTTTATGTTCCCTGCCAGTTTTCTTTCATAATCTATTTTTCCTTTCCTAATTAAGCCCTTTGTCCTCCTCTGCTGGTCTCTGAATTTCTCCCAGTCCTCTGGTATGCTGCTTTAGTCTGGCTACTTTGTACGCATCATCCTTTGCTTTGATACTATCCCTGATTTCCCTGGGGGGGGTGTTATCCACGGATGCACTACCTCCCCGATTTATTCTTTTGCCAAACTGGGATGAACAATTTTTGTAGTTCATCCATGCAATCACTTAAATGTCCCATTGTAAATCCACCGTCAACCCTTTTAGAATTAATTGCCAGTCAATCTGGCCAATTCACGTCTCATACCCTCAAAGTTACCTTTCTTTTAAGTTCAGAACCATGTTTCTGAATTAACAATGTCACTCTCCATCCCTAATGAAGAACTCAACCATATTATGGTCACTCATCTGCCCAAGGGGGCACGTACAACAAGACGGCTAATTACCCCTTCCTCATTACTCCAAAACCCATCCTAAAATAGCCTGCTCTCACGTTGGTTTCCGCTACATGTTGATTTAGATAACTATCCCGCATACATTCCAAAAAATCCTCTTCCTCAGCAACCCCTGCCAATTTGATTAACCCAATCTATATGTAGATTTGAAGTCAACCCATATAACTGTTTTGCCTTTGTCGCACGCATTTCTAATTTCCTGTTTGATACCATCCCCAACTTCTCTCTGCTACTGTTAGGTGGCCTGTACACAACACCCACCACGTTTTCTGCCCCTTAGTGTTTTGTAGCTCTACCCATACCGATTCCACATCCCCAAGCTAATGTCCTTCCTTTCCATTGCTTTAATCTCCTCTCTAACCACAACGCTACCCCACCCTCCTTTTCCTTTCTCTCTATCCCTTCTGAATATTGAATATTCCCTGGATGTTCAGCTCCCAGCCTACGTCACCACCTGGAGCCATGTCTCCGTGATCCCAACTATATCATAATCAATTAATATCTATCTGCACGTTCAACTCGTCCACCTTATTACGAATACTCCCTTGCATTGAGACACAAAGCCTTCAGGCTTGTCTTTACAACGCATTTACCCCTTATACAATTTTTTTGCTGAAAAGTGGCCCTTTTTGATTTTTGCCCTGGTTTGTCTGCCTGCCACTTTTAACCCTTTCACCTTGCTACCTAATGCTTCCTACCCTCATTTTACACCCTCCTGCCTCTCTGCTCTTGTACCCATCCCCCTGGCCACATTAGTTTAAATCCTCCCCGACAGCACTAGCAAACCACTCCCCCAAGAACATTGGTTCCATTCCATTCCAAGTGCAAACCGTCCTGTTTGTACCGGTCCCACCTCCCCCAGAACTGGTCCCAGTGCCCTAAAAATTTGAATCCCTCCCCCTTGCACCACTTTTCAAGCCACGTATTCATTTGCATTATCCTCCTATTTCTACTCCTTGACTGGCCCGTGGTACTGGTAGTAATCCGGAGATTACTACCTTTGAGGTCCTACTTTTAAGTTTATCTCCTAGCTCCCTAAATTCACCTTGTAGGACCTCATCCCTTTTTTTACCTATATCGTTGGTGCCAACATGCACCACGACAACTGGCTGTTCACCCTCCCCCTCCAGAATGTTCTGCAGCCGTTCAGTGACATCCCTGACCTTTGCACCAGGAGGCAACATACCATCCTGGAGTCTCGTTTTGCGGCCGCAGAAACGCCTATCTATTCCCCTGACAATTGAATCCCCTATTACTATTGCCCTTCCCCTCTTTTTTTTTTCCCCCCTCCATGTGCTGCAGAGCCACCCATGGTGCCATGAACCTGGCTGCTGCTGCATTCCCCTGATGAGCCATCTCCCTCAACAGTATCCAAAATGGTATACCTGTTTTAGGAGGGAGATGACCGCAGGGGACTCCTGCACTACCTGCCTACTGCTTTGCTGGCTATTGGCCACCCGTTCCCTTCTTGTCCTCCTACCTTTTGCCAGCGGTGTGACCAACTCACTGTACGTGCTATCCACGACTTTCTCTAGTTACGCTTGCCACCAGATTACTAAGGCATCCCTGACAATTGCAACTCTAACCTCACCTTAGCACACTTAGACACCTCTGCTCGGCTAGACAACGGTAAATGGAGAATACCTTCCCCACATAAAGCCATGTTACTAAGACACTCCGAACCATTTCCTAACCAAACTCTTTAACCTATCCACCTCAGAAATTGCCACCTCATATAACATATAACAATTACAGCACGGAAACAGGCCCTCTCGGCCCTTCCAGTCCGTGCCGTACCTCATATACTCAACCTCGGGGGAATGCAACTCAAACTACAAACACCACAACTTCAACTTGCCTGGAAGCTCTAACTTCTCTCTCCTGTAACATCCTTTCTAAGTTGCTGAACCTGATCAGTGTCATCCAACTTCCTGTTATACCACCTACCCAAACTTTTAACTGGTTGCTCCATTATAGACGGAATTGCTTCTTCATCTACACAGAACCTTTTCTCTGGTATCTTTACTCCTGCAAAAGAAATACTTCCGCGACTTGCTAGGCTTAATCTTAAATCTAACCCATTTAAGATGGTACGGAGTTGTACTAGGGCCCTGCAGTTGTACAGGGCCCTAGTGAGACCACACCTGGAGTATTGTGTGCAGTTTTGGTCTCCAAATTTGAGGAAGGACATTCCTGCTATTGAGGGAGTGCAGCGTAGGTTCACAAGGGTAATTCCCAGGATGGCAGGACTGTCATATGCTGAGAGAATGGAGCGGCTGGGCTTGTATACTGGAAATTAGAAGGATGAGATTGAAACATATGAGATTTTTAAGGGTTTAGACACGCTAGAGGCAGGAAACATGTTCCCGATGTTGGGGGAGTCCAGAACCAGGGGCCACAGTTTAAGAATAAGGGGTGAGCCATTTAGAACGGAGATGAGGAAACATTTTTTCACACAGAGAGTTGTGAGACTGTGGAATTCTCTGCCTCAGAAGGGGTGGAGGCCGGTTCTCTGGATGCTTTCAAGAGAGAGCTAGATAGGGTAGATAGCAGATTCTTAAAGATAGCAGAGTCAGGGGATATGGGGAGAAGGCAGGAACGGGGTACTGATTGGGGATGATCAGCCATGATCACAGTGAATGGCGGTGCTGGTTCGAAGGGTCGTATGGCCTACACCTGCACCTATTGTCTATTGTCTTTTGTCTATTAACCCACAAAACGTACCAAAAATTAAAAAAAAACTTTGGAGTGTGGGAGGAAACCGAAGATCTCGGAGAAAAACCCACGCAGGTCACGGGGAGAAGGTACAAACTCCGTACAGACAGCACCCGTAGTCAGGATCGAACCCGGGTCTCCGGCGCTGCATTCGCTGTAAGGCGGCAACTCTACCGCTGCGCCACCGTGACCGCCCTGTCGTAATGTCTGCTGTACTAAAACACATTCAGACATAGAAACATAGAAACATAGAAAATAGGTGCAGGAGGAGGCCATTTGGCCCTTCGAGCCAGCACCGCCATTCATTGTCATCATGGCTGATCGTCCCCTATCAATAACCCGTGCCCGCCTTCTCCCCATATCCCTTGACACCACTAGCTCCTAGAGTTCTATCTAACTCTCTCTTAAATCCATCCAGTGACTTGGCCTCCACTGCCCTCTGTGGCAGGGAATTCCATAAATTCACAACTCTCTGGGTGAAAAAGTTTTTTTCTCACCTCAGTCTTAAATGGCCTCCCCTTTATTCTAAGACTGTGGCCCCTGGTTCTGGACTCGCCCAACATTGGGAACATTTTTCCTGCATATAGCTTGTCCAGTCCTTTTATAATTTTATATGTTTCTATAAGATCCCCCCTCATCCTTCTAAACTCCAGTGAACACAAGCCTAGTCTTTTCAATCTTTCCTCATATGACAGTCCCGCCATCCCAGGGATCAATCTTGTGAACCTACGCTGCACTGCCTCAATCACAAGGATGTCCTTCCTCAAATTAGGAGACCAAAACTGTACACAATACTCCAGATGTGGTCTCACCAGAGCCCTATATATCTGCAGAAGAACCTCTTTACTCCTGTACAGAAATCCTCTTGTTATGAAACATCTTGGAAACATTCTCTCACTACATTTATTATTGATCCTGGAACTCTAAAGTATGCAAAAACATTCCAAGTAAGACTATGTGGCACAGGTCCAAATGCATTTGCCAGGTCCAAAAACATTTCAAGCAAATCTCTTCTCTCGAACTTGGCTGTCTGAATCTGGTGACATATTACACTAATGTGTTCTAAGGAACCTGCGAAACCTGGGATTCCTGCTTTCTGCGCTGTGGTATCTATTAACCTGTTCCTTTCTAAACAGCTTGCCAGCCTCTGTGCCACTGTGCTAAAGAAAATGTTTAAGTAAGAACGGCAGGTGCTGATAAAATCAAAGGTAGACACAAAATGCTGGAGAAACTCAGCGGGTGAGGCAGCATCTATGGAGAGAAGGAATTGGCGACGTTTTGGGTTCAGACTAATGTCGGGGGGGGGGGGCGGGAAAAAGAAAGGAAGAGGTGGAAACAATGGGCTGTGGGAGAGCTGGGAAGGGTATGGGAAGGAGGGGGAAAGGAAGGACTGCCTGAAGTTGGAGAAGCCAATGTTCATACCGCTGGGGTGTAAACTACCTACGCAAATATGAGGTGCTGCTCCTTCAATTTGCGCTGGGCCTCACTCTGGGCATGGAGGAGGCCCAGGACAGAAAGGTCGGATTCGGAATGGGAGGGGGAGTTGAAGTGCTGAGCCACCGGGAGATCAGGTTGGTTATTGCGAACCGAGCGGAGGTGCTGGGCTAGGCGATCTGTAGACTGTTTTTCCTTGGGAATTCGAAGGGCCGAATGGCCTACTCCTGCACCTATTTTCTATGTTTCTATGTTTCTATGAATGGAAATTTCCCCCAGCTCTGCGCCAAACCCTTTGTACGACCTGCTTCTCGCAAACTATACGCCAGAGCCTCCACAAGAATCTAAGCACATCAGGTGCACTTGGACATACCCGGTAAGGGACTCCATTCGGCCCTGGAGTCCTCTCACTCTTCCTTTAAAGCCTTGAGCTTTCCATTTTTTCCTGCCTCAACATTCTTTGAACTAATCTGAAAGAGTCCCTGTAAAATGCTGACCCGACCCGCTCCTTCTTCCTCTTCCTCCTGAGGTGTTCTGCCCTCCTTAATATTGCTAACCGATTTCTTAACTCTTCTTGGCAAAGTATTAATTCTCTCTCTCTCATCAACTGTAGCCCTTCACCACTGCTTTCTCAACTGTTTCCTCTCCTTGAGTATAGGAGCAAAAACGTCCTCCTGCAGTTGTACAGAGCCCTAGTGAGACCACACCTGGAGTATTGTGTGCAGTTTTGTCTCCTGACCTGAGGAAGGACATTCTTTCTATTGAGGGAGCGCATCATAGGACCACAAGGTTAATTCCCACGATGGAGGGAATGTCATATGTTGATAGATTGGAGCGGCTGGGCTTGTATACTCTGGAATTTAGAAGTATGAGAGGGAGTTTTATTGAAACAAATAAGATTATTAAGGTTTTGGACACGCGAGAGGCAGGAAACATGTTCCTAATGTTGGGGGAGTCCAGAACCAGGGGCTATAGTTTAAGAATAAGTGGGAAGCCATTTAGAATCGAGATGAGGAAACACTTTTTCTCACAGAGAGTTGTGAGTCTGTGGAATTCTCTGCCTCAGAGGGCAGTGGAGGCCAGATCTCTGGATGCTTTCAAGAGAGAGCTAGATAGGGCTCTTAAAGATAGCGGAGTCAGAGGATACGGGGAGAAGGCAGGAACGGGGTACTGATGGGGATGATCAGCCATGATCACATGGAATGGCGGTGCTGGCTCGAAGGGCCAAATGACCTACTCCTGCACCTATTGTCCATTGTCTATTGTCCTTCACTAATCTCTTGGTCTCTCTCTCTCTCTCCTGTCTAGATCCAACCACCTGTAGAGCCTGCACCTTCTTTTTCTCAATAACACCAAACCTCTCCACGCCATATTGATGAATACTCCCTCCCGTCTTATCTAACTTGTTTCTCACTGCCCCTTTCAGACTCCTAATACTTTTATCGATTCAATATTGACAGATTCACATTCCTTCCTTTCATTTGCCCTGAGCCATTTAACTAGGGCTAGTGGAGTCAAGGGATATGGGGAGAAGGCAGGCACGGGTTATTGATAGGGGACAATCAGCCATGATCACAATGAATGGCGGTGCTGGCTCGAAGGGCCGAATGGACTCCTCCTGCACCTATTTTCTATGTTTCTTTGTTTCAATGTTTCTAACTCCAGGGGTCAGCCCATCGTTCTTCTCTCTGACTGGCAGATTAACCTCACCACCATCTACATCCCCCCTCCACAGCGCTTGTTCCCTCCTCATCAGTAACAGGGGTAACGAGATCCTGCGAACTGTGATTTTCTACCCGGCGCTGGACTTCGCTCGACTGGCCTGACTGACTTCTCAGGAAGTACTGCTCGATGCAATTTCCCCGCGCTGAGTCTAACAAGCACTTCTGATTTCCCTGATGTTTTCTAAGGACCTTCGCTGTTGTTACGTTCTGCCAACCGCTTGATTACAATCGAACCATTCACAGCATATAGAGACGATAAGGGAATAATACTTAGTGCAAGGTAAAGCCAGCAAAGTCCGATCAAGGATAGTCCGAGGGTCACTAATGAGGTCGATAGTAGTTCAGCACTGGGGTGGGAGATTGCAACCTTCACGTGGTCCACCCTGTTTCGACTAATGCAATCAACCCGACGGGCACAAACAAAAGAACAAATAGAGCAAGTTGGCCTACAACTTTAGGCTGCGCACGCATATGCAAGAAGAAGAAGTTCGGCACTGCTCTCTGGTTGTGGGAGGATGGCTCAGTTAGCCTGATAAAAGCTGGGAAGAAACTGTCAATGAATCTGGACACTTCTGTACCTCTTGCCCCCGATGGGAGAGGGGGGAAAGGGGGATGGCCGGGGTGAGACTGGTCCTTGATGATGCTGCTGGCCTTGCCGAGGCAGCGTGAGGTGTGGATGGAGTCAATGGAAGGGAAGATAGACACAAAATACTGGAGTAACTCAGTGGGATAGACAGCATCTCTGGTGATGCGGATCATAGAAACATAGAAACATAGAAAATAGGTGCAGGAGCAGGCCATTCGGCCCTTCGAGCCTGCACCGCCATTCAATATGATCATGGCTGATCATCCAACTCAGTATCCCGTACCTGCCTTCTCTCCATACCCCCTGATCCCTTCAGCCACAAGGGCCACATCCAACTCCCTCTTAAATATAGCCAACGAACTGGCCTCAACTACCTTCCGTGGCAGAGAATTCCACAGATTCACCACTCTCTGTGTGAAAAATGTTTTTCTCATCTCGGTCCTAAAAGATTTCCCCCTTATTCTTAAACTGTGACCCCTTGTACTGGACTTCCCCAACATCGGGAACAATCTTCCTGCATCTAGCCTGTCCAACCCCTTAAGATCGACAACCAACCTCTGACTGAGGGTCAGGGGAAAGGGAAACGAGAGATATTGACAGTGATATTGAGAGATATAGAACAAATGAATGAAAGATGTGCAAAAAAGTAACGATGATAAAGGGGACAGGCCATCGTTAGCTGTGGGCTAGGTGAAAACGAGTTACAGACAATGAGACTCAACGAGACGACTTTGAACCCAGTGCAACAGCTTGGGTGGGTGAGAGAGGGAGAGAGAGGGTTGCAATGGTTACTTGGAGTTAGAGAAATCGATATTCAACCAACAAAATCAATAATAAACGGTTGGCGTGTAAGCTGCCCTAGCGAAATATGAGATGCTGTTCCTCCAATTTGAACTGTCACTGTATGTCATGTTGCCGCTTGCGGGCGTAGCACCAAGGCAAATTCCTTGTATGTGAATACTTGGCCAATAAACCTATTCATTCATTCATTCTGTCAAAGCATCCAGAGAATCGGCCTCCACTGCCTTCTGAGGCAGACACGTCCTTTAATTCTGACTCTTATTCCGAGTTCTTAAAGCTGCTGCCTACCTTCCTGTAGCCACTGAAGGGGAAGTCGAGCGGCAAGGAGAAGAGGTTGGCCACCAGTTCCTCGAAGCTCTGGGACAGAAGGTCGAGGTCCTCCTCAGACACGCGGAAGCCCAGCAGGACCCGCACGGCGATGCGGAAGGTCAGCTTCTTGGTCTGCTGGTAGACGGTGATGGGCTCACCACTGCTGCTCCATTCCCTGATCCCATCCTGGATGGCCTGCTGGATCTTGGGCAGGTAGCATTCCAATGCATCGTGGCTGAACACCTTGGCAAAGATCTGTACATGCAGGCAAACAACAAGCCTTGGAGTCACAGAGTCACAGAGTCACAGTCACAGAGTCAGGGAGTCACAGAGTCACACGGGAGACACAGGAGACCACAGAGACACAGATACACAGAGACACAGCAGGGGGGAGGTTGGCAGATTCAGAGACAGCAGGGAGAGACACAGAGACGGAAGACACAGAGTAACACAGAGAACACAGAGTCACGAAAACAAGACAGAGACCACAGTCACAGAGATCAGAGACACAGAGAACAGGGTGTAGGTGGTACACAGAGACACAGATCACAGATGATCACAGATCACGAGACACAAAGAGTGTAGAGACCACAGACACAGAGAGTCACAGATCACGAGACACAGAGACACAGAGACACAGAGTCACAGAGTCACAACCGGGGGAGACACAGAGTCCACGGAGACACAGAGACACAGAGACAGAGACACAGAGTCACAGAGTCACAGACACAGACACAGAGACACAGAGTCACAGAACAAGAGACACAGAGACACAGACGACACAGAGTCACAGAGACACAGAGTCACGGAGACACAGAGACACAGAGACACAGAGATCACAGACACAGAGTCACACAACAAAGAGAGACACAGACAGTCCTCAGGATGAGACACAGTCAGTCCACGGAGGTCACGGAGACACGCTCAACGAGACACAGAGACACAGAGACACAGAAGTCCCAGAGACACGGACAACCGACACGACCACGAGACAGAGACACGGAGACACAGAGACACGGAGTCACAGAGTCACAGAGACACAGAGTCACAGAGTCACAGAGTCACAGAGACACAGAGACACAGAGACACAGAGTCACAGAGACACAGAGACACAGAGACACATAGAAACAGATTCACAGAGACACAGAGACACAGAGACAGAGTCATAGAGACACAGAGACACATAGAAACAGATTCACAGAGACACAGAGACACAGTCACAGAGACACAGAGACACAGGGACACAGAAGACACAGAGACACAGAGACACAGAGACACAGACACAGAGACACAGAGACACAGAGACACAGACTCACAGAGACACAGAGACACAGAGACACAGAGACACAGAGTCACGGAGACATAGAGACACGGAGACACAGAGAGAGACATAGTTACAGAGTCACAGAGACACAGAGGCACACAGCATGGAAACAGGCCCTTCGGCCCAATTTGCCCATCCCGTCCAACATGCCCCATGTATGCTTGGAAAGGTGAAGTTGTGGATTCCCTTACTCTGTGCAAAAAACTCTGTGCCACTCTAGGGCTTTATGACTAAAGGATAAAAGGACACGGGTGTGGGGGTGAGGTGGGGGGGGGGGGGGGTTGGTGGGAAAATGCTTGTACAAAGGTCAGAGATGAAAGGACGAAAGGTGTGAGACAAGGATTGAAAAATTGCCAATTGTGAAGGCAGAGGAAGGAATGTAGATAGAAGCATTGGGAGAAGGGTGTGTTTAATAGAGAGAAACACACTGACACTAATTTACACTAATCCTGCCATATTATAATCCAATTTGATTCTATACATAAAAGATAGACACAAATTGCTGGGGTAACTCAGCGGGACAGGCAGCATCTCTGGAGAGAAGGAATGGGTGACGTTTCGGGTCGAGACCCTTCTTCCGACACATTGATTCGATACATATTGTGATCAAATCTCCCCAGATTCAACTACTGACCACAGAGCGCCAAATAACCTACAAACCCGCTCATCTTTGGAGTGTAGGATGAAACCAGTGCACCCGGAGAAAACCCACGGGGTCGCAGGGAGAACGTACAAACTCCACACAGACAGCACTCCAACTGTTATTCAGGCAACGGAACTATCCTATCAATAACTAGAGAGCAGTCCTGAACTAGTATCTACCTCATTGGGTTTTAATCGTGTTTTACTGGAATTTTTATCTTTGCACTAATGTTTATTACCCTTTATCCCTTGATTTGTTCACACTGTGAGTCGGCCGATTGTTATAATGGTTTCGTCATTCCACTGACGTTGGTAGCACGCAACTCCAGAACCAGTGGTCGCACAGTTTAAGAATAAGGGGTCGGCCTTTTAGGACTGAGATGAGGAAGAACCCTTTCACCCAGAGAGTTGCGAACCTGTGGAATCCTCTGCCTCAGAAGGCAGAGGAGGCCAATTCACTGGATGTTTTCAAAGAGCGAGTCAGATTTAGATCTTAGGCCGAACGGAATCAAGGGATACGGGGAGAAAGCAGGAATGGGGTACTGATTTTGGACGATCAGTCATGATCATATTGAATGGCGGTGCTGGCTCGAAGGGCCGAATGGCCTACTCCTGCACCTATTTTCTATGTTTCTATGTAAACCAAAGCTTTTCACTGTACCTCTGTGTACTGTGTACAGTTACTGATTGGGGATGACCAGCCATGATCACATTGAATGGCGGTGCTGGCTCGCAGGGCCGAATGGCCTCCTCCTGCACCTATTGTCTATTGTCCATTGTCTAAACTTGAGGTCAGAATCAAACCCAGGTCTTTGGCAATATGATGCAGTAACTATACCAACAGTTCCACGGTGCCGCCGTTAGTTTTCTTTCAGTACATTGTGTTTTCTCAAGGTCGTCTCTTATAAGGTTGTAAGGTCATAAGTGATAGGAATAGAATTAGGCCATTCGGCCCATCAAGTCCACTCCGCCATTAAATCATGGCTGATCAATCTCTCTCTCCCAACCCAATTCTCCTGCCTTCTCCCCATAACCTCTGACACCCGTACTAATCACAAATCTATCTATCTCTGCCTTAAAAATATCCATTGACTTGACCTCCACAGCAAAGAATTCCACAGATTCACCACCCTCTGATTAAATACATTTCTCCTCATCTCCTTCCTAAAAGTGCGTCATGTTAATTCTAAGGCTGTGAACATCAGGTCCTAGACTCTCCAACCAGTGGAAACATCCGCTCCATATCGACTCTAACCAAGCCTTTCACTATCCTGTAAGTTTCAATGAGGTCCCCCATCATTCTTCTAAACTCCAACCAGTGCGGGCCCAGTGCCGACAAACGCTCATCATAGGTTGACCTACTCATTCCTGGGATCGTTCTTGTAAACCTCCTCTGGACCCGCTCCAGAGCCGGCACATCCTTCCTCAGATACGGTGTCCAAAACTGCTCACAATATTCCAACTGCAGCCTCACCAGTGCCTTCTAGAGCCTCAGCATAACTAACTAATTATATGCTTTATTAATTTCAGGTCATCCAAGTAAGATTGTTTCAGAATGCTTCAATCTATAATAACTAAACATTTCATTCAGTTCTCTTAATTTTTAAGAAAGCTATGCGCTTTTGACTGTTCTTGATCACAGCTTTTGTGTTAAGTCAATGGGAAAGCAATAGGGAACAAGATGCTAATTTCTGAGTATGAAAATGGCCAAAACGTTTTTAATACTGAAGATATGGAAGTGAATTAGGTGTCAAATTAAACTTATTTTTATGCTTTATCTGATGGGATAAATTGCAGACTTGATTCTTAAAATCTCAAAATTTTGTAACATTGCTACTACCTCCCCTTTCATCAATTTTCGTTTCATTTGCAAACTTGGCAACAAAGCCTTCAATCCCCTTGTCCAATTCATTAATATACAAAGTCATATATATATATATATATGTGTGTGTGTGTGTGTGTGAGTTTATGGTTGAATGGTTCAATGCGAGGGCAGCTATCTGGATCAGCAGCTCCTCTGTGTTATATGTAACAACTGCTCCCCCTGCAGCGACGTCTGCACCACTGCAGCTTGACAGGGAAAGGAACACTGCAGGGGGGTGCAGAGCCATGGAGCCATGCAGCAGAAAATCAGGCCCTTCGGCCCAACATGTCCATGCTGGTCAGGAGTTCAGAAGTTTCGGCCATCGCCCATTCGGCCCATCAAGTCTACTCCGCCATTCAATCAAGGCTGATCTATCTCTCTCTCCTAACCCCATTCTCCTCCCTTCTCCCCATAACCCCTGGCACCCGCACTAATCAACAATCTGTAAATCTCTGCCATAAACATATCCAATGACACAGCCTTCTGTGGCAATGAATTCCACAGATTCACCACCCTCTGACTGAAGAAATTCCTCCTCATCTCCTTTCTAAAGGTACGCCCTTTAATTCTCAGGCTGTGCCCTCTGGTCTTAGACTCTCCCACCAGTGGAAACATCCTCTCCACATCTGTACTAATCAAAAATCTCTGTCTTAAATTTACCCCATTGATTTTGTCTGCACAGCCGTCTGTGGCAATGAATTCCACAGATTCACCACCCTGTGAAGAAACTCGTCCTCATCTCCTTTCTAAAGGTATATCCTTTTACCCCAGTCAGGATGGAGCCCGGGTGTCCGGTGCTGTAATGCAGCAACTCCACCGCTGCACCACCCTGTCGCCGTGAGTTAAAGGATCCATTCGGCCCATTGATTTTAATTAAGTCTACTCTGCCATTCATCAATGTCTGCCAGTTAATCCATGCATTCTTAAAGATAGCGGAGTCAGAGGATACGGGGAGAAGGCAGGAACGGGGTACTGATTGTGGATGATCAGCCATGACGCATTGAATGGCGGTGCGGGCTGAAAGGGCCGAATGGCCTACTCCTAAGTGGGACAGGGGCATTACACTACCCTGCACGCACTAGGGACATTCTTTAAACATTCACCAAACCATATATATATATATATAATCAGTAAACTTTAATCGGGACGAGAGAGGGCCAGGTCAACCTTCTTCAGGTGCACCAGGAAAAGCATCCCAGTTTTTCCCAGCCTGGCCTTATAACTCAAGCCCTCGGGTCCACCTCTGAATCAGTGGATTACTGCCACATTATCAGATGGTGAAACGTGAGTGCACATTGTTCACCTCTCTCTCAGCCGCAGCAGTGTCAACACATCGTGATGTCGCCCTTGTAAGAGTGCGGTGGTGGGGCCCGGAGCGTGCCGACACTTTGCCTGCTCTTTTAGTTCAGTTTGCTTTCGTTCAGGGATGCGGCGCGGAGACAGGCCCTTCGGCCCACCGGGTCCGCGCCGCGCCGACCAGCCATCCCCGCACACTCACACTTTCCCAACACACAATTTGCAATGTTACCGAAGCCGATTCATCTGCAAACCTGCACGTCTTCCGAGCGTGGGAGGGGAACCGGACGCGCCCGGAGAAAACCCACGCGGGTCACGGGGAGAACGTGCAAACTCCGTGCAGACAGCGCCCCGCAGTCGGGATCGAACCCGGGTCCCTGGCGCTGGGAGGCGGGCCGCTCCTAAAGGATCTGCGACCATGCAATACAATCTGTCGTCTCTTTTAAATCGCCTTTCCACCTGAATGCACATCTCCATCTATCACACTTGAGTTGGAGTCTGAAGAAGGGTCTCGACCCGAAACGTCACCCGTTCCTCTCTCCAGAGATGCTGCCTGTCCCGCTGAGTTACTCCAGCTTTGTGTGTCTATCACTCGACTGTAATTGCAGCGCGGAAACAGGCCCTTCAGCCCACCATCGACCACCCGTCCACACACTAGTTCTGTGCGATCCTGCCCTCTCATCCTCCCCCTACACACTGGGGGGGGGGGGGGGGCAATTTACAGAGGGCCGATTAACCGACAAACCCCGCACGTCTTTGGGACGTGGGAGCAAACCGGGAGAACCCAGAGGATTCAGGGAGAAGGTACAAACTCCGCAAAGACAGCACCCGAGGGCAGGATCGAGCCCGGCTCTCTGGCGCGCCGCCGTGCACATCATCGGGTCTGTTTGGATTGCGTGTCAAACAAAGCTTTTCACTGCACCTCGGTACAGATGGCAATAATGAGCCGAAACCTGTACCTAGGAGACAGGAGAGGGCGTTGCCTTTTTAAGGAGACAGGGGAAGGGATGTGTGCCCTTTTAAGGAAAGAGTGGTGCGTGTTTTTTGAGGTAGACGGCTGAGGGGGGGCGTAGCCCCTCTAAGGATTTAGTGGGATGCGTTGCTCTTTTAAGAAAGGGGAGGGGATGCACTGCCCCTTTCAGGAGATAGGATGCACCATTTCAAGAAGGGGTGCATTGCCCCTTTAAGGAGCGAAAGGGGATGCATTACCCCTTTAAGGAGGGAATGGGGTGCTTTGCCCCTTTAAGGAGAGAGAAGGGATACATTGCCCCTTTAAGGAGGGCGAGGAGATGCATTGCCCCTTTAAGGAGGGAGCGGGGATGCATTGCCACTAAGGAACGAGAGGGGATGCATTGCCACTTTAAGGAGGGAGAGGGGATGCATTGCCACTTTAAGGAGAGGGGATGCATTGCCCCTTTAAGGAACAAGAGGGGATGCATTGCCCCTTTAAGGAACAAGAGGGGATGCATTGCCCCTTTAAGGAGGGAGCGGGGATGCATTGCCCCTTTAAGGAGACGGGTTGCGCTAAGTAGGCAGGAGAACGTGTGTTGACCTTTTAAGAAGGGAGAGCGGGTTCATTGCCCCTTATAAGGAGGGAGAGAAGGGGGTCCGATGAGACAGGAGAGAGGGGTGCATTGCCCTTTTAAGGAGGAAGAGGGGAGACCCCTTTTGAGAGTTGCATTGCCTTTTATAAGGAGGGAGACGGTGCGTGTTGCCCTTTTAAGGAGGACGAGTGGGTGCGCGTTACCCTATTGCGGAGGGAGAGGGGGTGCGTTAAGGAGACTGGAGGGAGGGGGGGGGGGGGTGTGTGCGCATTGCCCTTTTAAGACCTGGCGTGGGGCCCTTAAGTGCTCACCTTCCTCTTGTGGCGGTGGATGTCTCCGATGGAGTTGATGAGGCTGGTGGTCCCCAGCAGCATCCTGGTGCTCCGCGGCCACTGGCTGCTCACCAGCGAGTGTTCCCCCATCAGGATCTTCCTCACGTTCTCCGAGCCCGTCACCCGGATCAAGGGGCGGCCGAGGAGGTGAGTCTTGAAGACATTCCCGTATTTCTCCCGACGGGATGCGTGGAACCTCGATCCCTGTGGGAGAGGGGAAAGGAGAAAACACACACACACCACATTACGAGAGGCACGACAGACTGGGTAGACAGTCAGAACGCGTGTACTCTAGAATTTAGAAGGATCTTATTGAAACATAAGTAAGTAAGTTTATTGGCCAAGTATTCACATACAAGGAATTTGCCTTGGTGCTCCGCCCACAAGTAACAACGTGACACACAGTCACAGCTACGAATGACTCAGAAAACACTAAACATTAATAATAATAAAACATGAATGATAAAACACCATTGATCAAGCATGTGAACCAACAAAATACCCGATTAAAGGGCGGCTACAGATTTTTGGCTGTTGAGGAGATGGATTATTGTCAGATTATTGAGGGTTTGGACACGCTAGAGGCGGGAAACGTGTTCCCGATTTTTTGTGGACGCAGCCCAGACCATCTCACAGACCAACCTCCCTCCCACTGACTCCATCCACACCTCACGCTGCCTCGGCAAGGCCAGCAGCATCATCAAGGACCAGTCTCACCCCCGGCCGCTCCCTCTTCTCCCCTCTCCCATCAGGCAAGAGGTACAGAAGTGTGAAAACAAACGCACACCTCCAGATTCAGGGACAGTTTCTTCCCAGCTGTTATCAGGCAACTGAACCATCCTACCACGATCAGCGAGCAGTGCTGAACTACTATCTGCTTCATTGTAGACCCGTAACTATCTTTAACTGGACTTTATTCTACTTTACTTGCACTAAACATAATTCACATTATTCCCTTCATCGTGTATCTGTACACTGTGGGCGGCTCGATTGTAATCACGTATAGTTTTTCCACTGACTGGTTAGCACGCAACAACAAACTTTGAGAAACATAGAAACATAGAAAATAGGTGCAGGAGGAGGCCATTCGGCCCTTCGAGCCAGCACCGCCATTCACTGTGATCATGGCTGATCGTCCCCAATCAATAACCCGTGCCTGCCTTCTCCCCATATCCCTTCATTCCACTAGCCCCTAGAGCTCCATCTAACTATCTCTTAAATCCATCCAGTGACTTGGCCTCCACTGCCCGCTGTGGCAGGGAATTCCACAACTTCACAACTCTCTGGGTGAAAACATTTTTTCTCACCTCAGTCTTAAATGGCCTCCCCTTTATTCTAAGACTGCGGCCCCTGGTTCCCAACATTGGAAACATTTTTCCTGCATCTAGCTTATCCAGTCCTTTTATAATTTTATATGTTTCTATAAGATCCCCCCTCATCCTTCTAAACTCCAGTGAAAACAAACCTAGTCTTTTCAATCTTTCCTCATATGACGGTCCCGCCATCCCAGGGATCAATCTCGTGAACCTACGCTGCACTGCCTCAATCACAAGGATGTCCTTCCTCAAATTAGGAGACCAAAACTGTACGCAATCCTCCAGATGCTACCTCACCTGCTGAGTTTCTCCAGCATTTTTGTCCACCTCCAGATTATTTAATCTCACTCGGTCGCAAATAATATCCATGGGTGTCGTCATAGCTGCAGAGGTTCCATTATAATTCTTCAAAGCCACAGCACGCAATGTAATTTTAGCAGGGGTTCAGTATTGTTTCACCTTCTTTCAATGGCTGTTCTCCAAGGAAAGGTATGTGAAATATTTTTTCTAAGTCAGTACGTGGAGCACCCAACCCGATAAGAGGTTGGGTCAAATTAGGAGACCAAAGCTGTACACAATACTCCAGATGTGGTCTTACCAGAGCCCTATACAACTGCAAAATAACCTCTTTACTCCAATACTGAAATCCTCTTGTTATGAAGGCCAACATTCATAGAAACATAGAAACATAGAAATTAGGTGCAGGAGCAGGCCATTCGGCCCTTCGAGCCTGCACCGCCATTCAATATGATCATGGCTAATCATCCAACTCAGTATCCTGTACCTGCCTTCTCTCCATACCCCCTGATCCCTTCAGCCACAAGGGCCACATCCAACTCCCTCTTAAATATGGCCAACGAACTGGCCTCAACTACCTTCTGTGGCAGAGAATTCCACAGATTCACTCACCAACTCTCTGTGTGAAAAACGATTTTCTCATCTCGGTCCTAAAAGACTTCCCCCTTATCCTTAAACTGTGACCCCTTGTCCTGGACTTCCCCAACATCGGGAACAATCTTCCTGCATCTAGCCTGTCCAACCCCTTAAGAATTTTGTAAGTCTCTATGAGACTTAGCTCATTAGCTTTCCATTAGCTTTCTTCACTGCCTGCTGTACCTGCACGCCAACGTTCACTGCACCTCAGTACGCGTGACAATAAACTAAATGAAACTCCGTGCTGTATCTCTAATCTAAAAAAAAAACTAAAAACCCATCATAATTCGAATATCTCACATTCTGTGTCTCACAAATTGAGATTAAATTCTTCGAATCAAAACGGTGGGGAAACCCCTCTCTGAATAGAAGTCATGTTTTGGCCAATATTTTCTGCCTGCATGCAATCCACATCCAAAAGCCCGTTAAACGGCACTATCATAACTGCCTCCACCGTCACTCCTGGCAGCTAGTTCCAGCCACGCACCACTCCGAGTGTAGTTTATTGTCACGTGTAGCGAGGTACAGTGAAAAGCATCTTGCTGCGTGCTGACCAGTCAGCAGCAAGACAACACTTGATTACAATCGAGCCGTCCGCAGTGTACAGACACACGATAAGGGAATAACGTTTAGTAACAGTAGAGCCAGCAAGGTCCGATCAAGGTTAGTCCGAGGAGGTAGATAGTAGTTCAGCACTCCTCTCTGGTTGTGGTAGGATGGTTCAGTCGCCTGATAACAGCTGGGAAGAAACTGTCCCTGAATCTGGAGGGGTTTGAGAAGGAACTGCAGATGCTGGAAAAAAATTGAAGGGAGATAAAAATGCTGGAGAAACTCAACTCGAGACCTGAAACGTCACATAGAAACGTAGAATCATAGAAAATAGGTGCAGGGGGACTCAACCGGCCCTTCGGGCCAGCACCGCCATTCATTGTGATCATGTCCGATCGTCCCCTATCAATAACCCTAGTCACCTATTCCTTCGCTCCATAGATGCTGCCTCACCCGCTGAGTTTCTCCAGCATTTCTATCTACCTTCTGATTCTGGAGTTTGTGCGTTTGTGTGTAAAAATAACCTGCCCCGCATATCTCGTTAAAACGTTGCCTTTCTCTCCTTTAATGTATGCCCTCTAGTGTATGATTTTTCCATTGGCTAAATCCCTCTCTCTCTTTCTTTTCTCTGCAGCCCTCTCCACATTTAAGTACATTTTCCGTAACGTTACTTTATACAAAATCACAACGCTTTAGAACCATTTAGATAGGATAGGACATGTTTAGAGGGATATGGGCCAAACGCAGGCAGGTGGTACATGGATAGGACAGGTTTAGAGGGATATGACCAAACGCAGGCAGTTGGTGACTGAGTGAAGATGGGACACGTTGTCCGGTGTGGCAGGTTGGACGAACCTGTATGACTCAATGATTCTCCATATTGTCTTTACTCACCTCCTACGCTCTCCCCACTTTCTCCCATTTCCTCTTCCTCTTATCTCTCTCCCCTCTCCCCTCTCTCTCTTCCTCTATCTCTCTTTTCTCCTTCCCTCTCTCCTCTCCCTCACACATACACACTCTCTCTCTCACACCACAACACCCTCTCGAAATACACTATCGCCCCACATAACTCCTCTTTCACTCTATCCTACTCTCTCTCACACACACACACTTACACACTAACACACACACACATATTCTCACACTACGCGATAACCCACAACAAGCGCAAAGTCCTATACACACACCTACTCTCACACAAACACTCTCTCACACTTTCTCTCACATTCTCCCTCAACAGCACACCGCTCACGTCACACATACACGCACGATTCTCACACACACGCATAATCTCTCTCTCTCACACACACAGTCTCACTCACACACAGCACATTCTCTCTCTCACACACTGCAACACAGTCTCACTCACGCACACATCCTTCTCATCACACACGCTCTCACTCACATATATGCACACCTATCTCCACTCACACTCTCTACACTCCTCACACTCTCACACACGCAACAAACTCAAAATAAAACACACCTCTCCACTCACATACACGCTCGCACTCACATACACGCACACACTCTCTCACAATACACTCTATCGCTCAACAACTCACACACACAAAACACTCTCACACTCGTCACACACGTACACTCTCACACCACACACACTCACACACATTCAACACTCACGCACGCACAGCACACACACAACACACTCACTACACACACACGCTCCTCACTCACATAAACGCACACGGTCTCTCACACACACCCACTCTCCACTCACCACTCACACACGCACACTCTCACACACTCAACACACAATTACACTCACACTACACACAATCTCCTCACACACGACCACGGCACATTCTCACACACACCACAATCACAACACACCCGCATTGCTCTCACACACACACCACACTCACACGCACACAGACACACTCGGCACACACACGCACACAGACACACGCGCACACAGGCACACACAAGCGCACTTCCTGCCAGTCATTGTTGTGATATGTCTTTACTCAGGCACCCCGCGTGTACACAAAAGCCAACCTCACCTCTCCCGACAACCCTCCTCTCCCCCTCTCCCTCGCCTCCCTCACCCCTCTCCCTCCCTCCTCTCCTCCCACTCCCTCCTCTCTCTCCATCCCATCCTCTCTCTCTCCTCCCTCCTCTCTCCCACTCCCTCCTCTCGCCCACTCCCCTCCGTCTCTCCCACACCTTCCTGCTCTCTCACCCTCCTCTCCCCTCATCCCTCCCCTCCTCTCTCCCACCCCCTAACGTCACTCCTCTCCCCTCTCCCTCTCTCCCATCTCTCGCTCTTCCCCCCCCTCCTCTCGCCGCACTCCCTCCTCTCACCCCTCTCCCCTCTCCCTCCCTCCTCTCCCCCCTCTCCCCTCTCACCACCCCTCCCTCCCTCCCTCTCCCACTCCCCTCCTCTCTCCCCTCCCTCTCGCCTCCGTCTCATCCCACTCCCTCCTCTCTCCCACACCACCTCTCCCCCTCATCCCTCCTCTCTCCCTCCCCTCCTCTCACCCCTCTCACCTTCCTCTCCTCTCACGTCCCCCCTCCTCTCTCCCACTCCCTCCTCTCCCCCTCTCCCCACTCCCTCCTCTCCTCCCCCCCTCCTCTCCCCCCTCTCCCTCCTCTCCCTCTCTCCCCCCCTCTATCTTCCTCTCCTCACTCTCCCTCCTCTCCCCTCTCCCACTCCCTCTCTCCTCCTCCTCCCCCCCCTCCTCCCTCCCTCCTCTCCCCCTCTCCCTCCATCTCTTTCTCCCTCCCATCCTCCCCCCTCTCCTCCCTCCTCTCCCCCTCACATCCACCTCTCCCCCCGCTCCTGCTCGCCAGTGAACGCCACCCGATAAATCTTATTAAACCAAATTTGAGAGATTATTTGTTGTAATCCGCGGCTTGGAACGTGTATTGCAGCCTGATGTGAACGAAGTCATAATTGCAGTTGCCTTTGTGCCGACATAAAGGATCATTGATACATTTCCACTCTCAAACATAGGCCGCTTTATTTGCGGGAGCTCAGGCTAGTTTACATTTAAAAAAATTAGTCTTTTAGGACGCGGGGCATCGAACAGGGAAGGGGAGGCGACTGTGACTCGCTGAGTCAAACCGCACTCCCCCTCGCTCCTGAAGAATAAGCGGGATTGTCAGCATGTGGGTTCAGCTCAGGTGGGACAAGGCCAGCGCTTGCGGTGAAGAATAACCTGTAACCTCAGGGGGGGCAGGACACATCCGTCAGTTCAAAAAAAAAAGCTGGACACATCCGTCAGGTCAAAAGGCCATAGGTGCGGAATTAGGCCATTCGGCCCATCGAGTCTAGCCCGCCATTCAATGATGGCTGCTCTATCTCTCCCTCCTAACCCGATTCTCTTGCCATCTCCCCATAGCCCCTGACACCCGTACTAATCAAGAATCTATCTACCTATGCCTTAAAAAATATCCACTCACTTGGCCTCCACAGCCTTCTGGGGCAAAGAATTCCTCAGATTCACCACCCTCCTCAACTTCTTCCAAGAAGAGCGTCCTTTGAATTCTAGAGTCTGTGCCCACTAGTCCTGGACTCTCCCACAAGTGGGAAGCATCCTCTCCGTCACAACATCCACTTTCTATACAAGGCCTTTCACTATTCTGACGTTTCTAATGAGTCCCCACCCCCCCCGCCCTCCCTCCCTCTCGGAAACCGGCGATCACATCACAAATCTCATGTCCCACCCTCCCCAAACCACCCCTCATAACTCTGCTAAACTCCAGCGAGTACAGGCCCAAGTGCCGAACACACTGCTCATTATTAAGTTCAGCTACCGCTCATTCCAGGGATTCCCAGTTGCCAAACACTTTGAACTCCCCCTCCCATTCCCACTCTGGACCTTGTCTGTCCTGGGCCACCTCCAATGTCAAGTGGGGCCCAGCGCAAATTGGAGGAACAGCACCTCATATTTCGCTTGGGTAGTTTACACCCCAGCGGTGTGAACATTGACTTCTCTAACTTCAAGTCTGAAGAAGGGTCTCGACCCGAAACGTCGCCTATCTCCATTCGCTATCCTTAGATGCTGCAAGCCCCGCTTACAGTTTCTCCAGCCTTTTTGTACCCCCTACTTCAAGTTAAACCCCTGCTTTCCCTCTCTCGTCTGCATCCCCTCTCCCTCCCGTTCTCCCACCAGTCTAGCTGCCCCCCCCCCCTCACCCCCCGAATTATGCATTTTATCTCGGTTTGCTTGTCTCCTTCTCCCAGCTAACAATGGTCCCATTCTAGCATTTTCATTGACGGCCGCCCCCAATTGAGCCCCGTTTTCACAACCTCACCCCTATCTCTGTGTCTCCCTCTCCCCCCGGCTCTCGGTCTGAAGAAGTCCTCGAACCCGAAACGTCGGTGCAAACCACGTTCTGCAGTTCCTTCCTGCAACATTGACCGGCACAACAGGCAGTGGGCTGCAGGAGTGAGGCCATTCGGCCTTCGAGCCAGCACGCCATTCACTGTAGATCGATGGGGCTGACATTCCCCAATCGGTGCCCCGTTCCTGCCTCTCCCCCCGTAATCCCCGTGGACTCCGCTATGTATAAGAGCCCTACTCCACTTCCTCTCGTGAAAAGGCAAATCGACCCATCAACATGTGGGCAAAGTGCTGGAGTTACTCACGGGTCGGGAACTGTCTCGGGAAACATGGATTGGTGGACTTTCTTCAGACGCGCAACTGACCACGATGCCAAAGCTAAACCCATCTCCTCTCCCCTGGCTGATTGATCCATATCACTCTATATTTAAGAGTGAGTTTGGATGTGGCCCTTGATTGGCAAGGATTCAGAGGGTATGAGAAAAGGCAGGTACGGGATACAGATTTGATGATCACCATTGAATCATATTGAATGGCGGTGCAGCTCGAAGGCTGAATGGCCTACTCCTGCAGGCCATATTTCTTTTGTTTCGGTAATGTTTCTATTTTCTATCACTCTCTTACCTGCATTCTCCAATCCTGTCTGAAAGCCTCTGGAAAGGCCACTGTCGCATCGCCTCCACCCCAGGCAAGCGCCCCCCCACCGCCCACCACCCTCTTGTAAAACCCTTGCGCCGCACGCATCTGCTCCGAACGTTATATCTAGGAAGAACCTGTAACAACACACTGCAGTTTTTACACCGAAGATCGACATATAAAGCTTTCTACTGCAGCTTCTCATAACCCCTAGTTCCCCCGCTCTCCCCCCCCGACTCTCCCGCCTGAAGAAGAGGTCTCGGCCCGAGCATCGCCTAATTCCTTCACTCCAGAGATGCCGCCTGTCCCGCAGGAGCATTTTACTGCCACACATTTTGTGTTTATCTTTCTTTAGAAACTTTCCTCCCTCCATCGCATTTGCAGCTACGGCGCCCTCTTGTGTTGGTGACGTCCCCACCCTGGAAAAATGAGTTAAGTATTAACTGCCCTATGAATGCCTCAGTCATTCAATCTCCCTCTCTTCTATCTCTCACTTCCAACCTCTCATCCTTCTCACTTCCTCTCTCTCTCGCTCTCTCGCTCCACTCTACCTCTCCCTCCTCCCTCTCGCTCCCCTCCCTCCCCTTTCCCCCTCTCCTCTCTCTCTCACTCTCTCCCCCTCTCTTTCCCCTCTCCCTCTCTCCTCTCTCTCGGATTACACTTTACTCCTGATTGAACCTCCGGAACAAGTAGTACTCAAAGCATTCCCGTTCTCTTACCCTATCTCCCTCTCTCTCTCTCTCCCTCTCTATCCCTCTCCCGCCCCCTTCTCCTCTCCCGCTCCCTCTCCTCCATCCCCCTCCCTCTCTCTCTCACTCTCTCCCCTCTTTCCCTATCTCCCTCTCTCTCGTCTCACTCGCTCCCCCCTCTCTCTCTCTCGTCTCATCACTCCCCACTCTCTCTCTCTCTCCTCATCTTTCCCTCACCCTCCCCATCTCTCCTCTCATCCTCCCTCTTCCCACTCCCTCACAGGCCTCTGCTGTCCTCTCCTCCCCGCTCGCCTCTCCCATTCCCCCTATCTCTCCTCACCTTCTCACTCCTTTCTCCCCTCTCGCATCTTGCCTCCACCCTATCTCTCACTGAAAACTCTCCCTCTCTTTCTCTCCCCTCTCTCCCCCTCTCTCTCACGTATCCCGTCTCTCCTCCTCTCTCCTCCCCAATCCATCCCTCAGTCCTGAAAACGTCGCCTATCCGTGTTGTCCAGAGATGCAGCCTGACCCGCTGCGTTACTCTAGCACTCTGTTTCATCCCAACGCCTTCTGCAGAGAGAGCGAGCGAGGGAGGATAGGGAGAGAGGGGGTAGAGGGGGAGTTTCTGTCCCAACTATTCCTCTCCTGCCGTTCGGGTCGAGACCTTCCTTCAGACATCAGAGGGGTGCAGAAGCTCTACTGACTGCTCTGCAAGGACCGCCACACTCCGGTCGCCGTCCGCGGTCAGAGGGAGTGGGACAGGACACAACAACAACGACCAGGGACAAATGGCCTTCACTCAACCACCCCACTCCACCCCACACCCAACCTAACGCGGGGCATGTTTCGAACCGGGGTGCCTCGCTTCACTACACACACAGACACACACACACACACACACACACACACACACACACATACACAACACACACTCACACACACACACACACAGACTCACTCACACACATACACACAACACACACTCACATCACTACACACACACACACACACACACACACACACTCACACACACACAACACGACACACACACACACACACACACACACACACAGAACACACACACAGCACACATAGACACACACAACACACACAAACACACACTCATCACCCACACACACACACACAGACACACACACACACACAAGACACACAACACAACACACACACACACATACACTCACTTCACACACCAACACACACACGACACACACACACACACACACAAGACACACACACACACAACAAAAACACTCACACACACAAGAACACCAAAACACACACACACACACATACACTCACTCAACACACACACACACACACACAACACACACACACACACACAGACAACACACACACCACGACACACACACACACTCACACACACACACACACACACACACTACACACACAGAGACACACACACACACACACAGACACACACAAACAGACACAGACACACACACAACTCACACACACACACAGACACACACACACACACAGACTCACTCACAACACAAACACACGACAGACTCACTCACACACACACACCCACCACAGACTCACTCACACACAAACGACAGATCACTCACACACAAACACCTCACTCACACACACGCATCTCCGCACACACAGACACACACACACACAACAACACATACACACACACAACCCCACACATCAGACACACACACACAGACACACACCAACACACAGACACACAACTAGAACGAGACACACAGCCAAAACACATACACACACACACAACACTCACACACTCACGTTCACCCACCACACACACATACACACACTCATACACACACACGACACGACACTCACAGGACACTCACTCATAACAACACACAACCCACATACACACACACACACACACACACACAACACACATACAGGCACTCGTCGCACGTCTATCTCGATCTCTCATCCCCACTCATCTCTCACACACACACACGGAAGAACCCGGCTACCGATCCGCCGAACTCCGCAGGGCTGGCGAGAAAATATAAAAGGGGGGGGTG
>CM069131.1:190988194-191071147 GCA_035221665.1 Okamejei kenojei
CGACAACCTACGGCAGCAACCTACGAACACCCCTAGGACAGGGGAGAAGACACACGTCTCTGGACTCTCTGCAAAGAGGGTAGTTGAGCCATTTCATTGCTATATTTAAGATGAGTTGGATGTGGCCCTTTCTAAGGATCAGAGGGATGGAGCGAAGGCAGTACGGGAACGGATTGGATGATCAGCCCATGATCATATTGAAAGGAGGTGCCAGGCTCAAGGGCTGAATATGCCTACTCCTGCACCTATTTCTATTTTTCTATGTCAAGGCCCACAGACGCCAGAGGTTTTTGACCATATCAAAAACCGTGGCGACTTGAAATCAGTTAACGACACTTGCCGCCAAAAAAATTGCCCAACTGGAACAGGCCCTTACGTTACTGCTGTACAAGATTTGGTAGCTACACATTTTAGTTAAGTTTAGAGATGCAGCAGAAACAGGTACACTTTGTCCCACAGAGTCCGCACCGACCAGCATCCCTCGCACACTACTCTTCCTACACACCACTGGGGACAATTTTTGCATTTAAAACCCCGCCTAATAACCTTACAAACCTGTAAGATCTTTGGAATGTGGGAGAAATGGAAGACTTGAAGAAACCCACGCAGGTCACGGGAGAAAACTACAAACTCCGTACAGACAGCACCCGTAAAGTCGGGATGAAAACCCGGGTTCTCCTGGTGCGGTGAGGCAAGTGTCATATTCTGGATTGTAGTGCTTCATTTTTGTGTCGCCCTACAGTAGGAACAATATTTTTAATCTGAATAGAATGCAGAGCAATTTACCGAGGTTGGTCGCTGGGATTCGAGGGCCTGAGCTATCGCAGAGTTTGAGCGGGTGGGGACTCTATTTCTTGAAGAGCAAGATGATGAGGGGTGATCTTTTAGAGCGTGTATAAAGACATGAGGGGAGTCTTTTTAAATCCACAGTTGGGGAATGAAGGACCAGAGGACATGGGTTATAGGTGAGAGTGGTGGGTGTATGGAACGAGCTGGCACAGGAGGTAGTTGAGGCAGGGACTACAACTCAGAGAGTTGTGAATCTGTGGAATTCTCTGCCTCAGAAGGCAGTGGAGGCCAAATCATTGTAATGTTTTTCCAAGAGAGAGTTGGATATAGCTCTTAGAGCTAATGGAATTAAGTGATATAGGAGAAAGCAGGAAATGGTACTAGATTTTTGGATGATCAGCCCATGAACATATTGAATGGCTCGAAGGCTGAAAGACCACAGCGCCACTCTAGCACCTGTTTTCTATGTTTTTTATGTTTTCTAACATGGCCAGGTATGTGGATAAAAAAGGTTTTGAGGGATTTAAGTTTAGTTTAGTTTAGAGATACCAGTGCGGAAACAGGCCAATATCGCCCACCGAGTCCTGCTCCGACCACAGAAAACAATCAAAAAATACGATCCCCGCACATTAACACGATCCTACACACACTAGGGACAATTTTTTTACAATTACCAAGCCAATTAACCTCACGTGCACGTGCCGTGTGTGGGAGGAAACAGAAAGATCTCGGAGAAAATCCACGCCGGATCACGGGGAGAAAGTACAGACAGAGCACCCGTGGTCGGGATCGAACCCGGGACTCCGGCGCCGCATTCGCTGCAAGGCAGCAACTCTACTAACCGCTGCGCCACCGTGATATGGGCCAAATGTGGCAAATGGGACAATGGGCACCTTGTCAGCGTGGAACGAGTTGGGCTGGCGAGCTTGGTTCCGTGCTGTACTCCATAAAAGAATTGAGTCATACCCAGCGCAAGGACTCTCTGCTGTTTTTTAGCCTTAACTGCTTTGGGTCAGTCCCTTCTTCAGAATTAAAGGAAGGTCCCTCTCCTTGGGTGGTGAAAGGGTTACTGAACGTGGGAGTCAGCCTCAGATAGCTTGCCTTCGTGTGAATTAACGCAAAAGGACTCTTGCCCTGGGATCTGTTGTGGCCCATGTAAATCGCGCTAATGAAATATGACAAATGGCTAATTGGGCTAAAATTCCGAGGGCGGATTTCTTTGTTGATGTGAAGAAGAAAAGATAAAGAAAATATCGGAGGGACCTTGTTGGCCGGGGGTCAGGCATACCGATCTCATAGCATTACACAGATTACTTCATTAAAGCAAACAGACCTAATGTTCAAACCTCATGCCCAACCATTCAACCTTGGCCCTGTGGAAATGACGACACTGAACTCCATCAAAACACATCACTGAGGACAATCGGCACATTGTTAACCTTTTAACCGCTGGGTAACCCCGCCAAGTCAAGTTCAGTGTGGGTTTGGTTTAGCGATACAGCACGGAAACAGCCCTTCGGCCCACTGAGTCCGGCCAACCAACCAGCGATCCCCGCACACTAGCACCATCCTACACACCAGGGACAATTTACAATTTTTACCAAAGCCAATTATAACCTACACTATACCACACTGCACTAGCACTATCCTACACAATAAAGGGCGGCCGGTGGCGCAGCGTTAGAGTTGCTGCCTTAACAACAACCGCTTTACAGCGCCAGAAGACCCGGGTTCGAACCCCGACTACGGGTGCTGTCTGTACGGAGTTTGTACGTTCTCCTTCTCCCCGTGACCTGCGTGGGTTTTTCTCCAAGATCTTTGGATTCCCTTCCCAGACTCCAAAGAGGTATGGGTTTGAAGGTTAATTGGCTTGGTATAAATGTAAATTGTCCCTAATGTGTGTAGGCTGGTGTTGATTGTGCGGATCGCTGGTCATTTGCGGACTCGGTGGGCCAAAGGGCCTGATTCCGCGCTGTACCCCCTAAACTAAACTAAACTTAATTAGGGACAATTTTAAATAATTCTTTCACTGCAGGCCTATTTGGTGAAATTATCATAGCGGTAGAGTTGCTGCCTCACAGCGCCCGGAGACCCGGTTCAATCAATCCTCACTACGGGTGCTGTCTGTACGGAGTTTTTACTTCTTCCCCGTGACCTGCATGAGATTTCTCAAAACTAAACTAAACTAAACTAAACTTAATTGAACTAAACTTAGCTAAACATGGTAGGGAGGTTGATGTTTGTGACTAGAATGTGGAGCTGAAGTCCAGTTTTAGTTTAGTTTAGTTTAGTTTAGGGACACAGTATGGAAACAGGCCCCTCAGCCCAGCCATCCCTCCCCGCTGCACTAACTCTATCCTACACACATTGGTGACAATTTACAAATTTTAACAAAGCAAAATCAACCTACAATCCTGCATGCGTTTGTAGTGTGGGGAGGAAACCGAGCACCCAGAGAAACCCCCCACAGGTCATGGGGAGGAGACGTACACACTCCGTACAGACAGCACCCGTAGTCCAGGATTGAACCCTTGGTCTCTGGCGCTGTGATGCGGCAACTCAACCACTGCACCACCGTACTGCCCTCTACAGTATATATATATAGACTCACCCTAGGAAAACCACTGTGAGTCATTCACTTTATTCCATGCCCTCATGATCTTGTACACCTACAATAAGGTCGGGATTCGTCATCACGTCTTTCACAAAAATCAATCAGATTTTGTGAGACACGACCTCCCATGTACAAGACCGTGCTGACTGTCCCTAATCAGCCCTGTTCATCCAAATGCCATATATCCGATCCCTCAGAATACTCTCCATAACTTCCAACTACAGACGTTAAGCTCACCGGCCGATAGTTCCCAACATTTTACCTGCAGCCCCTTTCTTTAAAAGATGCACAATGTTTGCCACCCTCCAGTCTAATTATGTCATGAGATCATAACAAATAGGTGTAGAATTAGGCCATTGTGCTCATCATCCACTCCACCACCATTCAATCACAACTGATCCATCTCTCCCGCCTAACGCCATTCCTCCTGGCTTCTTCTCAATAACCTCTGACACCTGTTAAAAATCTAACAATCTCTGCCTTAAAAATATTAATTGACTTGTCTCAACAGCTGCCTGTGGCAATGAATTTCCACAGATTCACCACCCTCTGACTAAAAAAAATCCTCCTCATCTCCTTCCTAACTTTGAGATATTGAAGGTATGAGATGGGAATTGGCTAGGATAGACTGAAAATCTATCTATCTATCTATCTATCTATCTATCTATCTATCTATCTATCTATCTATCTATCTATCTATCTATCTATCTATCTATCTATCTATCTATCTATCTATCTTTACCTTTATCTTTATCTTTATTTCGAACGATTAAAAAAAAAGAGAAGAAAAGAAAAGATGAAAATGACTAAATAAAAGGAAAATTATATATATATACATATATAGATTACATAAATACACACATACATACATATACATGTACATATATATATATATACACAATACATATACAAGGGTTCCAGCAACTATGTTACAGAGAAAGGTTGAACAATTTTACGTCTTTATTCTTTGGACGCAGAAGGTTAAGGGGGGACTTGATTGAGGTCTTTAAAATGGATAAGGGATAGACAGAGTTGACGTGGATAAGCTTTTCCCATTGAGGGTAGGAAGAATTCAAACAAGAGGGCATGACATGAGAATTAAGGGACAGAAGTTTAGGGTAACGTGAGGGGGAACTTCTTTACTCAGAGGGTGGTGGCTGTGTGGAATGAGCTTTCCAGCAGAGGAGGTGGAGGCAGGATCGATTTTAAACATTTAAAAGTAAAGTGGATAGGTATATGGACGTGAAGGGAATGGAGGGGTATGGTCTGAGTGCAGGTAGATGGGACTAGGGGAAAACAAATGGTCGGCACGGACTGGAAGGGCCGAGAGTGGCCTGTCTCCGTGCTGTAATTGTTATATGGTTTATATGGTTTATATGGTCATATACACATATACACACATACACATAATACATAACATATATGTGACATACATAAAATTAAAAAATCAAATGCCAATTTAAACATAATACACATTAGACTCGTTCGAAAAGGATAGGAAGAAGCCTATGCTTGTCAAGTCCTACCCCCATTCTTCACCATTAACAAATGCAAAATTCAATAAAATAAACTAAACCGACAATTCAAATAAAACTACTCCATCAAGCTATTAATCAAAAAAAAAGAAAAGAACAAAAGAACAAGCACCATTAACATCTTGAGATTTACATTCTCCTTCCTCATTACTGTACTTTTCAAGGATATATCTTTTTGTACATTTTTTAAAATTGCATTTTTATTCATCACTTTGTTTAAATCATTCATTTCGTCAAGACCCATTCCACAAAACCACCCCACAAATGGAAATACCATACTTTTTAAATGGTCCGAGCATAATGTTAAAGTTTAGTTTCCCTCTAAAGTTATAAACTCCCCTCACTATCTTTGAACAGTTTTTTTTGTATGTTTACAGGTAGCAGTTTATTTTTTGCTTCATAAATTAATTTGTGCAGTCTTAAATTCTACCAGATCCTTAAACTTTAAGGTGTGTAATTTTTAATTACAGTATATTGGTGTGGTCATGATATCCCTAGGTAGACGCTAGGGCCTGCAGCTCGTTTGTTTTTTTCCATCTATTTATTTAATTTTTAGTCCGTTTAAGGTTTGTTTTTTGGGGAAACTAACTTTAACTTTTTTTATGTGGGGGAGGGGGGCAGGGTAAGGGGAAACTAACTCCCAGTCCACTTCTCTGGCGGGGACGCGACTGTTTCTCCGAGTTGCGTCCTCCGCCCCATACCTCGCGGCCTACCACCTGGATCCGAGCGGCCTTTCCTGCCGAGGACCGGGAACCGGACCAGAGCTGCAACAGCGGCAGCGCGGTGCTGGAGTCACCGCGGAGCGGGCGATGCCTACCTGGGTCGTCGCTTGGAGCTCCGCAGCGTTGGGCCGCTGCTCCAACATCATGGAGCTCTGGTTTAGAGAGCTCCCAACGCGGGCGGCGCTGACCGTCATCGTGGAGTCCTGGGGCCCTTTGCCAGTCCTAGGGCCTCCAGCGTTCCATCTCCACCGGGCGCGGCCTGTGGACTTTGGGAGCCGTGGACTCCGGTAGAGTGGGGCCAACGCGGGTCCTGGCCCGCTGAGAGTCCCCCGGCCCCGACGTCGGACTTCCATCACCCCGCCGAGCGGGCCTGAACATCGGGCCGCCCCTAGCGGCGACTGCAGGGGGCTCGGGGAGGCCCCGACAAGGGGGAGCAGTGGGAACATTTTTTTATTTCAAAATATACTTTATATTCAAAATGAAAATATATACAATACATTAACCTGCCGAAAATCCATCCGACATTTTTTGGAGGCTGTACAATAGGTCAATACAGTTTAGACATTTCTTTTCCCCAAAATTTCCACAAATCAGTACCCCACACGTGCCACACTGGCGTGGGGATACCTTCCCTTATATGAGGGGCGTCTCCACCATACCGTACCCCCCATGTTCCAGCAGCGAAAAGGACCTTAGACTGTGGCCCTCCCCCACCGAGCCTTGGCGTTGGCTGCAACCGAGCTTCAGTGCGTCCCCTCAGCACGTACTTCCTGCATCTGCAGCGGGCCATCGGCAACATTCCCTGACGGACATCTCGCTCTGCTGTGGTGGTGAACAATGCTCGGGCAGACCAAAGGGCGTCTTTTACCGAGTTGATGACCCTCCACAGCAGCATCGATGTCAGCCTCTGAATGTGTCCCTGGGAACAGTCCGTAAATCACCGAGTCCTCTGTGACGAGATGTTCGGATAAAGGGGAAGAGATTGACTTTAGTGCCTTCCCTCACGTAGGAAATTTTGATCTTGCTGGGGGGATGTTTTTATGTTTGAATCCTATACTACCATGTTGTGTTCTTTATTTTTATGTTGGCAGTATGGTGGATTTAAAATTATGGGTGCTGATGGAGTGTTGTTAATTTTGCTGCCAATTGGCACATGTGACAAATAAATGCATCTTATCTTATCTTATCTTATCTACATTGTTTACTATACAAATAGCTTTTTTGTAGTGTGCTTAGTGATTATAAGTGGTTTTGTAGGTGTTGCCCATACTTCCACACAGTAATCTAAATACGGTAACACAAGTGAGAATATACAGTGCTCTCTCATTCAAAACATGCCTTGCTTTCTCCATCACTCATTACTCTGTGCTACTTTAGCTCTCACATTGTTTTTATATGGGGTTTCCACCATATTTTGTGATCAAGAATCACACCCAGAAATTTATTTTCATACACTCTTTCAATATTTTCAACATTATTTATTATTACTTTTACTTGTGTAATTTATTTTGCGTTTTACAAACAGCATAAGTTTGGTTTTTGTTTAAATGTAATTGAGTAATTTATTCAAAATCAAACCATGTTTTTGGTTGACTCATATCTGCTATGACCACCTCCAAAACTGCTGCAATTGTCCCCATCACAGAAAATATTAGTGTCATCTGCAAATAACACAAATTTCAAGGGGTTTGACACCCTACATATATCATTAATATACAAAATAAATAATTTGGGGCCCAAAACCGACCCCTGTGGGACTCCACAAGTTATTTCTAAAGCATGTTGATTTGCAGTCCCCTAGTTGCACAAACTGATGTATTTTACTTATGTAGCTTCTCATCCACTCTAGTACAATAATAATAATAATAATAATAATAATAATAATAACTTTATTACGGACTCATGGTCCAGACAAGGGGCAACATTACATTACAACCCCTCTGATTCCATACTTTTCCAGTTTTTTGATTAGCAAATGATTATCAATTGTATCGAATGCTTTTTTCAAATCTATAAATACACCCACTGCATATTTCTTGTTATCTATAGAACTGGTAATGTCTTCAATTAACTCCATTAATGCCATGGAGGTCGATCTGTTTGACCTGAATCCATATTGACTATCAATTAGCAGTTCGTGCTTCTCGATAAAATTATCTAATCTACTTACATACAGTTTTTCTAATATTTTTGAGAACTGAGAGAGTAACGACACCGGGCCTGTAATTTGTAAATTGATTTCTGTCTCCAGCTTTGTATAGTGGGATGACTTTGGCAGTTTTCATTTTACATGGAAATACACCAGTTTTGAAAGATAAACTGCAAATATAAGTTAAGGGTTTTACAATTACACCAATGACTACCTTGATTAAAGCCATATCAATGTCATTCCAGTCTGTAGACCTTTTATTCTTACAATTACTAACAATGTCAATAATCTCCTTTTCATCAGCTGCTTCCAAAAACATTGAGTTTGGGTTACTGTCTAACAAATCCACAACCTTCTTCTGACTGTGGATTATCGATTTCTTCTGCCAGTTTTGGTCCCACACTTACAAAAAATGTGTTAAACCCATTAACCACATCATTCATATCGCTTACAGTTGTATCATTGTCTTTAAAATACTGAGGGTAGTTTATATTCATTGATCCATTCCTGATAATATTATTTAACACATTCCATATGCCCTTGATATTATTTTTATTATTGTTTAATATTTTATTAACCATATAACCATATAACCATATAACCATATAACAATTACAGCACGGAGACAGGCCCTCTCGGCCCTTCCAGTCCGTGCCGACTATTTGTTTTCCCCATGTCCCATCTACCTGCACTCAGACCATACCCCTCCATTCCCTTCACGTCCATATACCTATCCACTTTACTTTTAAATGTTAAAATCGATCCTGCCTCCACCACCTCTGCTGGAAGCTCATTCCACACAGCCACCACCCTCTGAGTAAAGAAGTTCCCCCTCACGTTACCCCTAAACTTCTGTCCCTTAATTCTCATGTCATGCCCTCTTGTTTGAATCTTCCCTACCCTCAATGGGAAAAAGCTTATCCACGTCAACTCTGTCTATCCCTTTCATCATTTTAAAGACCTCAATCAAGTCCCCCCTTAACCTTCTGCGCTCCAAAGAATAAAGACCTAACTTGTTCAACCTTTCTCTGTAACATAGTTGCTGGAACCCTGGCAACATTCTAGTAAATCTCCTCTGTACTCTCTCTATTTTGTTGACATCCTTCCTATAACTAGGCGACCAAAATTGTACACCATACTCCAGAATTGGTCTTACCAACGCCTTGTACAATTTTAACATTACTTCCCTACTCCTATATTCAATGCTCTGATTTATAAAGGCCAGCACACCAAAGGCTTTCTTTACCACCCTATCTACATGCGATTCCACCTTCAGGGAACTATGCACAGTTATTCCTAGATCCCTCTGTTCCACAGCATTCCTCAATTCCCTACCATTTACCATGTACGTCCTATTTTGATTTGTCCTGCCAAGATGTAGGCACTTCACACTTATCAGCATTAAACTCCATCTGCCATCTTTCAGCCCACTTTTCCAAATGGCCCAAATCTCTCTGTAGACTTTGAGAATCTACTTCATTATCCACAATACCACCTATCTTAGTATCATCTGCATACTTACTTATCCAATTTTCCACCCCATCATCCAGATCATTGATGTACATGACAAACAACAGTGGACCCAACACAGATCCCTGAGGCACCCCACTGGTCACCGGCTTCCAACCTGACAAACAGCCATCCACCATTACTCTCTGACATCTCCCATTCAGCCACTGTTGAATCCATCTTGCTACTCCACCATTAACGCCCAAAGATTGAACCTTCTGAACCAACCTTCCATGGGGAACCTTGTCAAAGGCCTTACTGAAATCCATATAGACAACATCCACTGCTTTACACCCTCATCAATTTCCCTATTTACCGCTTCAAAAAATTCAAGAAGGTTTGTCAAACATGACCTTTCCAGGCACAAATCCATGTTGACTGTTCCTGATCAGACCCTGTTTATCCAGATGCTTATATATATTATCTCTAAGTATCCTTTCCATTAATTTGCCCACCACTGACGTCAAACTAATAGGTCTATAATTGCTAGGTTTATTCTTTGAACCCTTTTTAAAACAATGGAACAACATGCGCAGTACGCCAATCCTCCGGCACTATTCCCGTTTCTAATGACATTTGAAATATTTCTGTCATAGCTCCTGCTATTTCTACACTAACTTCCCTCAATGTCCTAGGGAATATCCTGTCAGGACCTGGAGACTTATCCACCTTTATATTTTTCAAAAGTGTCAGTACTTCCTCCTCTTTGAATCTCATAGTTTCCATAGCTACTCTACTTTTTTCCCTTACCTCACAGAGTTCAATATCCTTCTCCTTGGTGAATACCGAAGAAAATAAATTGTTCAATATCTCCCCCATCTCTTTTGGCTCTGCAGATAGCTGTCCATTCTGGTTCTCCAATGGTCCAATTTATCCCTCGTTATCCTTTTGCTATTAATATAGCTGTAGAAACCCTTTGGATTTACTTTCACCTTTCTTGCCAAAGCAACCTCATATCTTCTTTTAGCCTTCCTAATTTCTTTCTTAAGATTCTTTTTACATTCTTTATACTCCTCTAGCACCTCATTTACTCCATGCCTCCTATAATTATTGTAGATATCTCTCTTTTTTCGAAACAAGTGTCTAATTTCCCTTGAAAACCATGGCTCTTTTCCAATTTTTACTATTTCCTTTCAACCTAACAGGGACATAAAGATTCTGTACTCTTACAATTTCCCCTTTAAATGTCCTCCATTTCTCTTCTACATCCTTCCCATGAAACAAAGTGTCCCAATTCACTCCTTTAAAATCCTCACGCATTCCCTCAAAGTTAGCCTTTCTCCAATCAAAAATCTCCACTCTAGGTCCTGTTCTGACTCTCTCCATATTATATTGAAACTAATGGTATTGTGATCACTGGTCCCGAAGTGCTCACCAACGCATACCTCCGTCACCTGACCTGCCTCATTTCCTAACAGGAGGTCCAGCACTGCCCCTTCTCTGGTCGGTACCTCTATGTACTGCTGCAAAAAACTATCCTGCACACATTTTACAAACTCCAAACCATCCAGCCCATTTACAGAATGTGTTTCCCAGTCTATTTTTGGGAAATTGAAATCTCCCACAATCACTACCTTGTGCTTACTACTAATATCTGCTATCTCCTTACATATTTGCTCTTCCAATTCTCGCTCCCCATTTGGCGGTCTACAGTACACCCCTAAAAGTGTTGCTACACCGTTCCCATTTCTCAGTTCCACCCAAATAGCCTCCCTAGACGAACCCTCTAATCTATCCTGCCAAAGCACTGCTGTAATATCCTCTCTGACAAGCAATGCAACACCTCCACCTCTGGTCCCTCCAATTCTATCACCCCGGAAGCAACGAAATCCTGGAATATTTAGTTTCCAATCACAGCCCTCCTGCAACCATGTTTCACTGATTGCCACAACATCATATTTCCAGGTGTCAATCCAGGCTCTAAGTTCATCCACCTTACTTACAATGCCAGTACGAGCCAGCACCGCCATTCAATATGATCATGGCTGATCATCCAACTCAGTATCCTGTACCTGCCTTCTCTCCATACCGCCCGATCCCTTTAGCCACAAGGGCCACATCTAACTCACTCTTAAATATAGCCAATGATCTGGCCTCAACTACCTTCCGTGGCAGATAATTCCAGAGACTCAACACTCTCTGTGTGAAAATTGTTTTCCTCATCTCAGTCCTAAAGGAATTCCCCCTTATCCTTAGACTGTGACTCCTTGTTCTGGACCTCCCCAACATCGGGAACAATCTTCCTGCATCTAGCTTATCCAACCCCTTAAGAATTTTGTATGTTTCTATAAGATCCCCCCCACAGTCTTCTAAATTCTAGCGAGTACAAGCCAAGTCTACCCAGCCTTTCCTCATAAGAAAGTCTTGACATCCCAGGAATCAGTCTGGTGAACCTTCTCTGTACCCCCTCTATGGCAAGAATGTATTTTCTCAGATTTGGAGACCAAAACTGTACGCAATACACCAGGTGTGGTCTCACCAAAACCCTGTACAACTGCAGTAGAACCTCCCTGCTCCTATACTCAAATCCTTTCGCTATGAATGCTAACATACCATTTGCTTTCTTCACTGCCTGCTGCACCTGCATGCCTACTTTCAATGATTGGTGTACCATGACACCCAGGTCTCGTTGCATCTCCCCTTTTACAAATTTGCCACCATTAGGATAATAGTCTACCCTCCTGTTTTTGCCACCAAAGTGGATAACCTCACATATCCATTTAACTCAGAATCCATACCCTTTTCAGTACTAAGCCAGGTCTCAGATATGGCTATCACATTGAATGGTTTGTTTAGATGACTTAAGTAATCTTTGATGTTGTGAAAATTTGCATATAAACTTCTGCTATAGAAACATAGAAACATAGAAAAATAGGTGCAGGAGTAGGCCATTCGGCCCTTCGAGCCTGCACTGCCATTCAATATGATCATGGTTGATCATCCAACTCAGTATCCCGTACCTGCCTTCTCTCCATACCCCCTGATCCCTTTAGCCACAAGAGCCACATCCAACCCTCTTGAATATAGCCAATGAACTGGCCTCAACAACCTTCTGTGGCAGAGAATTCCAGAGACTCACCACTCTCTGTGTAAAGAATGTTTTCCTCATCTCGGTCCTAAAGGAATTCCCCTTATCCTTAGACTGTGACCCCTTGTTCTGGACTCTCCCAACATCGAGAACAATCTTCCTGAATCTAGCTTGTCCAACCCCTTAAGAATTTTGTAAGTTTCTATAAGATCCCCCCTCAATCTTCTAAATTCCAGTGAGTACAAGTCGAGTCTATCCAGCCTTTCTTCATATGAAAGTCCGGACATCCCAGGAATCAGTCTGGTGTGCAGTATAACCTCCCTGCTCCTATACTCAAATCCTTTCGCTATGAATGCTAACATACCATTTGCTTTATTCACTGCCTGCTGCACCTGCATGCCTACTTTCAATGACTGGTGTACCATGACACCCATCTATCTATCATGACTACCATCCTATCTATCCATCCATCCATCCATCCATCCATCCATCCATCCATCCATCCATCCATCCATCCATCCATCCACCCATCCATCCATCCATCCATCCATCCATCCATCCATCCATCCATCCATCCATCCTTCCACCCATCCATCCGTCCACCCATCCATCCGTCCAACCATCCATCCATCCATCCATCCATCCATCCATCCATCCATCCATCCATCCATCCATCCATCCATCCATCCATCCATCCATCCATCCATCCATCCACCCACCCATCCATCCATCCATCCATCCATCCATCCATCCATCCATCCATCCATCCATCCATCCATCCATCCATCCGTCCGTCCATCCATCCATCCATCCATCCATCCATCCATCCATCCATCTATCCATCTATCCATCCATCTATCCATCTATCCATGCATCCTGTTATTAAAGATCTCATCTTGTCCTGTTCCAGTTTGCGTTTTTTTTAACTTTGTGCAAAAAACAATACCCTATATTGCTCGGGTTGTTTCACCATCTTACTCACCGTTCTCCTCTGCTCCAAGCGCACCAAGTTTTGTTCCGATCGGCATAATATTACAAAAGTTATGAAGGTTTAAAAAATCATGAGATCAGCAGATTAATCTTCTTGCCTGTCAGTCACCATGAAAGTAATGCCCCTTCTGGGTGGGGCGAGGAGGATAAAGCCCCGGAGGCAGGGCTGAGTCCACAAGCTGTGCTGATTGAGTCTGCAAGCCGTGCGGAGAATGACCAGCGAAGCGGCCAGCGAAACGGCCAGCGAAGCGAGCAGCGCCCGCTGTGAGTCCTCACCGTAGCCCCAACCCCTTCTCCTCTGGTTCCCCTCGCTGGCTCCTGCCCCGCTCCCCAGTAATACCACACTCTCCTCCATGGCTCTTCCCCAGTCTTTTCTCCGAGCTCTCTCCCTGGCGCCCCCACACTCCTCCCCCCCACCTC
Source organism: Okamejei kenojei (assembly GCA_035221665.1). Taxonomy (NCBI): domain Eukaryota; kingdom Metazoa; phylum Chordata; class Chondrichthyes; order Rajiformes; family Rajidae; genus Okamejei; species Okamejei kenojei. Next base: position 191,001,951 of record CM069131.1, read on the forward strand.
CACACCCCTACCCCCAAGCCCCCCCCACATACCCTCCCTTCCACACACCCCTCTCAACCCTCCCCCTTCCCACACACACCCCTCTTCCACACAGCCCCTGCCCACACATACTCCCCTCCCACATACCCCTCCTTCCCACCCCCCCACAAACCCACCCTTCCCACACCCACCCTCCCCCCCACAACCCACCCTCACAACCCCCCCCCCCCCCCCCACATCCCCCCCCCCCCCCCCCACCTACAACACCCCCACAACTCCACACCCTTACAATCAGAGACAGGTGAATTTATAATGGAAAACAAGGAAACTGCAGAACAGTTAAACAAGTACTTTGGTTCTGTGATTTAGATGAGGGAATTATATGTGACATCTCCAAGTTTTGCGGATACAAAAAGCTGGGTGGCAGTGTGAGCTGTGAGGAGGATGCTATGAGGCTGCAGGGTGACTTGGATAGATTGGGTGAGTGGGCAGATGCAGTATAATCTGGATAAATGTGAGGTGTTCAGTTTGGTGGCAAGAACAGGAAGGCAGATTATTATCTGAATGGTGTCAGATTAGAAAAGGGAAGTACAACGAGTCCTGGGTATCCTTGTATATCAGTCACTGTAAGTAAGCACGTGGGTACAGCAAGCAGTGAATAAAGCTAAATGGCATGTTGGCCTTCATAATGAGAGGATTTGAGTTTAGGAGCAAAAAGGTTCTACTGCAGTTGTACAGGGCGCTGATGAGACCGCACCTGGAGTTATTGTGTGCAAATTTTGGTCTCCTAATTTGAGGAAGGACATTACTGCTATTGAGGAAGTGCAGGTTCACAAGGTTAATTCCTGGGACTGACATATGAAGAAAGAATGGGTCGACTGAGCTTGTATTCACTGGAATTTAGAAGGAAGAGAGGGCATCTTATAGAAACATAAAATTCTTAAAGGATTGGACAGGCTAGATGCAGGAAAAAATGTTCCTGATGTTGGGGGAGTCCTGAACCAGGGGTCACAGTTTACGAATAAGGGTAGGCCATTTAGGACTGAGATGAGGAAAAACTTTTTCACCCAGAGAGTTGTGAATCTGTGGAATTCTCTGCCACAGAAGGCAGTGGAGGCCAATTCACTGGGTGTTTTCAAGAGAGAGTTAGATTTAGCTCTTAGTGCTGAAGGAATCAAGGGAATTGGGGAGTAAAGATGAACGGGGTGCTGATTTTAGATGATCAGCCATGATTATATTGAATGACGGTGCTGGCTCGAAAGGCCAAATGGCCTAATTCTACTCCTATTCCTAATGACCTTATGACTCTCTAAGCGTGGATTTTTTTCTCCGGGTGCTCCGGTTTCCTCCCACAGGATTGTCAGTAAATTTGGATTCGCTAAAATTTGCAAATTGTCCAAAAATGTGTGCAGGATAGTGTTAGTGTGCGGCGATCGCAGGCCGGATTTGGTGGGCCGATGGGTCTGTTTCTGTGTTGTATTTCTAAAATAAACTAAACCAAATATCCTCTCCACATCCACTCTCTCCAGGCCTTTCACTAAGCGATAAGTTTCAATGAGGTCCCCCTCCGCATCATTCTAAACTCCAGTCAACTGCCAATCATTAGAGTTATAGAGTGATACAGCGTGGAAACATGCCCTTCAGCCCAACTTGCCCACACTGGCCAACAATGTTCCAGCTACACTAGTCTCACCTGCCTGCGTTTGGTCCATATCCCTCCAAACCTGTCCTATCCTTGTATCTGTCTAAATGTTTCTTAAATGTTGAGATAGTCCCAGCCTCAACTACATCCTCTGGCAACTCCCCTGCATTCCATTCACCCTGCACCCTTTGAGCCCGTGTCTCTGGAGATATTGGTACCGCCACCATCAGCTGCGATACAATGGCATGTTTTCTTTGATCGGATTGGGGAATGACGTCCCGGTGGCTTGACGAGATTCCTGCCCCCAGACAATGGCCTAAAACAGGTTGCCCGGGTGTTGGTCTCACGAGCCTTTGTGGGGGTGAGAAAAACCGGTCTCTGCATCTGTCTAGATTTAGCTCTTAGGCCTAACGGAATCAAGGTGATATGTAGAGAAGGCAAGATCGGGGTACTGATTGGGGATGATCAGCCATGATCACATTGAATGGCGGTGCTGGCTCGAGAGGGCCGAATGGCCTCCTCCTGCATCTATTTTCAATGTTTCTTTGCACTCGAGCTGAGCTCAGTTTACGGCACGGTGTTGCAGCGGTAGAGTTGCTGCTTCCTAGACCCGGGTTCCATCCTGACTACGGTTGCTGTCTGTACGGTGTTTGCACGTTCTCCCCGTGACCCGCGCGGGTTTTCTCTATTTGCTCTGGTTTCCTCCCACATTCCAAAGACGTACAGGATTGTAGGCTAATTGGCTTCGATAAAATGCTAAATTGCCCCTTGTGTGTGTATGATGGTGTTAGTGTGCCGGGTGATCTGGGCAAAAGACTCTGTGTGTCTACCCCATCTATTCCCTCATGATTGTGTACACCTCTATGAGATAGAGTGATACATTGATACAGTGTAGAAACAGGCCCTTCAGCCCAACTTGCTAACACCGGCCAATATGTCCCATGTACACTGGTCCCACATGCCGGCGTTTGGCCCATATCCCTCCAAACCTGTCCTATCCATGTACCCGTCTAAATGTAGGTGAGGGGGGAAAGTTTTAATAGGAACATGAAGCGTAACTCGTTTACACAAAGGGTGATGGGCGTATGGAACAAGCTGCCAGAGGAGATAGTTGAGGCTGGGACTATGGCAACGTTTAATAAACATTTATAGACAACGGAAAGATAATGAGTGCAATCTAGCCATTCAGAATGTACAGATGCATGATAAGGAAATATTGTTTAGTGCAAGGTAAAGCCCGTAAAGTCTGATCAAAGATAGTCCGAGGGTCACCGATGAGATAGATAGTAGTTCAGCACTGCTCTCTGGTTGTGCTAGTATGATTCAGTTGCTTGATAACAGCTGGGAAAAAACTGTCCCTGAATCTGGAGGTGTGTGTTTTCACACTTCTGTACCTCTTGCCCGATGGGAGAGAGGAGAAGAAGGAGTGGCCGGGGTGAGACTGGTCCTTGATTATACTGCTGGCCTTGTCGAGGCAGCGTGAGGTGTAGATGGAGTCAATGGAAGGGTGGTTGGTTTGTGTGATGGCCTGGGCTGCGTCCACAATTCGCTGCAATTTCTTGCGGCCTTGGATGGAGCTGTTCCCGAACCGTGCTTTGATGCATCCCGATAAAATGCTGATATGATCAGCCATGATCACATTGAATGGCGGTGCTGGCTTGAAGGGCCGAATGTCCTACTCCTGCACCTATTGTCTATTGTCTATTGCTTCCCGTGGCGCATCTGTAGAAGTTGGGGAGAGTTGAGCACCATACGGCGGCACTTTGTGTCTTGTTCTGCACTGCTGAACACACAACCTATGTTGTATGTTGTATGTTGTATTTACTGTGCGTGCCAGGACCCGTTCCCACCGCCTAGTCTCGTATCTATCTGGATGAACCTTGGCTTACCCCCAGGCTAAACATTTGCTTGAGGTTAGACCAGATCGTATTGTGGTCTTTGTTTGCGAGAGCTTTGGGTTCCCTGTGCCTCACATATGTTTGCAAGATGTGAGCGTCCGTGCATCATGCCTCATCACTTCCAACAAAATCACATCCGTGTCGACATTTGTTTTTGTTAACCAAATGGTGAAAGGCCTGGATAGAGTGGATGTGGAGAAGATGTTTCCACTGGCGTGGGAGAGTCTCGGACCAGAGGACAGAGCCTCAGAATTAAAGGACGTCACTTTCGGAAGGCGATGAGTAGACATTTATTAGTCAGAGGGTGGTGAATCTGTGGAATTCATTGCCACAGACGGCTGTGGAGGCCAAGTCAGTGGTTATTTTTAAGGCAGAGATTGACAGATTCTTGATTAGTACGGGTGCGCAGACAATAGACAATAGGTGCAGGAGGAGGCCATTCGGCCCTTCGAGCCAGCACCGCCATTCACCGTGATCATGGCTGATCATCCCCAATCAGTACCCCGTTCCTGCCTTCTCCCCATATCCCCTGACTCCGCTATCTTTAATGGGGAGAAGGTAGAAGAATGGGGTTGGGAGGGAGAGATAGGTCTGCCACGATTGAATGGAGGAGTAGACTTCATGGGCCTAAATCCGCTCCTATCAGTTATGAGCTTATGATAACTTCTCATGCCTTGAACTTATCTGCATTGTCACTTCCTGTGGCTGAAATCTCGCCCCCTCATGATTTAGGTTAGAGATACAGCGCGGAAACAGGCCCTACGGCCCACCGGGTCCGCGCCGACCAGCGATCCCCGCACATTAACACCATCCTACACCCACGAGGGACATTTTTTTACATTTGGCAATTAGCCTACAAACCTGTACGTCTTTGGAGTGTGGGAGGAAACCGAAGATCTCGGAGAAAACCCACGCTGGTCACAGGGAGAACGAGCAAACTCCGTACAGACAGCACCCGTAGTCGGGATCGAACCCGGGTCTCCAGAGCTGGATTCGCTGTAAGGCGGCAACTCTACCGCTGCCCACCGTGACCATACGCTCACTACCTCTAACCAGAACATAGACCAGTTCAGACACTAAATGCTGGAGTAACTCAGTGGGTCAGGCAGCATCTCTAAAGAGACGGAATGGGTGACGTTTCGGGTCGAGACCCTTCTTCGGGCCTTCAAATATCTTTAATATTTTAGAATTTACAGCATGGAAACAGGGGCTTCAGCCACTGAGTCCGTGCCGACCAGTGATCCCCACACACTAGCACTATCCTACCTTCTAGGGACAGATTACAATGTTTACCTCGGGCAATTAACCTACAATCCTCTACGTCTTTGGAGTGTGGGAGGAAACCAGAGCACTCGGAGAAAAACCCACGCAGGTCACGGGGAGAACGTACAAACTCCGTACAGAGAACTGTGGTCAGGATTGAACCCAGGTCTCTGGCACTGTGAGACAATAGACTATAGACAATAGACAATAGGCGCAGGAGTAGGCGATTCGGCCCTTTGTGCCAGCACCGCCATTCAATGTGTTCATGGCTGATCATCCCCAATCAGTACCCAGTTCCTGCCTTCTCCCCATATCCCCTGACTCCACTATCTTTAAGAGCCCTATCTATCTGTCTCTTGAAAGTATCCAGAGAACCTGCCTCCACCGCCCTCTGAGGCAGATAATTCCACAGACTCACCACTCTCTGTGTGAAAAAGTGTTTCCTCATTTCTGTTCTAAATGGCTTACCCCTTATTCTTAAACTGTGGCCCCTGGTTCTGGACTCCCCCAACTTTGGGAACATGTTTCTTGCCTCTAGCGTGACCAAACCCTTAATAATTTTATATGTTTCAATAAGATCCCCTAAAGGCTGCGTCCTACCGCTGCGCCACTTAACGGAGAATAGAACATAGAACAGTACAGACACAAAAAGCTGGAGTAACTCAGCGGGTCAGGCAGCATCTCTGGAGAAAAGGAACCGGTGATGTTTTGGGTCTGAACCCTTCTTCAGGCCTTCAGACCAGGGTTCCAACCCGAAACTTTACCAATCCATCTCCTCCAGAGTCTGAAGAAAAGTCTCGACCCGAAACATCTCCCATTCCTTCTCCCATTCCTTCTCCAGAGATGCTGCCTGTCCCGCTGAGTTACTCCAACATTTTATGTCTAACTTCACTGTAAACCAGCATCTGCAGTTCCTCTTACACATAGAACAGTGCAGCAGAGTATAAGACCACCGCTCATCGTCCTGCGCTCCAAGGCTGCCATCGTCCCTGGCTGCAAAAACCTCTGCCTGTAGCTCAGACCTCTCGTGTCCTGGCAGCATCCTCGTAAATCTTCTCAGCACTCGACGCAGATCATTTTAATCCTGAGGAAAGACTCGGGGTTCACCAGGTGACGATCCTGACAATTGTTTGGCGTGGGTCTGAGCAGATGATGAAACAGCTCTGGGCTTTCCGCAGATATCTCCGGAACAAACAGCTTGAGTTGCCAAGATGTAACGAAGACCTCCTCTCCACAGCACGGCACACTCCAAGGTCAAAAACCTTTCGCAAATGCCGGAGAGCTTTAGCACAAGGTCCAGGGGTTACAAAAAGTTCAAGAGAGAAGTGATTAGTTTAGTTTAGTGTAGTTTAGTTTAGTTTATTACTACCATGTACTGAGGTACAGTCTGTAAATCTGCAGCAGGTAAGAATGACAATTCAGAGCCAGGGCATGAGAGTCTGAGCTGCAAGGAGAGGTTGGGCTGGCTGGGACTCCATTCCATGGAGCGCCGGAGGATGAGGGTTAGTATGAGTGTCACCAATCAGGTAGCTAGTAGCTCAGGACCGCTCTCTAGTTGTTGATAGGACGGTTCAGTTGCCTGATAACACACCCCTGAATCTGGAGGTGTGTGCGTTTCCACACTTCTGTACCTCTTGCCCGATGGGAGAGGGGAGAAGAGGGAGTGGCCGGGGTGTGACTGGTCCTTGATGATGCTGCTGGCCTTGCCGAGGCAGCGTGAGGTGTTGATGGAGGGAGGTTGGTCTGTGCGATGGTCTGGGCTGCGTCCACAATTCCCTGCAATTTCTTGCGGTCTTGGATGGAGCTGTTCCCAAACCGTGCTGTGATGCATCCCGATAAATATCTGGTAGTGCGAAGAAGGGTCTCGACCCAAAATGTCACCATGTTCTCCTCAGATGCTGTCTGACCCGCTGAGTTACTTGGCTGAACACTTTATGTCCTTTTGCTTATTAACCAGCTTCTGCAGTTCCTTGTATCTACATTTTAAAGCCTCCTGATATAACATCTACCATATCCCTCCATTCCCTGCATATCCATGTGTATGTCTAAAAGAGTCTTAAACACCACTATTGTATCTACATCCACCACCATCACTGGCAGCGCGTTCCAGACACCCTTCCCCCATTGATGAACTGTACACTGCAAGGGCCAGGAAGCGAGCGGGCAAGATCATCTCTGACCCCTCTCACCCTGGCCACAAACTCTTTGAATCACTTCCCTCTGGAAGGCGACTCCGGACTGTCAAAGCTGCCACAGCCAGACATAAAAACGCGAGCAGTACCTCTACTCAATAACCAAAAAATTGTAGCCTCCTTTTGCTCTGATATTTTAGTTCATTCACTATAATATTTTATTATTAATGTTTAACGTTTTATGTTTTATTCTTAATTGTTTACTGTATGTCGTGTTGTTACTTGCAAGTGGAGCACCAAGGCAAATTCCTTGTATGTGTACAAACTTGGCCAATAAACGTACTAATTCATTCATTCACCACCCACTGTGTAAAAAACATGCCCCGCTCATCTCCTTTAAACATTCATTGTCCCTCTCACCTTATAGGCTAATGCCCTCTAGTATTGGACATTGCCACCCTGGGGAAAAAGGTTCTGACTCTCTACCCTATCTATGCTTCTTATAATTTTACATACCTCTATCAGGTCCTCTCCCTGTAGTTAACAACTCTTAATCCAGGCAGCATTCTGGTAAACCTCCTCTGCTTCCTGTATTGCGATGACCAGAACTACACGCAATACTCCATAATGTGGTCTGCCCAACGTCCCATAGAGCTGCATTGTAACAGAAGAAGGCAGAAGGCAGGAAGTGATAATTGCCAACCATTCTATCTAATTAGCTTTGTTCTCCTCTGCCTGCACGTGATCCATATCATAGAGTCCAAGAGTCATGGAGTGATACAGTGTGGGAACAGGCCCCTCGGCCCAACTCGCCCACGCCTTCCAACAATGTCCCAGCTACACTAGTCCAACTTGCCTGCGTTTGATCCATATCCCTCCAAACCCGTCCTATCCATGTAACTGTCCAACTGCTTCTTAAACGATGGGATAGTCCCAGCCTCAACTACCTCCTCTGGCAGCTTGTTCCATACACCCACCACCCTCTGTGTAAAAATGTTACCCCTCGGATTCCTGTTAAATCTTTTCCCCTTCACCTTAAACCTAAGTCCTCTGGTCCGCGTTCCCCTACTCTGGGTAAAAGACTCTGTGCATCTAGCCGATCTATTCCTCTCATGATGTTGTACACCTCTATAAGATCTCCCCTCATCCTCCTGCACTCCATGGAATAGAGACCCAGCCTGCTCAACCTCTTTGTATAGCTCACAGCCTCTAGTCCCGGCAACATATCCTTCCATTCCATGCATCTCCACGAGCTTATCCAAAGTCTCATAAACGCCACTAGCATATCTGTTTCCACCACAAACCCTGAATGAGGGGGGACCTCTTTAAAACTTACAGAATAGTGTAAAGCCTGGATAGAGTGGATGTGGAGAGGATGTTTCCACTAGTGGGAGAGACCAGGACTAGAGGTCACAGCCTCAGAATTGAAGGCCGTTCCTTTAGGAAGGAGATGATGAGGAATTTATTTTGTCACAGGGTGGTGAATCTGTGGAATTCATTGCCACAGACGGCTGTGGAGACCGTCAATGGATGTTCTTACGGCAGAGATATATAGGTACTCATTTCTTGAGGGCACCAAAGGTTCATCAGTGATAGGAGCAGAATTAGGCCATTCGGCCCATCAAGTCCACTCCGCCATTCAATCATGGCTGATCTATCTCTCCCTCCTAACCCCATTCTCCTGCCTTCTCCTCATAACCCCTGACACCTGTACTAATCAATAATCTATCTATCTCTGCCTTAAAAATACCTCTGGTCCTAGACTCTCCCAACACTGGAATCAAGGGATATGGGGAGAAAGCAATAATGTGGCACTGATTTTGGATGATCAGCCATGATATTGCTGGCTTGAAGGTCTGAATGGCCTACTCTTGCACCTATTTTCTATGTTTCTATATTTCCATCCACTCTATCCAGGCCTTTCACTATTCTGTATGTTGGAATGAGGTCACCTCTCATCCTTCTACACTCCAGCGAGTCGAGGCCCAGTGCCGTCAAACACTCCCGGTGATACTGAGTCCAGGTCAGAGAGGTATGAAGGTGATACACAAATGCTCGCATTTATTACGAGAGGACTAGAATACTCAAACATGGATGTAATGCTGAGGCTTTATGTGGAACAGGTAAGACCGCATTTGGAGTATTGTGAGCAGTTTTGGGTTAGGGTTTTTCAAACTTTAAACTATTAGGTTACCATATAATGATCAATTGTCGGCACTGGGCCTGTACTCACTGGAGTTTTGAAGATTGAGGTGTGACCTCATTGAAACATACAGAATAGTGAAAGGATTGGATAGAGTAGATGTGGAGAGGATGTTTCCACTAGTGGGAGAGTCTAGGACTGGAGGTCATAGCCTGAGAATTAAAGGACGTTCTTTTAGAAAGGAGATGAAGAGAAATGTCTTTTGGTGGTGAATCTGTGGGATTCTTTGCCACAGAAGGCTGTGGAGGCCAAGTCAGTGGATATTTTTAAGGCAGAGATAGATAGATTCTTGATTAGTACGGGTGTCAGGGGTTATGGGGAGATGGCAAGAGAATCGGGTTAGGAGGGAGAGAAAGATCAGCCATGACTGAAGGGTGGAGTAGACTTTGATGGGCCGAATGGCCTAATTCTATTCAGTCCCTCATGACCTTATGAGCTTCATACCCTTGCTGTAATGGAGTGACCAGAACTGCACGCATACTCCAGATGCAGCCCAAACAAAGTCCTGCAAGGCTGCATCATGACTTCCAACATGCATCGCTGGGGGCTGCGCCCATCAGCAGCCTGCATGTGTGGAGCAGACCAGCAAAAATTGCAGCACCTCATTTTCAACTGCGCTGTCCTCCCCCCCCCGATTCTTGGACCAACTCAAGGCCCTCGACAACAACACATTGAACTGGCTGCAGCGCCTAGAGGCCATTACATAACCTCTGCTGCCTCAAACGCAAGAAGATGACTTCCTGATTCTTAATGCCCCGACCTACCAACACAAGCTTACCCTTTGTCATTCTACCTATGTTGCCATTTTCAGGGAGTTATGGACTTGGACCCCAAGATCCCTCTGTCAATCAATGCTGGCTAGGATCACGCCATTAATTGTATACTTTCCCATTGCATGTGACTTTGCAAAGTGCAACACCTCACACTTGCTCGGATTAAACTCCATCCGCCCACTCCTCTACCTAATCTGTATCCCGCTGTATACCTTTGACAGCCTTCCTCACAGTCCGAGACCCCAGCAATCTTGTTGTCAACTGCAAAGTTGACGTTGATGTGGAGAGGATGCTTCCACCAGTGGGAGATTCTTGGACCAGAGGTCATAGCCTCAGAATTAAAGGACGTTTCTTGAGGAAGATGAGGAGGAATTATTTTCATCTACGGTCTTAACCCGAGACTGCGAGCTCCCGATGGTGAAATCCGCAGGCCGTGGTTGGAGCATCGATCCCAGGCAAGGAATCGTCTCCGATGGTAAATCCACACCCCGGCGGTGGGGCTGAAAGTCAGTCACGAGCAAGGCCTCCAGCTCCACGATGTTAGGCCGCAGAGCGACCCGAGATATCTCCGGCAAGGTCAGAGATTGAAATAAAGTTTCCCCCGACCCCCTCCCACATAAAACAATCTAGAGAACATTAACACAAACTAAAAATAACGAAAAAAGACGAAAAGACAGACAGACTGTTGGCGAGGCTGCCATCTTCAATCACCCCCTGACTGAATAGCGGTGTAGACTTGGTAGGCCGAATGGCCTATTTCGTATGAACTTATGACCTTACGAGATAGTTGGTGACATGTGTGAAAGGCCTTGGCATCCATTCCTGCATGAAACCACTGTATAAAGGGAAGTTATTCTGGTTGTTTAAACATGACTGAGTAATAGTTTGGTGAAAGACACTAAATCCATGGGAAAGTCTGACTGAATTCCATTCATTACTCACTCGTTCCCACACGATTAATATGTGATTGATTTATTTTACATCAGAACAATTAACAAAAAAAGGGAAAACAATGTTCAGCTTTAGTTTTCTGCCCTTTTATTTTTGACTTTCCCCTTGGGGAACTGGGAAGGATGGGAAGCATTAGCGTCCATGCCAGATATTTCCCCCGGATGGAAAATCCGATTCCTGAAAGAAATGTCAGGAGAAATAATGATGGGAAACCTCGGGATTTTCCTTTCGGAAGCTGGACGGGAGCTTCTCTGCCGGGGATAAGCGGGTGACTGAATGAGTTCTCCAACTTCTTCATCCAAACTCTTTCTGAGAAATAGTTGGCGGAGTGTCCGGATTTTCTAAGCTGGGGTAAGATTCCTGAATGGAACACAGCACATTTTCCATTGGCCGTCATTCCCGATTTTCCAAGATTGAGAAGGAACTTGTAGTTTTATCTCACATCTGGCAAAGTACTTCAGTTTAGTTTTGTTTAGATCAGTTCAGATTACTTTACTTAACTTTAATTTAAGTTAGTTTAGTTTGGTTTAGTTTAGTTTAATTTAGTATAGAGATGCAGCACGGAAGCAGGCAGCCTGGGCCGAAATCTTGTGGGGGGGGGGGGGGGGGTGGGGGGGGATGGGGGGGGGACCTGTTCCCCCCATGTCTTGTGAAACATGTTGCAGCAAAACTGACACCACAGCCTCCGAAGTCAGCCAGCTCCGTGAGGGTAAGTCCACAGGGTCTGCGATCGGAACCCTCAGGGTTGATTCCAGTTGGAGGCCACCAGCTCCTAGGATCTGGCAGCCTGGGACTAGCTGCAGTTCCCAGGTCGGCTTGCCTGCCCAGGGACTGACTGTAGCGCCCAGGTCGGCTGGCAGGTCTGGCTGTTGCGCCCAGGTTGGCTCGCTTGCCCCAGGTCCGGCTGCAGTTCCCAGGTCCTAAAAACGAATTGAAGAAAAATACGTCTGCGGCCAAATGATTTCGGGTTAAGGGCCGGATCCGGCCCGTGGGCTGTAGGTTGCCGCCCCCTGTCCCAGAAGTCTGAAGAAGGGTTACGGCTCGAAACGTTGCCTACTTCCTTCGCTCCATAGATGCTGCTGAACCCGCTGAGTTTCTCCAGCATTTTTGTCTACCCCAGATGTTAGGCCTCATTGTTTTAGAAGCGATTTCGGCCCACCAGGTCCGTGCCGATCAGCGATCCCCGCACTATAACACTATCCCACCAGGGTTATGGTGGGTTATATACCAAGCCAATTAACCTACGAACCTGTACGTCTTTGGAGTGTGTGAGGAAACCGAAAATCTCGGAGAAAACCCACACAGCTCACGGGGGGAGAACGTACCAACTCCGTAAAGACAAGGCCCGATGTCAGGTTGGAGCCCCGGGTCTCCGGGGCTGTATTCGCTGTAAGGCAGCAACTCTACTGCTGTGCCACCATGTCCATACTTATTAAAATAAAATTTAAAAAAAAAAATCTCGAACGCAGTCGCCCACTACCACAAATTTTGCAGTTGAGTATCCCACATTAGGAGCCACCGCAGGCTTGAGCACACACAGAGTGCAATAGGATAGCCTCGTCCTGGGGGAACCATTTATTTGATCACAGTCTCTCCCCTGCCAGGAAGTAGCTAAGTAACTAAATTAGTTTACTTTAGTTTAATTTAGTTTATTGTTAGTTTTGTTTTAGTTTTTTAGTTTAGTTTTATCATTAGTTTAGTTTTGAAAATTCTCTGGATACTTTCAAGAGAGAGTTAGGGCTCTTAAAAATAGCAGAGTCAGGGGATATGGGGAGAAGGCAGGAACGGGGTACTGATTGTGGATGATCAGCCATGATCACATTGAATGGCGGTGCTGGCTCGAAGGGCCGAATGGCCTACTCCCTCACCTATTGTCTATTGTCTTTATTGTATAGTTTGGTTTAGTTTAGTTTAATTTAATTTAATATATTTTTAGTTCAGTTTTGTATAGTTTAATTTAGTTTAGATTAATTTAGTGCAGCAGTCAGGATCGAATCCGGGTCTCTGGCGCTGTAAGGCAGTGACTCTCCTGCTGCGCCACTGTGCCGTTCGTGGTTGGCATGAAGGATTTGGGCTGAAGGGCCTGTTTCCGTGCTATACGACTCTGAGTCTATGACTCTGTGACTCTTACTTATCCAATTTCAGTCACGTCATTCAGTACCAGTTGCCGCCAATGGTCCTTTGGGAGTGACTCACTTCCATTCCCGGGCGTTCCTGCTGAACATATTGCATTAATTCAGGCCGATGCTTCGGGTTTTCCACACCGCAACAAGGCGGCATGGTAGCGTTGCTGCCTCACAGCGCCGGGGACCCGGGTTCCATCCCGACCACACACGGGTGCTGTCCGTGTGGAGTGTGCACGTTCTCCCCCGTGACCTGCGTGGGTTTTCTCTTCGAGATCTTCGGTTTCCTCCCACACTCCAAAGACGTACAGGTTTGTAGGTTAATTGGCTCGGTACAAGTGTAGTTTGTCCCGAGTGTGTGTAGGATAGCGCTACTGTGCGGGGATCACTGGTCGGTGCGGACTCGGTGGGTCGTAGGGCCTGTTTCTGCGCTGTATCTCTAAAAAAAAAAAACGAAACTATGATCTGAACCAGGATGCCCCTTCTGAACCAGTCCCATTTGCCAGCATTTGGCCCATATCCCTGCAAACCTTGCCTATCCAAATTGACAATAGAAAATAAACAATAGGTGCGCGAGTAGGCCATTCGGCCCTTCGAGCCAGCACCGCCATTCACTGTGATCATGGCTGATCGTTCACAATCAGTACCCCGTTCCTGCCTTCTCCCCATATGCCCTGACTCCGCTATAAGAGCCCTATCTAGCTCTCTCTTGAAAGTATCCAGAGAACCGGCCTCCACCGCCCTCTGAGGCAGAGAATTCCACCGACTCACAACTCTCTGTGTGAAAAAGTGTTTCCTCATCTCCCTTCTAAATGGCTTACCCCTTATTCTCAAACTGTGGCCCCTGGTTCTGGACTCCCCCAACATCAGGAACATATTTCCTGCCTCTAGCGTGTCCAAACCCTTAATAAACTTATATGTTTCAATACGATCCCCTCTCATCCTTCTAAATTCCAGAGTGTACAAGCCCAGTCCTTCTAAAATCCAGAGCATAAAAGCCCAGCCCAAATGTCTTTTAAATGCTGTTACGGTAGAATTTAGACTTAAGATCTCTAAGCTCGACTAAACATTCGGAAGAGGCACTGGGGTAGGGCACCAGGCCCCTTGTGACTAGTCTGAAGTCAACCTCACCCCCACTTTCCTGCCCGTTCTCCATGACCCTCTGCGGCCGCTCTACCGACGACACATTTCCAATTTGGCGACGTCCAATGTCTTAGCCACCGCCGCCTATGTTCACGAGCGACAGGAGCGAAAATTAGGCCATTCGGCCAAGCAAGTCTAGGTGACGGGAGCTTTCTCGTCAACCTCCTCCTGGACCCTCTCCAGCGCCAGCACATCCTTGCTCAGATACGGGGTCCAAAATTGCTCACAGTATGCCAAATGCGGCCTGACCAGTGCCCTACAGAGCCTCAGCATTTACACACTTTACACACAATGTTACACACAACATTTAGAGAATGCAAAGGAGTGATGGGTTCGTGGAACGAGCTGCCAGGGGTGGTGTTGGAAGCAGATATCATCGTGGCGTTTAAGAGGCTTTTAGATAGGCACATGGATATGCAGGGAAAGCCAAAGTCAAATTTATTCGTCACATACACCCGAAGGTGCAGTGAAATGAATTTGCCAGCAGCGACACACTTAAAAAAAGAACACACAATACACAATAGAATCTAACGCAAACATCCATCACAGCATTCGTCACCGTGGTGAAAGGCAACAAAGTTCAGCCAGTCCTCCTCCTTTGTCCACCCGTGGCAGGGGCATGAACCCTCCGCAGTTGCCGCTACGGACAGCACGATGTACAGGCCCTCTCGTCGGGATGATCCAAACTCCGACGTCGAGACGGTCAAACACACTCGGCGGCTTGGAGCGCCCGACTCGGCACTTTCCTACTGGAGACCGCAGCTTCAAGGTGTTGTAGGCCGCAGGCCGGCGGTCGGAGCTCTTTGGTGGTTGGGGGTCAGAATGGAGGGATATGGATCCATGTGCTGGCAGCGGAGATGAGTTGAACTTGGCATCAGGTTCACAACAGACATTATTTGTTTGTTTAACATTATCACGAGTCGCAAAGTTACAGTGAAATGCATTTGTTTACGTGCTAGCTAGTTAAAGAAAAAATTTATAAAAAGACTATACAGTACATGATTACAATCAATCCTTCCACAGTACACTTATTAAAAGATAAATGGTATGGCATTAGTGCGAATGAAGTCTGACAAAGTCTGATTAATGCTAGTTCAAATGAAGTAGTTGGGAGGAGAAGACCACATTCTAGCTGATGGGAGTTTAGTTTAATTAGTTTAGTTTAGTTTAGTACTATTTCTGCAGGCTCTTAACTTAAAATTCTCATGGCTTTCAAATACGACAAAACAGTTGATCTACTCACGGTGCCCGGTCAATGAAGCCTTCAATCTTCTAATGATCCAGGTGTGTTGGTATTAATTTGCCTGCGACCGGCAGATTCTTTGTTCCAGCATTCATGCTCTAATCTCACTCGCCGAGGTCCAGCTTTCTGCTAATGTCCCCCGAGCTTCACAGCCGTGAATCGCTGGCTTCTTAAATGTTGTCTCCATTCCTACTCCCCCCTTCTCCCTCCTCTTTCCCCCTCTTTTAAAGGACTTACCGTACACTGTGCTTTAGCCGTCATCGTTACAGCGCCAACCTTCCTGTTCATCGCGGTGTGTGTCTGTTTCACCATCTTTTGAGGCAAAACTAAAATCCAAATCTATGAGTCTGCGCTAGTCCCATCCAAAGTAGACAAATCCCTCCACCTATCAAATCCCACCTATGAGCGTATATGCAGATAAGCACTAGAAATATTAGACATGGCTATATTATACTGACTTAAGCTCAAATGGTTCCTACATCACATGTACAAAGGTATAGTGAAAAGGTTTTGTTGCGTGCTCTAGATTCAAGAACAGTTTATTCATAGCTGTTACCAGACAAATGAACCATCCTGAACTACTATCCACCTCTTTGGTGACCCTTGGACTACCCTTGATCGGACTTTGCTGGCTTTACCTTGCGCTAAATGTTATTCCCTTAATCATGTATCTGCACACTGTGAACAGCTCGATAGTAGTCATGTATTGTCTCTCCGCTAACTGGATAGCGCACAACAAAAGCTTTTCACTGTACCTCGGTACACGTGACAATAAACTGAACTGATCTGAGGTCCCCCCAGCAGAAGTGCCACTGAGAAGTCGAGGTGGAGCCTCGCGGGTCGACAGAGCCCGCGACCATCGGCCCCTGGGTCTGCGGAGCCCGCGGCTGGGGACTGGGTCAGCGCCACGGAGGCGTCCGGAGAGGACCTGGCGGCGATAGAGGAAGTGAGGAATCGGTGTGGGGGGACCGTCGTGAGGGGGAATTTGTAACTTTGTAAGCGCTCTTTATGTGTCGACTGTTTGCATATCCTGGATATGTAGGCAAAGAAGTCACATGTGACAAAAAAGTGTGAAATTCAATTGTATCAATCAATCCTTCTAAACTCCAGCGAGTAGAGCAGGGGTCGGCAACCTACGTCCCCCGGGCTGAATGCGGCCTGTAATCCGAAATTATCCGGCCCACAGATGTTTTTTTTCCCAGTAATTATCTGGCCCGCAGACCTCCGTCACCTCCGGTACCTCCCGTGCCCGAGGCCGCAGAGACGCAAGGAGGCCTGCGCCGGCAGTCGCAATGGCGGAGCCGCTGAGCAGTGGCGAGCGCCGCTGAGCAGCGGCAAACACCGCCGAGCTCTGGCTGTACCACATCCTGCGCAAAGCCGCCGGCACGGCCGCGCACCTTCTGTGTCCGGGGTTCACTGTCGGGATCGGGGTGAGTGTGAGTATTTGATCCACCGCCTTCAGGACAGAGCCAAGGCAATGGTCCGTAGGTACACCATGTTCATGAGCGCCCGTAACTAGGGGCCAGTGCTCCGGGTGGCGTCCTCGGAGGGGTGGGATCTATGTGAACACGTGATAGATGTGGCCCGCCATCCGCTCACAGACGTGCGTCCCAGCCCCTATGCAGAACAAGGTTGCCCACCCCTGGAGTAGAGGCTCAGTGCCTTTTGGAGCTGTGGAGGCCATGGTGTCTGGGTTGAACTGTCTTGCACTGCGATTGAACCCAGAACTGAGCAGGTCATGTTGTTGACTCATTGTCACTGGAGCGTGGGGAAGTTTGGCCGGTGGCCAGGAGTTTCCTGGCTTTTTATATTTCCATTCTTCAATCTCACACGTCTAAATAAAATCCCCATTCCATTTCCAACGGGCGGGCGGACTTCATACCCCCACCTGCCGCCAGATCCATGGAGAAGACAGTATGTTTATGATACGACACGTAAAACTTTATTCATCCCCGGAGGGATATTGTTCTGCCGACAGTCACAATACACAAGGCACACAAAAACTTGAAATTAAAAGTGAAAACAGAAAGAAAAGGACAAGCAACTGTTGGCTGGCTGCCGTGTTCACAGCGCCTTGGAAATATAGAAAATAGATGCAGGAGGAGGCCATTCGGCCCTTCGAGCCAGCACCGCCTTCACTGGAATAAATGAACAAACAAACAAACACACACATATCCCCTGGGCAGAGGATTCTAAACTAGGATGCTTCCCCACCCGAATCCCCCACACCGGGACCCCCTTTGTTCTCCCACTGTCCCTCACGGCAGTCCCCCCACACCGGGTCCCCATTGCTCTTCCTTCCCCCCCTCACGCTCATCGACCGCGAGGCCCGATCACCACCGAGGACCACGTTGTCACTGAGGCTCCTGCAGCCGCTGAGGCTCCCACTGCCTTTGAGGCTCCTGCTCTTGCCAAGGCTGCTGCTGCCGCTGTGGCTCCCTCCGCCCCCTCGCCTTTCATGAGTTGTGATGGACAAGGGCAAGAAAGAATTTTGTTATATTGCCAGACCCTTGCCGTGTTTCGGAACAAGAACCATCCGTCTGCTGGAGATGCCACAAAAGGTCGATGAGGGCAGAGCTGGAGACGTTGTATACATGGATTTCAGCAAGGCATTCGATGAGGTGCTGAAGTTTAGATTAAGTTCATAAGTGATAGGAGCAGAATTAGGCCATTTGGCCCTTCAAGTCTACTTCGCCATTCCATAATGGATGATCTATCTCTCCCTCCTAACTCCATTCTCTTGTCTTCTCCCCATAATCCCCGGCAGTTTTGGGAAACAGCGCGGAAGCCGGCCCGTCGGCCCACCGAGTCCGTGCCGACCAGCAATTCCTTGCGCACTAGCACTATTCTACACTATTTTTGCCAAGCCAATTAACCTACAAACCCATATGTCTTTGGAGTGTGTGAGGAATCCTTAGATTAGATTAGATTAGATTTTATTACTTGTCATTCGAACCTCAGAGAAGCTCAAACGAAACTCCGTTTCCACAGCCATACAAACAAAACAATTCCTACACGACACACAAACAATTCAATTCACACAAACATCCATCACAGTGACTCTCCTCCTCACTGTGATGGAAGGCAAAGTCTTCTCTCTCCCCCGTGCCATTTCTCTCCCGATGTTGAAGCCCCAGGCGGGCGATGTTAAGTCCCACGGCCATTGAGACCGCGCCTGGCGATGTACGGGCCCGCTCTAGGCCCAAAAGTCACAAAGCTGGAGCCCCCGGCGGGCGCTGTAATATCCCGCAGCCATTAAAGCCGCGCCGGGCGATGTACGTCCCCGCTCCGGGTCGTTCCAACCCCGCAACACGGGCGGGAGAAGTTGCGTTGCGGGAGCTCTGGAAAGCGGTCTCCCACCTGGACCCGCGAGCTCCCGATATCCCGACAGTCCACCGGCAGTAATGTGCAACTGGAGCTGGAGCTGGAGCTCTGGAGTCGGGCCACAGCAGCGAGCTGGGCTCCGGAGTCGGGCCACAGCAGCGAGCCGCGCTCCGAGGCCGGCCAGCCCCTCGATGGTAAGTCCACAGCTCCGCAGGCTGCGTGACTGGAGCCCCCAGGTCGTCCCGGTCGGAGGCCGCTCCACGGTACTAATCCCCAACGACAACGGAGACCCGATAGGGAAAAAGTCTGGTCTCCTGCGCAGGGAAGTGATGCATTTCCCCCCCCCCCTCGCCCCCCACATATAACCATATAACCATATAACAATTACAGCACGGAAACAGGTCCTCTCGGCCCTTCCAGTCCGTGCCGACCATTTGTTTTCCCCTAGTCCCATCTACCTGCACTCAGACCATACCCCTCCATTCCCTTCACGTCCATATACCTATCCACTTTACTCTTAAATGTTAAAATCGATCCTGCCTCCACCACTTCTGCTGAAAGCTGATTCCACACAGCCACCACCCTCTGAGTAAAGAAGTTCCCCCTCACGTTACCCCTAAACTTCTGTCCCTTAATTCTCATGTCATGCCCTCTTGTTTGAATCTTCCCTACCCTCAATGGGAAAAACGTATCCACGTCAACTCTGTCTATCCCTTTCATCATTTTAAAGACCTCAATCAAGTCTCCCCTTAACCTTCTGCGCTCCAAAGAATAAAGACCTAACTTGTTCAACCTTTCTCTGTAGCAGTTAGAAACAGTAAAAAAAAACCCACAAACAACTACATTGAACTGGACAAAAAAAATAAAAAAATAAAATAAAAATAAAAAGACAGACAGGCTGTAAGGGCCGCTGCAACGTGAGTCGCTGCCACACAAGCGGAGCTCCGGGTGAAAACCAGTGTGGTCACAAGGAAAACATACAAACTCCGTACACACAGTCACGGTGGCGCAGCGGTAGAGTTGCTGCCACCCGGGTTCGTTGCTGATTACGGGCGCTGTCTGTACGGAGTTTGTACGTTCTCCCCGTGACCTGCGTGGCTTATCTCCGAGATTTTTGGTTTCCTCCCACACTCTAAAGACGTACAGGTTTGCAGGTTAATTGGCTCGGTATAAATGTAAATTCTCCCTAGAATGTGCAGGATAGTGTTAGTGTGCTGGGGTCGCTGGTCGGTGCGGACTCAGTGGGCCGAAGGGCCTGTTTCCGTGCTGTATCTCTGAACTAAACTAAACAGCACCTGTAGTCTGGATCATACCCGGGTACCCAGCGCTGCAAGGCAGCAACTTTACCGCTGTGCCGCAGTGTTGCTCAAAGGTTAGATCCTGTGGAATTCAAGGAGAGAATGTGGAATGGATGGAAAATTGGCTTCATGGAAGGATGCAAGTCCATGGATAGGACAGGTTTAGAATTATATGGGGCAAATGCAGGCAAGTGGGGTAGTGTTGGTGGGAAATGTCGGTCCGTCATAGAGTCATAGAGTGATACTGCGTGGAAACAGGCCCTTCGGCCCAACTCGCCCACACCGGCCAACATGTTCCAGCTACACTAGTCCCACCTGCCTGAGTTTGGTCCATATCCCTCCAGTGCCCTTGCTGGCGTGGGTAAGCTGGACTGAAGGGCCTGTTTCCACACTGTGTCACTCTATGACTAGTGTAGCTGGGTCATTGTTGGCCGGTGTGGGCAAGTTGGGTCGAAGGTTTCCACACTGTATCACACTATGAGCGCACTTTAAAACATATCCCAATTTCCAGATGGTCCTCTTCCTGCAAACAAACTTACTCCAATCAACACAAAATGCTGGAGTAACTCAGCGGGTCAGGCAGCATCTCTGGAGAGAAGGAATGGCTGACGTTTCGGATTGAGACTTTCTTCAGACTGAGTCGGGGGAGAGGGGAACGAGAGGTATAGGCCAAGTGAATGGAAGATATGCAAAAAGTAACAATGATCAAGGAACGGAGGAGTTCACAATGGTCCATTGTTGACTGTCTCGCGATCTCCTAGTTGCCAAACACTTTAACTCCCCTTCCCATTCCCACATTGACCATTCTGTCCTGGGCCTCCTCCAGTGTCAGAGTGAGGCCCAGCGCTAATTGGAGGAAAAGCACCTCATATCCCGGCTGTTATCAGCCAACTGAACCATCCTACCACAACCAGAGAGCATTGCCGAACTACTATCTACCTCATTGGAGACACTCGGACTATCCTTGATTGTATTTTGCTGGCTTTACCTTGCACGGAACGTTATTCCCTTATCATGTATCTCTACAATGTTAATGGCTCGATTGTAATCATGTATTGTCGTTCCACTGGCTGGTTAGCCCGCAACAAAGGATTTTCACTGTACCTCGGAACACGCGACTGCAGAGGGTTCTACTATAGTTCTATACATATATATATATATATATATATCACAGGGCACACCCCTAAGCCACATTTGGGGCTGCGATGTCCAGAACACGGGCAACTTAATAGTGACATCGTTCTGCTGGTAGGCTGTGGGAGAGCTGGGAAGGGGAGGGGAAAGAGGGAGAAAGCAAGGACCACCTGAAATTGGAGAAGTCAATGTTCACACTGCTAGGTTGTAAACTGCCCAAGGTGCTGCTCCTCCAACTTGCGATGGGACTCACTCTGGTCATGGAGGAAGCCCAGGACAGAAAGGTGGGATTCGGAATGGGAGTGCTGAGCCACCGGGAGATCAGGTTGGTTATTATGAGCGGAGGTGTTGGGTGAAGCGATCGCCAAACCTGCGCTTGGTCTCACTGCTGTAGAGCATCTGACACCTAGAGCAGCGGATGCAATAGATGAGGTTGAAGGAGGTGCAGGTAAACCTCTGCCTCACCTGGAAAGACTGCTTAGGTCCTTGAATGGAGTCCAGGGAGGAGGTAAAGCGACAAGCATTTCCTGTGGTTGCAAGGGAAAATACCAGGGGAGGGGGTGGTTTGGGTGGGAAGGGACGAATTGACCAGGGAGCTACGGAGGGAGCGGTCTCTGCGGAAAGCCGAAAGAGGAGGAGATGGGAAGATGTGGCCAGCGGTGGGATCCCGTTGCAGGTGGGGAAAATGTCGGAGGATTATCTGTTGTATGGACGGCTGGTGGGGTGAGGACAAGGGGGACTCTGCCCTTGTTACGAGTGAGGGGATGGGGAGGGAGAGCGGAGCTACAGGATATAGAAAAGACCCTGGTGAGAGCCTCATCTATAGTCAAAGAGGGGAACCCCCGTTCCCTAAAGAATGAGGATATATCTCCAATGGCCTGGTTTGGAACACCTCATCCTGGGTGCAGATGCGGCGTAGACGGAGTTAAGTTGGACATCATTTATTTATATTTTTCGACTTCTTCCTGCCAAACCTAGTCACATGACCCTGTCAGTCCTAGGGCCGAGGGTTCGCCAATATGTGCCCTGACCACCGGGTGGCGCCACTGTCAAGACTATAATACAAGAAACTATTCAGTTTGGGCAGCTTCCAACCTAGCAACAAGAACATTAGTTTTCTAACTTCAAGTAACTCTTGCATCCCCTCTCTCTCTACTTTAAGGAATAACATCCGCGCCTGCTTATGTCATTTGGTTCTTGATTCCCCCACTCTGCGTAAAAGACATCCAGCTGCCTTGTGCTATCGCAGCAGATGACAAACACGTCTGAACTGTGCCAATATTCCCACTGTTTTGACAATGCTAAATAAACTCTCAAAATTACACTCTGATGAGGCTGCACAAGAAAGGTGATTCATCTCTATCCCGATCTGCATCCCAGGGGCGTCACGGTGGCGCAGCGGTAGAGTCACTGCCTCACAACGCCGGAGACCCGGGTTCCATCCCGACTACAGGCGCTGCCCATACGGAGTTTGTACGCTTTCCACATGACCCACATTTGATTTTCTCCAAGTTCTTTGGTTTCCTCCCACATGCCAAAGACGTACAGGTCTGCTGGTTAATTGGCCTGGTATAAGTGTAAATTGTCCCTAGTGTATGTAGGATAGTGTTAGTGTGCGGGGATCGCTGGTCGGCACGGACATGGTGGGCCAAAGGCTCTGTTTCCACGCTGTATCTCGCTACTAAACTAATATAAACTAAATTATACTCAACTCACTCAACTCAACTCAACTCAACTCAAGTCAAGTCTAGTCAAGTCAAGTCAAGTCAACGCAACTCAACTCAACCCCCCAAATTAACTCAAATCAACTCAAAGTAATTCAACCAAATTAGTTTTCTCCATACTTTGATTTGTCTTTCAGTCTTGTGATGATTTTGTGGCTGTCGGAGAGGGGGGGGGGGGCTGTCAGAGATATAGGGGGGCTGTCAGAGAGAGAGAGGAGGGCTGTCGGAGAGAGAGGGGAGCCATCAGAGAGAGAGGAGGGTGGGGGGGCGGGCGGTCAAGGATGCGCTGCCGAGAGAACAAAGGGGGGACAATGGGGGCCACATTAAACACTTTGTAACTTCGGCATCCTATATGTGGCGACACTTTGCATACCTTGTGTTTGGTATACCAAAAAAGATTGAGACATGATACATGTTTAGTTTAAGAGAGAACTGCAGATGCTGGAAAAATCGAAGGTAGACGAAAATGCTGGAGAAACTGGGTGAGGCAGCATCTATGGAGAGAAGGAATAGGTGACGTTTCGCGTCGAGACCCTTCTTCAGACCTTTTTCCTGGTTGAGTGCTCCACATACTGACAGAAAATCATTTTGCATACATTTCGTTACAGAACCAACCGTCTAAACCCAGTGAATGCGCACAACCAGATTCAGGGCCAGTTTCTTCCCAGCTGTTATCAGTTAACTGAATCATCATAATCATAATCACAAACATAATCATAATCATAATCATACTTTATTAGCCAAGTATGTTTTGCAACATATGAGGAATTTCATTTGTCATACAGTCATACCAATAAAAAGCAACAGAACACTCAAAATACATTTTAACATGAGCATCCACCACAGTGACTACTCCACATTCCTCACTGTGATGGAAGGCGGAAAAAGTTCAATCTCATCCCTTCTTTGTCCTCCAGCGGTCGGGGGCCTCTAACCATCTGTTGACGGGACGATCTTACTCCCGTCGTCAGGGCGATCAAGCTCCTGTATCGGTGGGGGGGGGGGGGGGGAAATCTCAGCCCCCCACGCTGGGCAATCTGAGCCAAGGTCGGGGTTAGTCGAACGTCGTGCGGCTTTTGGAGCTTCCCAACTTTGGTCTCAACCCGAGTCTGCGAGCTCCTCGATGGTGAAATCCGCAGTCAGGGGAAAGAAGAACAATAGATATAGGCGGTACTAAGGACAAATGAATGGATGATATGCCTATACCTCCCATTTCCCTTTCCCTTGACTGTCAGTCTGAAGAAGGGTCTCGACCCGAAATGTCATCTATTCAGCATATGACAGTCCCGCCATCCCGGGAATTAACCTTGTAAACCTACGCTGCACTCCCTCAATAGCAAGAATGTCCTTCCTCAAATTAGGGGACCAAAACTGCACACAATATTCCTGGTGTGGTCTCACTAGGGCTCTGTACAAATGCTGAAGGACCTCTTTGCTCCTATATTCAATTCCTCTTGTTATAAAGGCCAACATGCCATTCACTTTCTTCACTGCCTGCTGTACCTGTATGCTTACTTTCATAGTCTGATGAGCAAGGACCCCCAGATCCCGTTGTACTTCCCCTTTTCCCAACTTGACCCCATTTAGATCGTAATCTGCCTTCCTGTTTTTTTTGATAAATATTTTTATTAGAAGTAAGTACATATTAAATGAAGAATATACTGGTCACATACATTCTTAATATTATTAATAGTAAGATTAAACGAGAACTTACCAGTTTGAGGTTTGATCTTTATTTTATGAGGAGTCGAGTTGAGGAACTACGTGAATAGAAGCCCGTACAGCCGTTGGTGCGTCAATCTTCAAAGCAGCGGAATGAATTCACAGCTAACAATGACCGAAGTATAACGGTAAGATGATAAAACTAGAACTACCAGATGAGATCTATGAGGGTGGGAGCGGAGGGCACGTAGTCCCTCAACTCGACTCCTCATAAAATAAAGATCAAACCTCAAACTGGTAAGTTCTCGTTTAATCTTACTATTTTACTTCGGAGTCATGTGAGTGACTACGTGAAGACTTCAAAGCACTGTGAATTCACGCCGCAGACTCATATCCGACGTTCACACTGCCTGGATTGACTCAAAAGTCGTTAACAATCAATCATGCATCAGTAATACATTTGTTAAATGAAATAACAGTTTATTTACAAACAAATCATAACAAACCCCTCTAACTCAGGGGAAAAATATAACAGTACTGACACCAGAATCAGCAAACACCCCGAGCCTTGAAATCGGCTTGTGATAAAACCTCTGAAAAGTTAGCTCACTGGACCATCCTGCGGCCGCGAGGACCTTGAAATCGTTTGCACCGACACCTTACTGTGTGGTTTTTTGTGACTAATAAACAAAGCCAACTCTGTTCCTCTCAGAGGTTTAGTAATCTCAATGTAACGAGATAAATGTGAGACAATACAGAAGCGATCATCTTTTGGGACCCCAGCTGTTTACAATATATATTAATGATCTGGATGAGGGAATTGAAGGCAATATCTCAAGTTTGCGGATGACACTAAGCTGGGGGGCAGTGTTCGCTGTGAGGAGGATGCTAGGAGACTGCAAGGTGACTTGGATAGGCTGGGTGAGTGGGCAAATGTTTGGCAGATGCAGTATAATGTGGATAAATGTGAGGTTATCCACTTTGGTAGCAAAAACAGGAAAGCAGACTATTATTTAAATGGTGGCCGATTAGGAAGAGGGGAGATGCAGCGAGACCTGGGTGTCATGGTACACCAGTCATTGAAAGTAGGCATGCAGGTTGCAGCAGGCAGTGAAAAAAGCGAATGGTATGTTAGCTTTCATAGCAAAAGGATTTGAGTACAGGAGCAGGGAGGTTCTACTTCAGTTGTACAGGGTCTTGGTGAGACCACACCTGGAGTATTGCGTACAGTTTTGGTCTCCAAATCTGAGGAAGGACATTATTGCCATAGAGGGAGTGCAGAGAAGGTTCACCAGACTGATTCCTGGGATGTCAGGACTGTCTTATGAAGAAAGACTGGATAGACTCGGTTTATACTCTCTGGAATTTAGGAGATTGAGAGGGGATCTTATAGAAACTTACAAAATTCTTAAGGGGTTGGACAGGCTAGATGCAGGAAGATTGTTCCCGATGTTGGGGAAGTCCAGGACAAGGGGTCACAGCTTAAGGATAAGGGGGAAATCCTTTAAGACCGAGATGAGAAAAGACTTATTTCACACAGAGAGTGGTGAGTCCTCTGGAACTCTCTGCCACAGAGGGTAGTTGAGGCCAGTTCATTGGCTATATTTAAGAGTGAGTTGGATGTGGCCCTTGTGGCTAAGGGGATCAGAGGGTATGGAGAGAAGGCAGGTACGGGATACTGAGTTGGATGATCAGCCATGATCATATTGAATGGCGGTGCAGGCTCGAAGGGCTGAATGGCCTACTCCTGCACCTAATTTCTATGTTTCTATGTTTCTATGTTTCTATGTTTCTATCTGCGGGGTATGCTGAAAACACAATCTTACATCCTGTCATGCCTCTTTTATTATGTTTAAGAGAATCATAGACATAAAATATAATGGCATCAGCCGACACATGCATTCTATCTAGCCGTAGCTTTTGCAATGTTTGTACACGTTGGGCTGAAACCAACACCAGAAGCATGACCACCTTCATAGTTAATTTGGCTATAGATAGGCTTGTAACCGGAGCCCACTGGCGAAGAAGCATAAAAACCTCACTCACATTCCAAATACCGGCATACCTGGGTTTAGGAGGATTAAAATTGAAAAAGCTCCCTTCATGAATTGTGAAACTAACGGATGTGTCCCTACTGTATGCAATTCTGCATTCATAGATAAATAAGACAGAGCACTTCTGGCTGAATTAATCGCACTGTAACTTAATTTTTTGGTCAAATAAAGAGTTGACAACTCCAATACATCCGTGATCCCTGCAGTGTGATATACAATATCCTGCTGTAGGCAGAATTGCTCCCACTTCCTTATATAGGTGATATATTGCTGCTGTGTACTATCCCTGCAGGCCGACGTGAGAACATCCACAGTTCGATGAGACAGTCCTCTCCCCAGGTATGGCCTCCTTAAAATCTGCAAATTAACAGATCAATACGATCCTATAAAGGATGTTGATCCCCAGTGACTGGATTTACGAGTAGATTTTTTATTCTTGGGCATAAGCATGTAAGGCTCCCTAGCATTTGTAATACAACGGGAAACCATGCCCGTGTAGGCCAACCTGACACTACCAATACCCCTGAAGCGGAGTCCTCCTTGATCTTTTGCAAACATCTGCTGATGGGACAGAATGGAAGAAATACATACACAAACATTCCTCCCCCAATGCAGCGAAAATGCATCCACTGCTACTGCCCCAAGATCTGGTTACCATGAAACATATCTAGGTAACTGATGATTTAATCGAGATGCAAACAAGTCAATATCTGGGCAATGCATATTGATCAATCATTTGGTTAAATACATCCTGATTTAACATCCATTCAATGTTGTCATTAACCTGACGTGACCTCTCCCTGGCAAATAAAGTGCTGAAAGCCAGATATTTTGGTCAATACACCAGCTCCAAATCTGGTTAGCCAGTCTATCACAAGACTGTGACTTAACTCCACCCATGTGGTTTACATATGCCACTGCTGTGGTGTTGTCAATCTGACCTGCACATGCAGATCCCTCCTTGTAGAACAATAAGCTTTGAGCCCATACCAGATGCCCAACAACTCTAAATAATTAATCCCTCTTAATTGAGGAAGCGATGTCTCATCCACATTCCATCTGCCTCCACAACTAGAAGACATATCTGTTGCACCCCAACCCAGTGCACTTACATCAGTCTGTAAATATCAGTGACGGTGATTCCACCAAAACCTTCCTTAAATTGTTTGAAACATGTACTATCCACCATTGTAATGTCAGCAATCGCCCCAGCTGACAACGGCATAGGCCTATCAAAAATGGCCCCTTTGTATTCTCAGTGCCTGTTCCTTTGATAGTTGTAATTGTTGATAATGCAGAGGACCATACTGCACAGCTGGAAAGGCTGCAACAACTTCCCAATAAAGCTGGCTACTTGTCTAATCGAAGGCCGTTATTCTCCAACGAGATTAACACAGTCCTCAATTAACTGATTCAATTTATCCCTGGGCAAAGTTACCAACATGTGATTGGAATTAATGGTAAATCCCAGATATCAATAATTTGGACTGGTGATAATTTAGATTTATCTGGGTGAATAACAAATCCCATTTGTTCAAAAGTGATTTTAACAACTGAAACTGATGATTGAGTTTCAGCATGAGTCTTTCCAACAATCAGAATATCATCTAAATAGGCCATTACCACATGCCCTGAGCTCTAAGTAAAGCTAACACAGGTTTATAAAACCAATTTAGTAAATAATCTAAGAGCTGAAGTTAATCCATTCGGCAATGTCCTGAATTGCCACAGCTCAGTCATCCAAATAAATTTCAAATATCTTCTATCATCACCATGAATAGACACTGCGTAATACGCATTCTTGAATCAATGGTTGCCATATAATACCCTTTGGACACTAGATGTTTGCCCGTGGTAAAGGTCTCCATTTTGAAATGCCTATAACAAACAAATTTGTTCAAAATTGGATAAATCCAGAATAATTCTACATCTCCCAGTCTTTTTAGATCTGGGAAAATACTTGACAGAAATTGTTTGACTTTGATATACAGGAAGGCTCAATTACCCTTCTTATGTAACAACTGAATCTGCTTGAAATAAGCACATTTTCCTCATCTGAAAATAAGTTTTTACGACTAGGAAAATGTTGACTAGGTAGAACTGTCCTTATAGTAAAACCAATTTTTCACCCCTTCAATACACTAAGTATGAACAAATCTGATTTCAACTGCTGCCATTGTTTGAGAAACAATTTTAACCTTCCCCAATTTGAACAGGAACATCAGTTAATTCATCCGTCTGTCAATGTTATATTCCTTACCAGCACTTTCCTTGCGGCCTTGTTGTCCTCGACTTCTTGTAGAGAACCTTTTTTGCCTTGCTTCCAGCTGGCTTAATGAGGGCCATGGTTATAACAACCTCATAACAGTCTTTGACCCTTTTGCAAGGTTACCACCAAACAACAGATTTCGTGGTGGTGCACTGGTCGGTTGGCTCAACTCGCCAAATTCGGGTTAGCACTGGCCTAATAGCGGCCCTCCCGATATTATTAAATTTCAAAATGCATTACAAAGGAATGCCAGTTCATCCTGGTGTGCTTCAAACCATATCATTTGTATCAATAACTTACACCACAGCTGTAATACCTGCTGACAACAGTTTAAGCACTTTTTTTAAAACTTCATCTCCTGGGCCCTAGCAGGCAAACCCATCTATCAAATTGGTGATTAACCACCGGTACCTTCAGGAGATCACAATTAACAGGAGCTTTATAGTTCTTTGCTACTTCCTCCATACCAGCTCCTGTAACTGATGGGAGAGCATATACTGAATGGCTTCCGGCCAATTCTACATCAATCGCCTTTCCTGCCTCTACACTCAGCAAACTTCCCAGCAAATGTTCGGAATTACCTCCAACCGAACACCTTTATGCTCTCTCCCCAGCATAGTAACAGTGTCAGCAAAAACTGCCCTGATAGAACATCCTCCTCACAGCAGGATTGTTCTGCACAGCCCTGAAACAGGTGCTGCTAGCACAAGCTCTCCATAGCTCTGGCTTGGGCACCACTCCTCCTCACGGAGCTGTGGAACATCCTCCTCACAGGCAGGAAGTTCTGCAGCCCTGAAACATGTGCTGCTAGCACAAGCTCTCCATCAGTCCTGGCTTGGGCCACCACTCCTCCACGGAGCTGGAACATCCTCCTCACAGGCAGGATAGTTCTGCAGCCCTGAAACAGTGCTGCTAGCACAAGCTCTCCATCAGCACTGGCTTGGGGCACCACGTCCTCCCCACGGAGGCTGGTCCCTGTTGAGCATTCTTTTGAAATAGAATCTCTGACGTGGGAGAGCCGTGAGCAAACGGACTCTCCTATGGAGGGTATAACCTCCATGC
The DNA here is from genome assembly GCA_035221665.1 of Okamejei kenojei. Classification (NCBI taxonomy): domain Eukaryota; kingdom Metazoa; phylum Chordata; class Chondrichthyes; order Rajiformes; family Rajidae; genus Okamejei; species Okamejei kenojei. Next base: position 191,031,828 of record CM069131.1, read on the forward strand.
CCGACTCCATCTACGGGCCACAGAGACTTGCCAGTGGCCTTCCCCCTTACTGACAAGCCTCCACTGACCCCCGGCAGTGGGTCCGCAACCACTGGCTGGTGTAGCCAGCACCGGACCAGGTGTACCAGGACGGGGCCTCCTCCATTCTCAACACTCTCCTGCCACTTTTCCTTTCTACCCCGGGAGCGGCCTCGCCGACACCTTCTTCCCTTTCTGCAACATTCGCTACCCAAACCGTCGCAGAATTAAACATGCGGTAAGTATAATTAAAAAAAAAAAACCTTACCTCTTAACTTAACGAAGAACTGCAAATGCTGGAGAATCGAGTGGTGAGGTATAAAGAAGGGTCTCGACCCGCAACGTCGCCCATCTCCTTCGCTCCTTAGATGCTGCTGCACCCGCCGAATTCTCCAGCTCTTCGTAAAAAAACCCGCGGTTAAATTTACCGCTCGGAGGGAGCGCTTGCTGCTCAAAACCGCCCGACTGCACCAGCGTTCTGACGATTGACGCAACCAACTGCTTGTACGGGGCTTCTATTCAGTAGTCACTCACGTTGACTCCGAAGTAAAATATTAACAAATTATGTCTTATTTGGCTTTTACGCAGATATGAAAATATAGATAGAAAATAAAGAAAATAGAAAATCAAAAAGATGAATGAAGTGTTAACAGATTATTATCCATCACTGGGAGATATATCCATGGTTTGTCATGTGTGAATCTTCGTCTTTTCCTTCATTCAGGCTTCAGTCAGGCTCCCGCACCGAGCCATTTTGACCCTTTAAAATATTCAAAAATGGAGACCATATCCCTCTGAAAAGATCCAACTTATCCAGTAGGACAAGCCTTAATCTTTCCAGATGAAGTGTCTCCGACATTCCTGTAAATCCACATTTGGTTGTGGGGGATGTATGACCTTTCCAAAATTTCAATATTAATTTTTCCAATTATTAAAACTGTAGTCAATAAAAAATTATTTGATTTGTTGTTATTACTGATCCTGTCGTTTCTAATATTCCAATATTATAAATTTGAGTCAGGAATCAAATTCGTATTAAACAACTTTCGAAATTATCTTAAATATTTCTGTCTCAAAATTTAGTAATTTTATACAATTGTAAATGAGTGCATTAAGTTTGCTTCTAAGTGCTGACATTTATCACATATGGCAGAGACATTTGTAAAAAAAAATACTTTGTAATTTGGATTTTGAATAATGTAATCTATGTAATATTTAAATTGTATAAGAGAGAGTAGTGTCTAGCATTTAAACAAGCAGGATGTATATGTTGTAAACTTTCATCCCTTACATTCTGGTCTGATTATTTGACCTAATTAGTTTTCCCATGATTGCCTATATATTTCTGTCATTGGGGTCATCATTTTCCAATAAAATGTTATAAATATATGATATCAATTTTTCTGTGTTCGGGTGTTTATTTAGACATTCATCTAAAACCTTTCTGTCTTTCTATTTCTAATTTCCTGTGTGTTGCTTTTATATAGTCTCTCTGATTTGTAAATATCTAAAGTAATCTTTTGATGTAATCCATTTTTAAATTTGTTGTAATTCTTTGAAATGAAAGGAAGGTGTTTTCCCTGGTGCCCATCTTATTAATTCCATAGTTTTTTCATTGTAAAAAACCTTTGTCCATCATTGAGGGTTTAAATGTAAACGTTTATTTACAAAGGGCTAGTGGTATACATTCAATTTTAATGTTTTCTTTATTTGTTTTCCAGATATGTATTACAATCTATCATTGGTTTTCTCTATAGGTTTTCTTACTTAGTTTTGTATTGGCGAATAAAATCGAGCTAATTTCAAAAGGTACAAATTGAAAAATTGTAAAATCTTCTTTTTTTCCATTTTTAACCAGATTGGTTGTTTATCTGATTCTTCTAACCAAAAATTCATATTTTTTAATATTAACTGCCCAGTAAAAAAACATAATGGCAGTGCTTAGACCACCATTTATTTTTGATTTACATAACTGTTTTTTATTTATTCTATGGCTCTTATAATCCCAGATAAAGTTGGTAAGTATGGAATCAACCTTCTTAAAAAAATTTTTAGGAAGATATATCGGAATCAATTGGAAGAGATATAATAGTTGCGGAAGAAAAACATTTTTAATTGTGTTAATTCTACCTAGCATTGAAAATTAGGTAATGTTTTCCAATATAAAATATTATTATTTAATTTATTCAGTAAGAGTGGAAAATTAGCTTTATATAAAGAATCGAATATTTTTGTTACATTAAATTCCAAGGTATTTGATTTTTTCGTTTGCTATCTTAAAAGGAAATTGTTGTAATGTGTGTTAAGGTTATTTACCATTATTGACATGTTCACTTTTATTCCAATTAATGCTTATCCTGAAAAAAATGAGCCAAATTCAGTTATTAAATTTAAATAAATTTGGAATTACTAATTTCCGGCTTTGTTATAAAGTAAAACATTTCAATCCCGCATACAAGGAGATTTTATTTTCCGTATCTCTGGTTTTATTACCCGTATATTTCAGGATATATCTCAAACGTTTAGCTAATGGTTCAAGCGTAGTGTGAAACAATAGCGGGGATAAAGGACAACCTTGTGTACAGCCTCGGAATAAATTGAATTTGGTTGATAACATATTTGATTTGTTAGTATTCTGGCTGTTGGATTAGTGTATAATAATTTTTAACCCATGTAATAAACTTCTCTCTCAACTTAAATGTTTCCATGACCGAAAAACAAGTAAGACCATTCCACCTGGTCAAAGGCTTTCTCCGCATCTAACGATATAATTACTAGGTCTTTATTTAATACCTCTTTCGAATATATAATATTGAACAATCGTCTCAAAGTTATATGAGGAATATCGTTTTGGTATAGAATCCTGTTTGATCCGGGTGAATTAATTTATTATAACTGTACTTAGTCTTTGTGCTAATATTTTGGTTAGTATCTTTTGATCATGTTTAAAAAGCTATAGCTCTATATGATCCTGGGTCATCCAAATCTTTGTCTATTTTAGGTTATAAGTGTTATAATAGATTCATTTAACGGTTTCTGGTAGTTTCTGATGGTATAAATGTATTCATAGAGTATCTTCAAACGTGGTGCAATCAGATCATAAAATGTTTTAGAAAATTCCGAACCAATACCATCTGGGTCCGGAGTTTTTATTAAAAAAAATTACCATTTTTTAATGATCTGATAGATTCTTTGTTTCTTTTAATGATATTTCAGCATTTAGTGATTCTCTATTTTCTGAATCAACCCTTTTAGATTACATTTTTAAAAAAATGCTTCTATTCCTATTCGGTTTTCTGTCGATTTTTTGCTGAATATAAATTTTTTATAATATTGTAAAAAAATCTCTCATATATCTTTGGGTTGTACTAATGGTTCGCCATTGTATGATTTAATCCTATGGATTATCTTTTCTCCTTCCATTTTCCGTAATTGACGACCAATAATTTTTTGGGGTTTTCAAATTCAAATTGTAATTGTTTAGTATTATATTGATAGAGTTTTACAACTTGATCTGAGTAAATATTTTATTTAATTTATATTTTTAAATGCAGCGATTTTGTTATGTTTTGTCATGGTTGGATTAGCAGCATTCTCTGTGTCTAATTGTTAAATCTCCTCTTTCCAATTCCTGTTGTTCCCTCCAATTCTCTTTATTTATAAAATGCTTGAGCAGAAATCATAATTCCACGGGCATATGCTTTAAAAGTTTCCCATAATAGGGAAGAAGATATATCCGGTTTATCATTTATTTTAAAAAAAATCTTGATCTGTTCTATAATGTACTCCTGAGTTACTTTGTCTTTTAAAATTTATGGGTTAAATCTCCATTGTCCCTGTTTTTCCGTTTTACCATTTATTTTAGTCATAAATGTTAAAGGTGCGTGATCTGAGATTGTAATATTAAGGTATTTTGAATTGTAAGTAAGTGAGATAAGTTTAGTTTACCAAAAAATAATCTATTATTGAATACATTTTATGTACAGGTGAATAAAATAAATATTCTCGTCCAGTTGAGTTTTCTACTCTCCAAACATCTTTAATATTACCAGTATCCATGTATGCATTTAATAAGTCACTGGAATGAGATTTGATTTTCCGTTGTCTTGTGGATCTATCTAAATAAGAGTCTAGGGTACAATTTAAATCTCCTCCAATTATTAAGTTATGTTGTGCTATTTCCGGGACGGTATTAAATATTTTCTTAAAGAACAGTGGGCTATCAAAATTTGGTCCGTAAACATTAACAAAAATCATTTTTTGTGCATTTAATTCTCCTATTACAATAATATATCTATCATCGCTGTCAGTTATAGTTGATGTATGTTTAAATAAAGCGCCTTTACGAAATAATATTGCTACGCCTCGGGATTTGTGTGTAAAAGAAGAATGATACATTTTATCTATCCATTTAGCTCTCAGTCTATGCTCTGCATCTTTAAGTGTGTTTCTTGGATGAAAATTACATCAGCTTTAAGTGCTTTTTTATAGTGCTAGTACTTTACCTCTCTTAATTGGTTCATTAATACCTTTAACGTTCCAGCTACAAAACGTTATTCCTTCATTCCCCATATTCATGTTTAAATCTTGCATCTTTTGTCTTTGGGGGGGTCTATAGTAGAGCCAATGGTTCAGTTCGACAGACCCGACCTTACACCTGAACTCCGAATAGACGAATTTCAAGACCCTTGAATGTCTCTCACATATATATATATATATCTTTTGATCCAATTTATGACTCCATTCAAACTGAAAATAATAATAATAGATTAATAATATCATAATAGATTATAATTTTTACTAGAATGTTGCCAGGGTTCCAGCAACTATGTTACAGAGAAAGGTTGAACAAGTTAGGTCTTTATTCTTTGGAGCGCAGAAGGTTAAGGGGGGACTTGAATTGAGGTCTTTTAAAATGATGAAAGGGATAGACAGAGTTGACGTGGATAAGCTTTTTTTCCCATTGAGGGTAGGGAAGATTCAAACAAGAGGGCATGACATGAGAATTAAGGGACAGAAGTTTCGGGGTAACGTGAGGGGGAACTTCTTTACTCAGAGGGTGGTGGCTGTGTGGAATGAGCTTCCAGCAGAGGTGGTGGAGGCAGGATCGATTTTAACATTTAAAAGTAAAAGTGGATAGGTATATGGACGTGAAGGGAATGGAGGGGTACGGTCTGAGTGCAGGTAGATGGGACTAGGGGAAAACAAATGGTCGGCACGGACTGGAAGGGCCGAGAGGGCCTGTCTCCGTGCTGTAATTGTTTATATGGTTATATGGTTATATGGTTAATATGAGGAAAGAGGATAGATTAAGAAGTTAGTAATGTGCACAAAGAAAGAAAAAACTACATCTAGTGTTGGTGTAGTTAATGCTAGCCATACTAGCATGGCTAACCATCTACCGACTTCCGTAGTTGATGTTACCAACTTAACCAGCTCCCTGGTTTCTTGGAATTATTATTCCATAACAGCATTTTACCAGGGATATTGGATTTTGAAATATTCGGGTTCCAATAGTTGGAAATGTGGGGATACATGTATTTAAAACATATTTAAGAATATAATAAAAAAACGAAAAAGAAGGAAGAAAAAAATAAATAAAATAAAATTAAAAAAAAAAAAAAGGTTTCCAAGGAGGACAAATGAAATCAAACTATATATTTGACGCAATTATAATTACTAACTATCTGATTCTAGATATTCAGTTATGATTAAGTATTAGTCGTTAGGGATAATTATTAGCTCTGATTAGTAATAATACCACGCTATAGTTTTAGTAATTATTAGTTATTTGTATTAGTAGTGCAGTTATTCTAATTATTAGTATCCACGGGAGAGTTTCTGGTCCACATCTTTCTCCAGCTTCCTTAGACACGTCTTTAGTTCCATCCAGTCCTGCAAAGTCAATTTCATTGTTCATAGATGAAGTTCAGTTTTAAAGATATTATTCAAGCTTCCTCTTGATCCTTAGTCCCCCGGGCAAAGTCCAGTGCCTCCACAGGGTTGGTGAAAAAGTGTTCATTCTGATTGTAGGTGACTCGTAGGGTAGCTGGATACCGCAGACCATATCTCAAATTCTTCACTTCCCTCAGGATTCTTTTGGTCTCATCAAACGCTTTTTGTTTCCAGGAAACCTCTGCTGGATAATCTTGATAGATACTGATCCTGTTTCCATCAAATGTAAGATTTCTGTTTCTTGCAATTTTTTTGCATTATCTCCTCCAGGACATGGTCATGCTGAACTTTTATTATCATTTGTCTGACGTCTCATCGCTTTGTGTGCTCGGGCAAGTAAAGGTTTTTGATCCAGAGATAAAACTTTTTGCAGTAGGTTTGCAGTGAATTCTCGGGGATCTTGATCCGCCTGCTTCCCTTCTGGAATACCCACAATTCTTAGGTTCTGTCTTCTCTGGCGACCTTCCAATTCAGTACATTTTCCAGTTATTTTGCCCAGTAAATCAGTTAGACGTTGGTTTTCTCTGATGAGTGTTTCCGCAGTCCGAGCACTTGTTTCGGCTATCTCTTCAAGGTCCTTTATGGCTGTCATCTGTTGATTCAGTGCTCCTTCCATGGGATTCAGCCTTTCTTCAAGATCAGTTGCCACTTTTCTGATTTTAACATTTGTCTCTTTTGTCATGCTTGCAGCTTGTTCAGTCAGTATTTCTGCAATTTCTTTCCTCAGTTTGTCCGGTATATTCGTAGCTGTGGAATTAATTTCAAGCTTTAACTCCTTCATCTCCTCCTTGATTTTTTTAATTTCTTCCTTAAAATTCATCTTCTTTAATTCTTCATTCGTTTTTGCAAGTTCACTCTTTAGTTCCTTCTTTATTTCATCCTTTAAGTCCGCAATTTCACTTGCAATAAAAGTTTTAAGATCTTCACCTTCCGATTTTTTCATTGTTTTTGTCGACACATCTTCTTGGGATAACGTCCTACCTGAGCCCTAGGCTTCAGTCGGGCCTTTTTCTTGTTCCACCGTTTTCTGCCTAGCAACAGCACGAGTTTTCGGTTTATCCGGGGGGGGGGCTGCGCTGCACAGGCATGATAAGTCGCACGCCTGATGACGTCACTCACGGCAGTCGGTACAGAAGCAGCAGGCAGCAGGTAGGTCGTTTTCTCCTCGGTTTTTCAGCGTTTTTTTTCACAGAGCTGGCTGGCGTTACTCCTTAGCCCTCCATAGCGCCACCGGAAGTACAAAAGTGGATAACCTCACATTTATCTACATTAAACTTCATCTGCCATGCACCTGCCCACTCCCCCAACCTGTCTGGTCACCCTGCATTCTCCCAGCATGGAGCCTTGAGGTACCCCACTAGTCACTGCCTGCCATTATGAAAGGGACCCGTTAATCCCTACTCTTTGTTTCCTGTCTGCCATCCACTTCTCTATCCATGTAAGCACTACCCCCAATACCATGTGCCTAATTTTGCCCACTAATCTCCAATGTGGGACCTTATCAAATGCTTTCTGAAAGTCCAGGTACACTACATCCACTGGCTCTCCCTTGTCCATTTTCCTAGTTACATCTTCAAAAAATTCCAGAAGATTAGTCAAGCATGATTTCCCCTTCGTAAATCCATGCTGACTCAGACCGATCCCGTTACTGCTGTCCAAATGTGAGGCTATCTCATCTTTTACAATTGACTCCAGCATCTTCCCCACCACCGATGTCAGGCTAACTGGTCTATAATTCCCTGTTTTCTCTCTCCCGCCTTTCTTTAAAAGTGGGATAACATTAACTACCCTCCAATCCACAGGAACCGATCCTGAGTCTGTAGAAAATTGGAAAATTATCACTAATGCATCCACGATTTCTAGAACCACTTCCTTAAGTACCCTGGGATGCAGACCATCAGGCCCTGGGGATTTATTAGCCTTCAGTCCCGTTAGTCCCATCAGTCTATCCGACACCATTTCCTGCCTAATGTGGATTTCCTTCAGTTCCTCCGTCACCCCAGATCCTCTGGCCACTACTATATCAGAAAGATTGTTCGTGTCCTCCTTTGTGAAGACAGATCCAAAATACCTGTTCAACTCATCTGCCATTTCCTTGTTCCCCCTAATAAATTCACCTTTTTCGGTCTTCAAAGGTCCAACTTTGGTCTTAACTATTTTTTTCCTCTTCACATACCTAAAGAAGCATTTACTATCCTGCTTTATATTCTTGGCTAGCTCATCTTTTCTCCCCGTATTGTCTTTTTGGTTAACTTCTGTTGTTCTTTAAACATTCCCCAATCCTCTTGCTTCCCGCACATATTTGCTACTTTGCGCTTCTTCGCTTTAATTTTTATACTGTCCCTGACGTCCCTTGTCAGCCATGGTCATCCCTTTCTCCCCTTGGAATCTTTCTTCCTCCTAGGAATGAACTGATCCTGCACCTTCTGTATTATTCCTAGAAACACCTGCCATTGTTGTTCCACTGTCATCCCTGCTAGTGTATCTTTCCAGTCAACTTTGGCCAGCTCTGCCCTCATGGCCCCCTAGTCCCCTTTATTCAACTGCAACACTGACACCCTTCTCCCTCTCCAATTGTAGATTAAACCTGACCATGTTACGGTCACTGCCTCCTAATGGCTCATTAACCTCGAGATCCTTTATCAAATCCGGTTCATTACATAACATTAAATCCAGAATTGCCTTTGGGGGCTCCAATACAAGATGTTCGAAGAATCCATCATGGAGGCACACTACAAAGTCCCCTTCTTGGGGTCCAGTACCAACCTGATTTTCCCAGTCTACATGCATATTGAAATCTCCCATAACAACCACAACATTTCTTTTGCTACATGCCATTTTTAACTCCTGATTCAACTTGCGCCCTATGTCCAGGCTACTGTTTGGGGGCCTGTAGATTAGTCCCATTAGGCTCGAACTAGAGGGGGCCATAGGTTTGAAACTTCTGGCGAGGTCTCAGCGAGGCGTAGTTGGGATCCGGAATTGTCCTTTGGATCTCTCTCGCTCTCTCACTCCCCCTCTCTTACCCTCTCGCCTCGGCATTCCCGGAATCATTTGGCGTTTAGCAGGGAGGCTGCATCTGTGGTTCCTTCCTGTTGGGGGGGGGGGGGGGGGGGGGTGGGGGGAACTCTGGCTCGTGGCGGCTCCTGGACCGTTCCCTCTGCGGGTGCCACCTGGCCCGCTGAGTTCCTCCAGCACTCTGTGTTTTTTGTTTGGCTCTGGAGTTGAAGGTGGACACGGGGGGGCTGGGGTGTCTCAGCGGGATGGGCGGCGGCTCTAGGGAGTGGGTGGCTTTTCGGGTCAGGACCCTTCTGCAGACAATCACAAGTACTCTCACCGACGAGAGTTCAGTTCAGTCTGAAGAAGGGTCTTCTCTCCAGTCGTTGCCTGTCCCGCTGAGTTACTCCAGCTCTATGTCTAACTTCAATTTCAAGAGTTAAATAAAAAACACAGAGTGCTGGAGGAACTCAGCGGGCTAGGTGGCATCCGTGTAGGGAATGGATTAGGAGTTGTTTCGTGACAGTGTTCTTCTCCAATAGGAAGGAACTGCAGTTGAAAGATACTGGTATCTTTGCTGCAGATCAGGCATGATATTCTTTAGATTTAAATCGTAATTCCGATTTTATTGTTTTCCTATTTTCAATTGTTTGAGCCCGATTATTTGGTGGCCAATCAACTGCTGAATCTAAGGGGGTTGCGTTCAATCACCGACCAGCTTCCCTTAAAATTCCTGTCCAATCAACAAAGTGGTCTCCTCCCATCCAATCAGCCGCTGTCTCCAAGGGCATTGTGTCCAATCACATAAAGCGCTGGTCACTCGGCGGCCAATCAGACACAGCCTCATAGGGGCCGTTTGATCAATCACCGATCTGCTTCCCTCACCAAAGCAGACGAACAGAGAGAGAGCGAGAGAGAGAGGGGGAGATGCAAGAAAGAGGGACTCAAATAGAGAAGGCAAGTAGTCCGTTTGTGAGGCAGGAGGCAGAGAAGAGAAGCAGCAGACGCAACACGTAAGGAGGAAAGAAGAAAAAAATAACAAACGGAGAATAAGAAGTGGAGGGTTTCTTAAATGTGTGAGCAGAGAGACAGAGGGGTGTAAAATGAGGATAGGAGCAATAGGAGCAGTAGCGAGGTGAAAAGTGGCCGGAAAACAAATCCAGTGCAAAAATCTAAAAGTGCCACTTTTCAACATAATTGTAAAAGGGCCAAGAGTGTTGTAAAAACAAGCCTGAAGGCTTTGTGTCTCAATGCGAGGAGCATTCGTAATAAGGTGGATGAGTTGAATGTGCAGATAGCTATTAATAATTATGATATAGTTGGGATCACGGAGACATGGCTCCAGGGTGACCATGGCTGGGAGCTGAACATCCAGGGATATTCAATATTCAGGAAGGATAGACAGAGAGGAAAAGGAGATGGGGTAGCGTTGCTGGTTAGAGAGGAGATTAACGCAATAGAAAGGAATGACATTAGCTTGGATATGGGTGGAGCTGCGAAACACTAAGGGGCAGAAAACGCTAGTGGGTGTTGTGTACAGGCCACCTAACAGTAGTAGTGGAGTTGGGGATGGCATCAAACAGGAAATTAGAAATGCGCGCAACAAAGGTAAAACCGTTATAATGGGTGACTTCAATCTACATATAGATTGGGTGAATCAAATTGGCAGGGGTGCTGAGGAAGAGGATTTCTTGGAATGTATGCGGGATAGTTTTCTAAACCAACATGTGGAGGAACCAACGAGAGAGCAGGCTATTCTAGACTGGATATTGAGTAATGAGGAAGGGTTAGTTAGCAGCCTTGTTGTACGTGGCCCCTTGGGCAAGAGTGACCATAATATGGTTGAGTTCTTCATTGGGATGGAGAGTGACATTGTTAATTCCGAAACACGGGTCCTGAACTTAAAGAAAGGTAACTTTGAGGGTATGAGATGTGAATTGGCCAAGATGGACTGGCAATTGATTCTTGAAGGGTTGACAGTGGATATGCAATGGAAGGCATTTAAAGACTGCATGGATGAACTACAACAATTGTTCATCCCAGTATGGCAAAAGAATAAATCAGGGAAGGTGGCGCATCCATGGATAACGAGGGAAATCAGGGATAGTATCAAAGAAAAAGATGATGCGTACAAATTAGCCAGAAACAGCAGCCTACCAGAGGACTGGGAGAAATTCAGAGACCAACAGAGGAGGACAAAGGGCTTAATTAGGAAAGGGAAAATGGAGTATGAAAGAAAACTGGCAGGAAACATAAAAACTGACTGCAAAAGTTTTTATCGATATGTGAAGTGCAAAAGATTAGTTAAAACAAATGTAGGCCCCTTGCAGTCAGAAACGGGTGAATTGATCATGGGGAACAAGGACATGGCAGACCAATTGAATAACTACTTTGGTTCTGTCTTCACTAAGGAAGACATAAATAATTTGCCGGAAATAGCAGGGGATCGCGGGTCAAATGAGATGGAGGAAATTAGTGAAATCCAGGTTAGCCGGAAAGTGGTGTTAGGTAAATTGAATGAATTAAAGGCCGATAAATCCCCAGGGCCAGATAGGCTGCATCCCAGGGTACTTAAGGAAGTAGCCCCAGAAATAGCAGATGCCTTTGTGATAATTTTTCAAAACTCTTTAAATTCTGGAATAGTTCCTGAGGATTGGAGGGTAGCTAATGTAAGCCCACTTTTTAAAAAGGGAGGGAGAGAGAAAACGGGGAATTACAGACCAGTTAGTCTAACATCGGTAGTGGGGAAAATGCTAGAGTCAATTATTAAAGATGGGATAGCAGCGCATTTGGAAAGTGGTGAAATCATTGGACAAAGTCAGCATGGATTTATGAAGGGTAAATCATGTCTGACGAATCTTATTGAATTTTTTGAGGATGTAACTAGTAGAGTGGATAAGGGAGAAGCAGTGGATGTGTTGTATCTGGACTTTCAGAAGGCTTTTGACAAGGTCCCACACAAGAGATTGGTATACAAACTTAAAGCACACAGTATTGGCGGTTCAGTATTGATGTGGATAGAGAACTGGCTGGCAGACAGGAAGCAAAGAGTAGGAGTGAACGGGTCTTTTTCAGGATGGCAGGCAGTGACTAGTGGGGTGCCACAAGGCTCAGTGCTGGAACCCCAGCTATTTACAATATACATTAATGATTTGGACGAGGGAATTAAATGCAACATCTCGAAGTTTGCGGATGACACGAAGCTGGGGGGCAGTGTTAGCTGTGAGGAGGATGCTAGGAGGCTGCAGGATGACTTGGATAGACTGGGTGAGTGGGCAAATGCATGGCAGATGCAGTATAATGTGGATAAATGTGAGGTTATCCACTTTGGTGGCAAAAACAGGAAGGTAGACTATTATTTGAATGGTGACCGATTAGGAAAAGGGGAGATGCAGCGAGACCTGGGTGTCATGGTACACCAGTCATTGAAAGTAGGCATGCAGGTGCAGCAGGCAGTGAAGAAAGTGAATGGTATGTTGGCATTCATAGCAAAAGGATTTGAGTACAAGAGCAGGGAGGTTCTACTGCAGTTGTATAGGGTCTTGGCGAGGCCACACCTGGAGTATTGCACACTTGGCTTGTACTCGCTGGAATTTAGAAGATTGAGGGGTGATCTCATAGTGACTTACAAAATTCATAAGGGGTTGGACAGGCTAGATGCAGGAAGATTGTTCGCGATGTTGGGGAAGTCCAGGACAAGGGGTCACAGTTTAAGGATAAGGGGGAAGTCTTTTAGGACCGAGATGAGAAAATCGTTTTTTCACACAGAGAGTGGTGAATCTGTGGAATTCTCTGCCACAGAAGGTAATTGAGGCCAGTTCGTTGGCCATATTTAAGAGGTAGTTTAATGTGGCCCTTGTGGCTGAAGGGATCACAAGAATTCGTTTTAATCTTACTATTTTACTTCGGAGTCACGTGAGTGACTAAGTGGAGAATCCAAAGCTCTGTGATTTCATGCCGTGGAGATGAGTCCATGCATCACACACTGCATCAGTGAAGAGTGAATTTTAATAATGCATTCAGACATGACATAGGTATCGACATGTTGATGCTATTAATGGACACATAGTGATAATAGTAACCTCCCTCAACCAGGAGGAACTATAACACACACCTAAATAGAGTTGGCGAATACCCTTGGTCTGGCAAAGGGTATTTCTAAAATGTTTGGAAATCATTCGTTAGACCATCCTGCAGCCGCCAGGATGTGGTCCCAGGAAACGTCCCCGTTTGGGTAGGTTCCTGAAGAGAGGATTCGGCGGCTGTACATTGCTGGCCTCACTTGAACCTGCAGATTTGGAATTTAAGGCAGGTCCGATGGCGTTCTTCTGGAAGCAGTTCATTTTGAAGTGTGCATTGTACCCCCACATAGCGCTGTTCACTGCTGGTCCTTTCAGGAACAATTTTGCAGGCGCTTGGTATCCCACCGCCGGCACCTGTCTAGTAATGATGTGGCGTGAGGTGGCTGCTCCTTCACGAGGGACCTCTGGCCTTCAGCTTTCTTCGTTAGCGAAGGCCTTGATGCCATGCCAGAGTTTTCTGGAACCTCACGCTTGTTCTCCAGTATGTTCCCAGGACATACTTCCGAGTCTTCCGCTTCATGCGGGATATGTAGGCGGTGGACCTTCCTGCCTGGACCCTGCTTAGTCTCCGGCATTATCCGTCGGCGGGAAAATTCCTCCACAGGCGGTGAATCTTAGAGCCTGGACCCTCCAAGTCTACGGGCTTATTCGCCGGCGGTATATTCACAGTCCGGACCCTGCCAGGTCTATCTTTCTTTCTTTCTTTCTTTCCTTCTTTCTTACCGCCGGTGGTATATCTCTACTGATATGCCATACATGGACCATATCAGGAGGGAGCATTAGTGGGATGAGCGCTCTCTGACGCTATCCAGGCACCACATGGGTAAACAGCCGAAGACGTACCCATGTCGGAGGGGGACCCTCCTGGCCTGCCCAGGCCTTTCAGACTCTATTGAATCTCTCTGGGCCGTTGGAGTCTGAAAAATGCTGCCGGCTATCCGCACTTCTGCGGTCCGCAGCCGTCTTCACACGGTCCCCTCACGGGTTCATCCCGCAGCTTGTGTTTTTCCACGAGGTTCCCGCGGTCGGATTTCCCCGAGCCAGGTTCACCCAGTGGTTGCCTTCCCGCGGTCCCCGCACCCGGGTTCATCCCGCGGTTTTCCTTCCGCATCCGGGTTTCCCCGAGCCGGGTTCACCCCGCGGTTTGGCTTCTCCCCACGGTTCCTGCAGCCAGGTTTCCCCGAGCCGGGTTCATCCCATGGAGAATCTTCCCACGGTCCCCGCGGCCGGGTTTTCCCCCCAGCCGGGTTCACCCCGCGGCCAGAATCTTCCCGCGGTCCCCGCGGCCGGGTTTTCCCCCCCAGCCGGGTTCACCCCGCGGCCAAATCTTCCCGCGGTCCTCGCCCCGTGTTTATGCCTCCCGAGCCGGGTTCACCCCTCGGCCAGATTCCTCTTGTTCCCGGTTCCCCGCAGATTCCAGTCCGTGGTTTGCCACAGCCGGGATTCCCTTGCGGTCCCTGGAGATGGGATTCCCGCAAAGTCTGTGGTGGGGTTCTCCCCCCCAGCCGGGCATCCCCACAATTCTCGCAGCAGGGATTTCCCCACGGTGTAGTGGAATCCTTGATATCTCCAGCAGGAACTCTGTTAGAGCTTCCTGCAAGGAAAAAATGCAGACCTGGATTTTGCCTAATGTGGCAGGGGGATGGGTACAAGAGCAGAGAGGCAGGAGGGTGTAAAATGAGGGTAGAAGCATTAGGTAGCAAGGTGAAAGGTAAAAGTGGCAGGCAGACAAAACCAGGGCAAAAATCAAAAAGGGCCACTTTTCAGCAAAATTGTATAAGGGGTAAATGCGTTGTAAAGACAAGCCTGAAGGCTTTGTGTCTCAATGCAAGGAGTATTCGTAATAAGGTGGACGAGTTGAACGTGCAGATAGATATTAATGATTATGATATAGTTGGGATCACGGAGACATGGCTCCAGGGTGACGTAGGCTGGGAGCTGAACATCCAGGGATATTCAATATTCAGAAGGGATAGAGAGAAAGGAAAAGGAGGTGGGGTAGCGTTGCTGGTTAGAGAGGAGATTAAAGCAATGGAAAGGAAGGACATTAGCTTGGAGGATGTGGAATCGGTATGGGTAGAGCTACAAAACACTAAGGGGCAGAAAACGCTGGTGGGTGTTGTGTACAGGCCACCTAACAGTAGCAGAGAAGTTGGGGATGGTATCAAACAGGAAATTAGAAATGCGTGCGACAAAGGCAAAACAGTTATAATGGGTGACTTCAATCTACATATAGATTGGGTTAATCAAATTGGCAGGGGTGCTGAGGAAGAGGATTTTTTGGAATGTATGCGGGATAGTTATCTAAATCAACATGTAGAGGAACCAACGAGAGAGCAGGCTATTTTAGACTGGGTTTTGAGTAATGAGGAAGGGGTAATTAGCCGTCTTGTTGTACGTGCCCCCTTGGGCAAGAGTGACCATAATATGGTTGAGTTCTTCATTAGGATGGAGAGTGACATTGTTAATTCAGAAACAATGGTTCTGAACTTAAAGAAAGGTAACTTTGAGGGTATGAGACGTGAATTGGCCAAGATTGACTGGCAATTAATTCTAAAAGGGTTGACGGTGGATATACAATGGAAGACATTTAAAGATTGCATGGATGAACTACAAAAATTGTTCATCCCAGTTTGGCAAAAGAATAAATCGGGGAAGGTAGTGCATCCGTGGATAACAAGGGAAATCAGGGATAGTATCAAAGCAAAGGATGATGCGTACAAAGTAGCCAGAAAAAGCAGCATACCAGAGGACTGGGAGAAATTCAGAGACCAGCAGAGGAGGACAAAGGGCTTAATTAGGAAAGGAAAAATAGATTATGAAAGAAAACTGGCAGGGAACATAAAAACTGACTGCAAAAGTTTTTATAGATATGTGAAGAGAAAGAGGTTAGTTTAAAACAAATGTAGGTCCCTTGCAGTCAGAAACAGGTGAGTTGATCATGGGGAACAAGGATATGGCGGACCAATTGAATAACTACTTTGGTTCCGTCTTCACTAAGGAAGACATAAATAATCTGCCTGAAATAGCAGGGGACTGTGGGTCAAAGGAGGAATTGAGTGAAATCCAGGTCAGTCGGGAAGTGGTGTTGGGTAAATTGAATAGATTAAAGGCCGATAAATCCCCAGGGCCAGACAGGCTGCATCCCAGAGTACTTAAGGAAGTAGCTCAGGAAATAGTGGATGCATTAGTGATAATCTTTCAAAACTCTTTAGATTCTGGAGTAGTTCCTGAGGATTGGCGGGTAGCAAATGTAACCCCTCTTTTTAAGAAGGGAGGGAGAGAGAAAACGGGGAATTACAGACCAGTTAGTCTAAACATCGGTAGTGGGGAAACTGCTAGAGTCAGTTATTAAAGATGGGATAGCAGCACATTTGGAAAGTGGTGAAATCATTGGACAAAGTCAGCATGGATTTACAAAAGGTAAATCATGTCTGACGAATCTTGTGGAATTTTTCGAGGATGTAACTAGTAGCGTGGATAAGGGAGAACCAGTGGATGTGGTATATCTGGACTTCCAGAAGGCTTTCGACAAGGTCCCACATAAGAGATTAGTATACAAACTTAAAGCATACGGTATTAGGGGTTCAGTATTGATGTGGATAGAGAACTGGCTGGCAAACAGGAAGCAAAGAGTAGGAGTAAACGGGTCCTTTTCACAATGGCAGGCAGTAACTAGTGGGGTACCGCAGGGCTCAGTGCTGGGACCCCAGCTATTTACAATATATATTAATGATCTGGATGAGGGAATTGAAGGCAATATCTCCAAGTTTGCGGATGACACTAAGCTGGGGGGCAGTGTTCGCTGTGAGGAGGATGCTAGGAGACTGCAAGGTGACTTGGATAGGCTGGGTGAGTGGGCAAATGTTTGGCAGATGCAGTATAATGTGGATAAATGTGAGGTTATCCACTTTGGTGGCAAAAACAGGAAAGCAGAATATTATTTAAATGGTGGCCGATTAGGAAAAGGGGAGATGCAGCGAGACCTGGGTGTCATGGTACACCAGTCATTGAAAGTAGGCATGCAGGTGCAGCAGGCAGTGAAAAAAAAGCGAATGGTATGTTAGCTTTCATAGCAAAAGGATTTGAGTACAGGAGCAGGGAGGTTCTACTTCAGTTGTACAGGGTCTTGGTGAGACCCACACCTGGAGTATTGCGTGCAGTTTTGGTCTCCAAATCTGAGGAAGGACATTATTGCCATAGAGGGAGTGCAGAGAAGGTTCACCAGACTGATTCCTGGGATGTCAGGACTGTCTTATGAAGAAAGACTGGATAGACTTGGTTTATACTCTCTGGAATTTAGGAGATTAAGAGGGGATCTTATAGAAACTTACAAAATTCTTAAGGGGTTGGACAGGCTAGATGCAGGAAGATTGTTCCCGATGTTGGGGAAGTCCAGGACAAGGGGTCACAGCTTAAGGATAAGGGGGAAATCCTTTAAGACCGAGATGAGAAAGACTTTCTTCACACAGAGAGTGGTGAGTCTCTGGAACTCTCTGCCACAGAGGGTAGTTGAGGCCAGTTCATTGGCTATATTTAAGAGTGAGTTGGATGTGGCCCTTGTGGCTAAGGGGATCAGAGGGTATGGAGAGAAGGCAGGTACGGGATACTGAGTTGGATGATCAGCCATGATCATATTGAATGGCGGTGCAGGCTCGAAGGGCTGAATGGCCTACTCCTGCACCTAATTTCTATGTTTCTATGTTTCTATGGAGATAAGTTGAAAAACTTACCTTCAGGTTTCAAACTTACCGCTGGTGGAGCCTGTTGATGCGCAATACGGTAGACGATATGTCGCGCATGCGGGCTGGCGGGGTCATCACGTAGTCACTCACGTGACTCCAAAGTAAAATGGCCATTTAAATTATCTTGCGAGTGGGATTTTGAGGAACGCGATCGATTGGAACGTTGCGGTTGCGGTGAATATAAACCCCATATCGGCAGGAAAAATACTGCCAGTTCGTATGGGGCTTAAATCACCTTTTCGCAACGTAAAATTTGGATTGAAGGCATCCTAAGAAGCACATTTATATGCAAAATAAACGGCTTTCCTTTCCCTGTCCCGTACGTGAAATCCGTCCCCGTTGTCGGCGTTCACGGCATTAGAAGCTAATTTTTATTTTACTCCAACGCTGAAATTGTCGGGTGATTTAAAAAATAAAATTCACCTACCGGCAGTTGGAACAAATCTTCAGCATAAGCTCGCACACTGAGAGAATAAAACTCCGGAAGGCAGGGAAAAACCGCATTTTAACCACGCCCCCACCCCCCCCCACCCACCCCAAAGGCGCCAAAGTCGCGCACACGGCCAGTGACAGAACTGCAGCGCCGCTGAAGGTACGTTTTGTAGCATAGCTAGTCTCTGTCGCTGTGAGACAGCAACTCCACTGCTGGGTCACTGGCTGCCCCCATTTATTACAACCGGATAATTTATTACAACAGGGCAAAATGGTATAAAATCGCACGGTTATCAGACAGAGATAGAGGTTTAAACATAGAAACATAGAAATTAGGTGCAGGAGTAGGCCATTCAGCCCTTCGAGCCTGCACCGCCATTCAATATGATCATGGCTGATCATCCAACTCAGTATCCCGTACCTGCCTTCTCTCCATACCCTCTGATCCCCTTAGCCACAAGGGCCACATCCAACTCACTCTTAAATATAGCCAATGAACTGGCCTCAACTACCCTCTGTGGCAGAGAGTTCCAGAGACTCACCACTCTCTGTGTGAAAAAAGTCTTTCTCATCTCGGTCTTAAAGGATTTCCCCCTTATCCTTAAGCTGTGACCCCTTGTCCTGGACTTCCCCAACATCGGGAACAATCTTCCTGCATCTAGCCTGTCCAACCCCTTAAGAATTTTGTAAGTTTCTATATGATCCCCTCTCAATCTCCTAAATTCCAGAGAGTATAAACCGAGTCTATCCAGTCTTTCTTCATAAGACAGTCCTGACATCCCAGGAATCAGTCTGGTGAACCTTCTCTGTACTCCCTCTATGGCAATAATGTCCTTCCTCAGATTTGGAGACCAAAACTGTACGCAATACTCCAGATGTGGTCTCACCAAGACCCTGTACAACTGAAGTAGAACCTCCCTGCTCCTGTACTCAAATCCTTTTGCTATGAAAGCTAACATACCATTCGCTTTTTTTCACTGCCTGCTGCACCTGCATGCCTACTTTCAATGACTGGTGTACCATGACACCCAGGTCTCGCTGCATCTCCCCTTTTCCTAATCGGCCATCATTTAAATAATAGTCTGCTTTCCTGTTTTTGCCACCAAAGTGGATAACCTCACATTTATCCACATTATACTGCATCTGCCAAACATTTGCCCACTCACCCAGCCTATCCAAGTCACCTTGCAGTCTCCTAGCATCCTCCTCACAGCTAACACTGCCCCCCAGCTTAGTGTCATCCGCAAACTTGGAGATATTGCCTTCAATTCCCTCATCCAGATCATTAATATATATTGTAAATAGCTGGGGTCCCAGCACTGAGCCCTGCGGTACCCCACTAGTCACTGCCTGCCATTGTGAAAAGGACCCGTTTACTCCCACTCTTTGCTTCCTGTTTGCCAGCCAGTTCTCTATCCACATCAATACTGAACCCCTAATACCGTATGCTTTAAGTTTGTATACTAATCTCTTATGTGGGACCTTGTCGAAAGCCTTCTGGAAGTCCAGATATACCACATCCACTGGTTCTCCCTTATCCACGCTACTAGTTACATCCTCGAAAAATTCCACAAGATTCGTCAGACATGATTTACCTTTTGTAAATCCATGCTGACTTTGTCCAATGATTTCACCACTTTCCAAATGTGCTGCTATCCCATCTTTAATAACTGACTCTAGCAGTTTCCCCACTACCGATGTTAGACTAACTGGTCTGTAATTCCCCGTTTTCTCTCTCCCTCCCTTCTTAAAAAGAGGGGTTACATTTGCTACCCGCCAATCCTCAGGAACTACTCCAGAATCTAAAGAGTTTTGAAAGATTATCACTAATGCATCCACTATTTCCTGAGCTACTTCCTTAAGTACTCTGGGATGCAGCCTATCTAGCCCTGGGGATTTATCGGCCTTTAATCTATTCAATTTACCCAACACCACTTCCCGACTGACCTGGATTTCACTCAATTCCTCCTTTGACCCACAGTCCCCTGCTATTTCCGGCAGATTATTTATGTCTTCCTTAGTGAAGACGGAACCAAAGTAGTTATTCAATTGGTCCGCCATATCCTTGTTCCCCATTAAACATAAGGAACGGTAGAGTTGGTGCCTCACAGCTCCAGAGACCCGGGTTCGATCCTGACTATGGGTGCTGTCTGTACGGGGTTTTCTACGTTCTCCCCATGACCTGCGTGGGTTTCTCCAGGTGCTCCGGTTTCCTCCCACACTTCAAAGATGTACAGGTTTGTAGGTTAATTGGCTTCAGTAAAATTGTAATTTGTCCCTTGTGTGTGCAGGATAATGTTGGTGTGCGGGGATTGCTAGTCAGAGCGGACTCTATGGGCCAAAGGGTCTGTTTCCGTGCTGTACCTCGCAATTCTAAACTCTAAACTGTAGATCATGAGTCCACAGAGTCTGTGGATCGATGGTCAGGCTGGACTCGATGGACCAAAGGGTCTGTTTCTCTGCTGCATCTCTAAATACTATACTCTAAACTGTAGATTAAGAGTCTAGAATAGGTGGACGATGGTCAGGCTGGACTCGATGGCCGAAGGGCCTGTTTCCATGCTGCAGCACTAACGTCTACTAAACTAAGTTAAACCAAGACATCATTATCAAGGACAAAGATAGACACAAAGTGCCAGAGTAACTCAGCTGGTCAGGCAGCATTTTGGAGACAAGGGATGGGAGACACTTCTGGTCAGGACCCTTCTTCACACTCAGCCTTTTGTCCAGAGATTTATAATATAGTTTATTGTGCATTATATGTCATAGCTGCTTTCTTGCATCTCCCCTCCCTCTCTCGCTCTCTCTCTCTCTCTCTCTTGCATCTCCCCCTCTCTCTCTTTCTCTCTCTCTCTCTTGCATCTCCCTCTCTCTCTCTCTCTTTCTCTCACTCATAGAAACATAGAAACATAGAAATTAGGTGCAGGAGCAGGCCATTCGGCCCTTTGAGCCTGCACCGCCATTCAATATGATCATGGCTGATCATCCAACTCAGTATCCCGTACCTGCCTTCTCTCCATACCCTCTGATGCAAGAGAGAGAGAGAGAGAGCGAGAGAGGGAGGGGAGATGCAAGAAAGCAGCTATGACATATAATGCACAATAAACTATATTATAAATAGACAATAAACAAGTGATGCATTCCTGTACTCTTGCATGGGTATGACTGCACATAAAAAAATCCCCCCACCCCACCCCCATTCCTTCCCCACCTCAGCCTCACGGACCTTAGAGTACCACTAGTTCCTAAAACCCATTTCCATCACTGGCAGCGCCACCCGGTGGAATTAGAGAGCAGTCCTGAATGACTGTCACCCCCCCTCAGTCTGAAGAAGGGCTTTGGCCCGAAACGTTGCCTATCTCCTTCGCTCCATAGATGCTGCTGCACCCGCTGAGTTTCTCCAGCATTTTGTGTACCCTCGATTCTCCAGTATCTGCAGTTCCTTCTTCAACACAACAGCCCTGAATGACTGTCTACCTGATTGGAGACACTCGGACTATCTTTGATCGGACTTTCCTGGACTTTATCTTTCACTAAACATCATTCTACGGTTAATCCCTTATCATGTATCTGCACACTGTGAACGGCTCGATTGTAATCACGTATTGTCTTTCTGCTGACTGGTTAGCACGCAACAAAAGCTTTTCACTGTACCTCGGTACACACGTGCCAATAAACTGAACTTGAATAAAAATTCCTCGCATGCCTTTGTGGTATGGAGCGCGGCACACAATAATCCAGGCGTGGTCTCACGGATGCCACTGCAGCAACAATAGAAATAAACATAAAAATAACTTTTTAATTGCAAAATATCCTAAGGCATTTGAAAACAAAATAAATTGGCGATGAACCACAAAAAATTGTGTGTGGATAATCTGTCGGGAGAAAGGAAGGGATGGGGTTGTGGAGCGTAGGGTCCTGACAACTGAAGATTTCTTTTTTTTTTTAGGATACGGAAACAGGCCCTTCGGCCCATGGGGCCCGCGCCGACCAGCGATCCCCGCACACTAACACTATCCTACACCCACAAGGGACCATTTTGTAAACATTTACCAAGCCAATTAACTTGCAAACCTGCACGTCTTTGGAGTTTGGGAGGAAACCGAAGATCTGGGAAAAAACTCACGCAGGTCGCAGGGAGAACATATAAACTCCGTACAGACGGCGCCCATAGTCAATAGATAATAGACAATAGGCAATAGGTGCAGGAGTAGGCCATTCGGCCCTTCGAGCCAGCACCGCCATTCAATGTGATCATGGCTGATCATCCCCAATCAAGTACCCCGTTCCTGCCTTCTCCCCATATCCCCTGACTCCGCTATTTTTGAGAGCCCTATCTAGGCTCTCTCTCTAAAGCATCCAGAGAACCTGCCTCCACCGCCCTCTGAGGCAGAGAATTCCACAGACTCACCACTCTGTGTGAGAAAAAGTGTTTCCTCATCTCCGTTCTAAATGGCTTACTCCTTATTCTTAAACTGTGGCCCCTGGTTCTGGACTCCACCACGGGAGTCGGGGTCGAACCTGGGTCTCCGGCGCTGCATTCGCTGTAAGGTGGCCACCGTGACTGCCCAAGATGTGGCCAATATTGGTGGCACAGCGGGTAGAGCAGCTGCCTCACAGGGCCGGAGACCCGAGTTTGATTTTGACCTCGGATGCTGTCTGTGTGGAGTTTGTACGTTCCCCCTGTGACCGCGTTGGTTTTCCCCATGATTGTCAGAGATGTTGCCTGATCCGCTGAGTTACTCCAACACTTTGTCTATTTTATGTGTGTTTACAGACCTGTTCTGGTTCGGTACAGATGACAATTAAATAGTCTTTCGTTTATTGTCATCTTGGAATGGGGCAGCTATAGGCAGCTGGGAATGAGTTTTATTGAGTTTTAATTTAGTTTCGTTTGTTATTATCAAAGATCCTATAGCGAGCAAGATAGACCACTCGACGAAAAAGACGTAGTACGGTCAATGGGCAGATTCGTGGGTAATTTCCGGCCCCATTTCCGTAACCGGCTTCCGTCTCAGCACCAAAGATCCCGCAGCGGAGCAAAGATACTAGTGTGGAGGAGGAAGCCGGTTACGGAAACATCCTCGTAAAAATCAAAGTTCTTTGGTAAAAATCGTCTCCTCATTTTCAGAATTATAATTTATTAACCCAAACTGTTCCCCCGGAACGTTGGTTACACTGCGACTCGGGTCGGGTCGGGTCCGGTTACTGAAATGGATCTTTGGGTATTATTGTCACGTGTACTGAGGTACAGTGCAAAGCTTTTTGGTAGCGTGCTATCTAGCCAGCAAAAAGACAATACATGGTTACAATCGAGCTGTCCACAGCGTATGCATACCAGATAAAGGGAATAACGTTTAGTGCAAGATCAACTCCAGTAAAGTCCGATTAAAAATAGTCCGAGAGTCTCCAATGAGGTAGATGGAAGGTCAGGACCACTCTCTAGTTGGTGAGAGGACGGTTCAGTTGCTGATAACAGCTGGGAAGAAACTGTCCCTGAATCTGGAGGTGTGCGTTTTCACACTTCTGTACCTCTTGCCCGATGGGAGAGGGGAGAAGAGGGAGTGAGCAGGGTGACACTGACTGGTCCTTGATAATCTATGGAAATGAACTGAAGGCACTGGTTTATGCCGCAATTAGACACAAAGTGCTGGAGTAGCTCGGCAGGTCAGGCAGCATCTCTGGACAAAAGGCTGAGTGTGAAGAAGGGTCCTGACCAGAAGTGTCTCCCATCCCTTGTCTCCAAAATGCTGCCTGACCAGCTGAGTTACTCTGGCACTTTGTGTCTATCTTCGTCCTTGATAATGATGTCTTGGTTTAACTTAGTTTAGTAGACGTTAGTGCTGCAGCATGGAAACAGGCCCTTCGGCCCATCGAGTCCAGCCTGACCATCGTCCACCTGTTCTAGACTCTTGATCTACACTTTAGAGTATAGTATTTAGAGATACAGCAGGGAAACAGGCCCTTCAGCCCATCGAGTCCAGCCTGACCATTGTCCACCTATTCTAGACTCTTGATCTACAGTTTAGAGTATAGTATTTAGAGATGCAGCAGGGAAACAGGCCCTTCGGATCATCGAGTCCAGCCTGACCATCGATCCACAGACTCTGTGGACTCATGATCTACAGTTTAGAGTTTAGAATTGCGAGGTACAGCATGGAAACAGACCCTTTGGCCCATAGAGTCCGCTCTGACTAGCAATCCCCGCACACCAACATTATCCTGCACACACAAGGGACAAATTACAATTTTACTGAAGCCAATTAACCTACAAACCTGTACATCTTTGAAGTGTGGGAGGAAACCGGAGCACCTGGAGAAACCCACGCAGGTCATGGGGAGAACGTAGAAACTCCGTACAGACAGCACCCGTAGTCAGGATCGAACCCGTGTCTCTGGCGCTGTGAGGCAGCAACTCTACCGTTCCTTATGTTTAAACCTATATCTCTGTCTGATAACCGTGTGATTTTATACCATTTTGCCCTGTTGTAATAAATTATCCGGTTGTAATAAATGGGGGCAGCCAGTGACCCAGCAGTGGAGTTGCTGCCTCACAGCGACAGAGACTAGCTATGCTACAAAACGTACCTTCAGCGGCGCTGCAGTTCTGCCACTGGCCGTGTGCGCGACTTTGGCGCCTTTGGGGTGGGGTGGGGGGGGGGGCGTGGTTAAAATACAGTTTTCCCCTGCCTGCCGGAGTTTTATTCTCTCAGTGTGCGAGCTTATGCTGAAGATTTGTTCCAACTGCCGGTAGGTGAATTTTATTTTTTAAATCGCCCGACAATTTCAGCTTTGGAGTAAAATAAAAATTAGCTTCTAATGCCGTGAACGCCGACAACGGGGACGGATTTCACGTACGGGACAGGGAAAGGAAAGCCGTTTATTTTGCATATAAACGTGCTTCTTAGGATGCCTTCAATCCAAATTTTACGTTGCGAAAAGGTGATTTAAGCCCCATACGAACTGGCAGTATTTTTCCTGCCGATATGGGGTTTAAATTCATCGCAACCGCAACGTTCCAATCGATCGCGTTCCACAAAATCCCACTCGCAAGATGATTTAAATGGCCATTTTACTTTGGAGTCACGTGAGTGACTACGTGAAGACCCCGCCAGCACGCATGCGCGACATATCGTCTACCGTATTGCGCATCAACAGGCTCCACCAGCGGTAAGTTTGAAACCTGAAGGTAAGTTTTTAAACTTAACTCCAGGTCTGCATTTTTTCCTTGCAGAGTTCCTGCTGGAGATATCAAGGATTCCACTACAACCGTGGGGAAATCCCTGCTGCGAGAATCGTGGGGATGCCCGGCTGGGGGGGAGAACCCCACCACAGACTTTGCGGGAATCCAGCTCCAGGGACCGCAAGGGAATCCCGGCTGTGGCAAACCACGGACTGGAATCTGCGGGGAACCGGGAACAAGAGGAATCTGGCCGAGGGGTGAACCCGGCTCGGGAGGTGAAAACACGGCCGCGGGGACCACGGGAAGATTCTGGCCGCGGGGTGAACCCGGCTGGGGGGAAAACCCGGCCGCGGGGACCGCGGGAAGATTCTGGCCGTGGGGTGAACCCGGCTGGGGGGAAAACCCGGCCGCGGGGACCGCGGGAAGATTCTGGCCGTGGGGTGAACCCGGCTGGGGGGAAAACCCGGCCGCGAGGACCGCGGGAAGATTCTGGCCGCGGGGTGAACCCGGCTGGGGGGAAAACCCGGCCGCGGGGACCGTGGGAAGATTCTCCATGGGATGAACCCGGCTCGGGGAAACCTGGCTGCAGGGACCGTGGGGAGAAGCCAAACCGCGGGGTGAACCCGGCTCGGGAAAACCCGGATGCGGAAGGCAAACCGTGGGATGAACCCGGCCGCGGGGACCGTGGGAAGGCAAACCACGGGGTGAACCCGGCTCGGGGAAATCCGACCGTGGGGACCTCGTGGAAAAAACACAAGCTGCGGGATGAACCCGTGAGGGGACCGTGTGAAGACGGCTGCGGACCGCAGAAGTGCAGATAGCCGGCAGCATTTTTCAGACTCCAACGGCGCAGAGAGATTCAATATAGTCTGAAAGGCCTGGGCAGGCCAGGAGGGTCCCCCTCCGACATGGGTACGTCCTCGGCTGTTTACCCGTGTGGTGCATGGATAGTGTCAGAGAGTGTTCATCCCACTAATGCTCCCTCCTGATATGGTCCATGTATGGCATATCAGTAGAGATATACCACCGGCGGTAAGAAAGAAGGAAAGAAAGAAAGAAAGAAAGATAGACCTGGCAGGGTCCGGACTGTGAATATACCGCCGGCGAATAAGCCCGTAGACTCGGAGGGTCCGGGCTCTAAGATTCACCGCCTGTGGAGGAATTTTCCCGCCGACGGATAATGCCGGAGACTAAGCAGGGTCCAGGCAGGAAGGTCCACCGCCTACATATCCTGCATGAAGCGGAAGACTCGGAAGTATGTCCTGGGAACATACTGGAGAACAAGCGTGAGGTTCCAGAAAACTCTGGCATGGCATCAAGGCCTTCGCTAACGAAGAAAGCTGAAGGCCAGAGGTCCCTCGTGAAGGAGCAGCCACCTCACGCCACGTCATTACTAGACAGGTGCCGGCGGTGGGATACCATGCGCCTGCAAAATTGTTCCTGAAAGGACCAGCAGTGAACAGCGCTATGTGGGGGTACAATGCACACTTTCAAAATGAACTGCTTCCAGAAGAACGCCATCGGACCTGCCTTAAATTCCAAATCTGCAGGTTCAAGTGAGGCCAGCAATGTACAGCCGCCGAATCCTCTCTTCAGGAACCTGCCCAAACGGGGACGTTTCGTGGGACCACATCCTGGCGGCTGCAGGATGGTCTAAGGAATGATTTCCAAACATTTTAGAAATACCCTTTGCCAGACCAAGGGTATTCGCCAACTCTTTTTAGGTGTGTGTTATAGTTCCTCCTGGTTGAGGGAGGTTACTATTATCACTATAACCATATAACCATATAACCATATAACAATTACAGCACGGAGACAGGCCCTCTCGGCCCTTCCAGTCCGTGCCGACCATTTGTTTTCCCCTAGTCCCATCTACCTGCACTCAGACCATACCCCTCCATTCCCTTCACGTCCATATACCTATCCACTTTACTTTTAAATGTTAAAATCGATCCTGCCTCCACCACTTCTGCTGGAAGCTGATTCCACACAGCCACCACCCTCTGAGTAAAGAAGTTCCCCCTCACGTTACCCCTAAACTTCTGTCCCTTAATTCTCATGTCATGCCCTCTTGTTTGAATCTTCCCTACCCTCAATGGGAAAAGCTTATCCACGTCAACTCTGTCTATCCCTTTCATCATTTTAAAGACCTCAATCAAGTCCCCCCTTAACCTTCTGCGCTCCAAAGAATAAAGACCTAACTTGTTCAACCTTTCTCTGTAACATATTTGCTGGAACCCTGGCAACATTCTAGTAAATCTCCTCTGTACTCTCTCTATTTTGTTGACATCCTTCCTATAACTAGGCGACCAAAATTGTAACACCATACTCCAGAATTGGTCTTACCAATGCCTTGTACAATTTTAACATTACTTCCCTACTCCTATATTCAATGCTCTGATTTATAAAGGCCAGCACACCAAAGGCTTTCTTTACCACCCTATCTACATGCGATTCCACCTTCAGGGAACTATGCACAGTTATTCCTAGATCCCTCTGTTCCACAGCATTCCTCAATTCCCTACCATTTACCATGTACGTCCTATTTTGATTTGTCCTGCCAAGATGTAGCACTTCACACTTATCAGCATTAAACTCCATCTGCCATCTTTCAGCCCACTTTTCCAAATGGCCCAAATCTCTCTGTAGACTTTGAGAATCTACTTCATTATCCACAATACCACCTATCTTAGTATCATCTGCATACTTACTTATCCAATTTTCCACCCATCATCCAGATCATTGATGTACATGACAAACAACAGTGGACCCAACACAGATCCCTGAGGCACCCCACTGGTCACCGGCTTCCAACCTGACAAACAGCCATCCACCATTACTCTCTGACATCTCCCATTCAGCCACTGTTGAATCCATCTTGCTACTCCGCCATTAACACCCAAAGATTGAACCTTCTGAACCAACCTTCCATGGGGAACCTTGTCAAAGGCCTTACTGAAATGTGTCAAAGGCCTTACTATGTGTCCATTAATAGCATCAACATGTCGATACCTATGTCATGTCTCAATGCATTATTAAAATTAGCTCTTCACTGATGCAGTGTGTGATGCATGGACTCATCTCCACGGCATGAAATCACAGAGCTTTGGATTCTCCACTTAGTCACTCACGTGACTCCGAAGTAAAATAGTAAGATTAAACATTTGATCAATACCAGTTTGAAGTTTGATCTTTATTTTATGAGGGGTTACGATGAAGGATTACGTGCTTTCCGCTCCCCACCTTCTATATAAAGGTCAACTGGTATTTTAGTTCTCTTATCTTACCATACATTTAGTGTACTTCTGTTATCTGTGATTTCACACCGCTGCTTTGAAGAATGTCGCGCATGTGTGCTGGCGGGATCTTCACGTAATCCCTCATCGTAACTCCTCATAAAATAAAGATCAAACTTCAAACTGTTAAGTTCTCGTTTAATCTTACTATTAATTTACTGGAATTAAAACTAAATTCCATCCATTTGGCCTATAAATTCATGAAAAAATCATGTTATATTGTGAATTCTTGTGTGAATGTTATTTGGACACTTAGGCTATTTAAAAATGTTCATCTTTTCTTAAGATATGTTTAGATCTAGTAATTGAATTTTGTAATTAGCTACAATTGGGTAACTAACTAATTATATGCTTTAATTTCAGGTCATCCAAGTAAGATTGTTTCATATTTGTTTCAGAATGCTTCAATCTATAATAACTAAAAATTTATTTAAGTTCTCTTAATTTTTAAGAAAGTTATGGGCTTTTGACTGTCCTCGATCACAGCTTTTGTGTTAAGTCAATGGAAAAGCAATAGGGAACAAGATGCTAATTTCCGAGTATGAAAATGGCAATAACTTTTTTAATACTGAAGATATGAAAGTGAATTAGGTGTCAAATTAAATTTATTTTTATGCTTTATCTGATGGGATAAATTGTAGACTTGATATTTAAAATCTCAAAATTTTGTAACATTGCTACAGAGACATGGATTCAAACCTGACCTCGGTGCTGTCGGAATGGAGTTTGTACGTTCTCCCTGTGACTGTGTGGGTTTTCTCCGGGTGCTCCAGTTTCCTCCCACACTCCAAAGACGTACAGGTTTGTAGGTTAATTGGCTTGGTATCAATGTAAAATTGTCCCCAGTGTGTGTAGGATAGTATTAGTGTACGGGGATCGCTGGTGGGTGCGGACTCGATGGGCCGAAGGGTCAGTTTCATTAGATCATAAGGAATAGTAGAATTAGGCCATTCAGTCCATCGAGTCTACACCATTCAATCCTGGCTGATCTATCTCTCCCTCCTAACCCTATTCTCCTGCATTCTCCCCATAACCTCTGACACCCGTACTAATCAAGAATCAGTACCCCGTTCCAGCTTTTTTCCCATATCCCATGATTCCGTTAGCCCTAAGAGCTAAATCTAGCTCTCTTTAGAAAACATCCAGTGAATGGCCTCCACTGCTTTCTGTGGCAGAGAATTCCACAGATTCACAACTCTCTGGGTGAAAAAGATTTTCCTCATCTCGGTCCTTAATGGACGACCCCTTATTCTTAAACTGTGACCCCTGGTTCTGGACTCCCCCAACATCGGGAACATGTTTCCTGCCTCTAACGTGTCCAAACCCTTAATAATCTTATATGTTTCAATAAGATCCCCTCTCATCCTAAATTCCATAGTAAACAAGCCCAGTCGATCCATTCTATCAACTAGCCCTTGATTTCACTAGCCCTATTTAACTCTCTTTTGAATGCATAGTCGGCCGCCACTGTCTTCTGAGGCAGAGAATTCCACAGATTCATAACTCTCTGGGTGAAACGGTTTTTCCTCATAGAAACATAGAAACACAGAAAATAGGTGCAGGATGAGGCCATTCGGCCCTTTGAGTCAGCACCGCCATTCATTGTGTTCATGGCTGATCGTCCCCTATCAATAACCCGTGCCTGCCTGCTCCCCATATCTCTTGACTCCACTAGCCCCTAGAGCTCGATCTAACTCTCTCTTAAATCCATCTAGTGACTTGGCCTCCACTGCCCTCTGTGGCAGGGAATTCCACTAATTCATCTAAGTCTTAAAAGGCCTATCCCTTATTCTTAAACTGACCCCTGGTTCTGGACTCCCCCAACATCGGGAACATTTTTCCTGGATCTATCCTGTCCAATCGTTTAAGAATTTTTTACGTTTCTATAAGATCCCCTCTCACCCTTCTAAATTCTAGTGAATACAAGCCCAGTCGTCACATTCTTTAGGTTAATCTAAAAGCTCATCACAGGTTAACCTACTCTGCTCTGTGTCTCTAAACTAAACTAAACTAAACTATGTGTTTTGAATATTGAATTTTCTCAATTCTGTTAACCCGTGCTGTCTCCTCCCCTTCCCACCTCTCCCTCAGCCCTCGAGCCCTGGCATCCCCTCTATCTCTATCTCCCTCCCCCACCCTAGTCGCAATAGCTTCTCATTTTCACACCACAAACAGCTTACAATGGCTTGTTCCCTTTATCATCAATACTTTTTTGCATATCTTTCATTTATTGTTCTTTATCTCTCCACAACACCGTCTATAGCTCTCGTTTCCCTGATCCCTGACCAGTCTGAAGAAGGGTCTCGACCCGAAACGTCGCCTATCTCCTTCGCTCCTTAGATGCTGCTGCACCCGCTGAGTTTCTCCAGCTTTTTGTGGAACCCATTTAAACTATGTGTTTTCACGGTTTCACTGCTGGCTTGCGGTGAAGAGTTCAGGGAACGAACGTGTGAACAGCAGCTCAGCAGGTCCTCCCCTCACTGTATCACACCTGGTTGTGGGTCCCAGAACTGCTCTGAGACGCCGCAAAGCGAAGGCAGTGCCTGCCGTCATGCTGTCTTCCCGAGAATCAAAGTCAACCAAGCCTGCTACTCCTGGTAGCTTTAGTTTAGTTTTGGTTCAGAGATACAGCGCGGCATCAGGCCATTCCTCCCCACCGAGTCCGCGCCGACCAGCGATCACCCCGGTCCCGACCTAACATCTTCCTAGCAGTCTGAGGAAGGGTCTCGACCTGAAACGTCACCCATTCATTCGCTCCAGAGACGCTGCCTGTCCCGCTGAGTTACTCCAGCATTCTGTGTCTACCATCTACCTCATTGGAGACCCTTGGACTAATAGAGTTAACGTGGATACGTTTTTCCCATTGAGGGTAGGGAAGATTCAAACAAGAGGGCATGACATGAGAATTAAGGGACAGAAGTTTCGGGGTAACGTGAGGGGGAACTTCTTTACTCAGAGGGTGGTGGCTGTGTGGAATGAGCTTCCAGCAGAACTGGTGGAGGCAGGATCGATTTTAACATTTAAGAGTAAAGTGGATAGGTATATGGACGTGAAGGGAATGGAGGGGTATGGTCTGAGTGCAGGTAGATGGGGCTAGGGGAAAACAAATGGTCGGCACGGACTGGAAGGGCCGAGAGGGCCTGTTTCCGTGCTGTAATTGTTATATGGTTATATGGTTATATGGTAATCAGACTTTACTGGACTTTATGTAGTTTAGTTTAGTTTATAGTTTAACATAGAAACATAGAAAATAGGTGCAGAAGAAGACCATTCGGCCCTTCGAGCCAGCACCGCCATGCACTGTGATCATGGCTGATCATCCCCAATCAATAACATGCCTTCTCCCCATATCCCTTGATTCCACTAGCTCTTAGAGTAACTCTCTCTTAAATCCATCCAGTGACTTGGCCTCCACTGCCCTCTGTGGCAGGGAATTGCACAAATTCATAACTCTCTGGGTGAAAATGTTTTTTTCTCACCTCAGTCTTAAATGGCCTCCCCTTTATTCTAAAACTGTGGCCCCTGGTTCTGGACTCGCCCAACATTGGGAACATTTTTCCTGCATCTAGCTTGTCCAGTCCCTTTATAATTTTATATGTTTCTATAAGATCCCCCTCATCCTTCGAAACTCCAGTGAATACAAGCCTAGTCTTTTCAATCTTTCCTCATATGACAGTCCCGCCATCCCAGGGATCAATCTCGTGAACCTACGCTGCACTGCCTCAATCACAAGGATGTCCTTCCTCAAATTACGAGAGCAAAACTGTGCACAATACTCCAGATGTGGTCTCACCAGAGCCCTATACAACTGCAGAAGAACCTCTTTACTCATATACTGAAAATTTAGAGATACATCGCGGAAACTGAGTCCGCACCGACCAGCGACCCCCGCACACTAGCACTATCCTACACCCACTAGGGACAATTTGCATTTTAATAGCAAGCCAATTAACCTACAGACCTGCACGTCTTTGGAGTGTGGGAATGTAACTGGAGCTCCTGGAGAAAACCCACTCACAATTCCCGTCACTCCCTCCCTCCCTCCACACCATCCCCTCACATACTTTCTCCCTCTCTCCGCACAAACCCTAACACACTACCTCCCTTCACACCATCCCCTCATACATTCCCTCTCTCCGCACCATCCCTCACACATTCTCTCCCTCTCTCCGCACCAACCCCTCACTCACTCCCTCTCTCTGCACCGTCCCCTCACACACTCCTCCCCAGGGGTCAGACACACACAGAGTCAAACTCTTCAGGATCAATGTACAGTGGCTTGCAAAAATACTCATACCCCTTGAACTTTTCCACATTTTGTCACGTTACAACCACAAACGTAAATGTATTTTATTAGGATTTTATGTGATAGACCAACACAAAGTGGCGCATAATTGTGAAGTGGAAGGAAAATGATACATGGTTTTCAAATCTTTTTACAAATAAAAAACTGAAAAGCGTGACGTGCAAAAGTATTCAGCCCCCTTTACTCTGATACCCCTAAATAAAATCCAGTGCAACCAATTGCCTTCTGAAGTCACCTAATTAGTAAATAGAGTCCACTTGTGTGTAATCTAATCTCAGTATAAATACAGCTGTTCTGTGAAAGGGCTCAGAGGTTTTGTTAGAGAACATTAGTGAACAAACAATGTTCCTTGGGCATCATGAAGCCCAAGGAACACACCAGACAGGTCAGGGATAAAGTTGTGGAGAAGTTTAAAGCAGGGTTAGGTTATAAAAAAAATACAAGCTTTGAACATCTCACGGAGCACTGTTCAATCCATCATCCGAAAATGGAAAGGGTTATGGCACAAACTGCAAACCTACCAAGACATGGCCGTCCACCTAAACTGACAGGCGGGCAAGGAGAGCATTGATCTGAGAAGCAGCCAAGAGGCCCATGGTAACTCTGGAGGAGCTGCAGAGATCCACAGCTCAGGTGGGAGAATCTGTCCACAGGACAACTAATAGTCGTGCACTCCACAAATCGGGCCTTTATGGAAGAGTGGCAAGAAGAAAGCCATTGTTAAAACAAAGCCATAAGAAGTCCCGTTTGCACTTTGCCACAAGCCATGTGGGGACACAGCAAAACATGTGGAGAAGGTGCTCTGGTCAGATGAGACCAAAATGGAAGTTTTTGGCATAAATGCAAAACGCTATGTGTGGTGGAAAACTAAACACTGCACATCACCCTGAACACACCAACCCCACTGTGAAACATGGTGGTGGCAGCATCATGCTGTGGGGATGTTTTTCTTCAGGGAAGCTGGTCAGAGTTGATGGGAAGAATGGATGGAGCCAAATACAGGGCAAATCTTGTGAAGAAAACCTGTTAGAGTCTGCAAAAGACTTGAGACTGGGGTGGAGGTTCACCTTCCAGCAGGACAACAACCCTAAACATACAGCCAGAGCTACAATGGAATGGTTTAGATCAAAGCATATTCATGTGTTAGAATGGCCCAGTCAAAGTCCAGACCTAAATCCAATTGAGAATCTCTGGCAAGAACTTGAAAATTGCTGTTCACAGACGCCTTCATCCAATCCGACTGAGCTTGAGCTATTTTGCAAAGAAGAATGGGCAAAAATTTCAGTCTCTAGATGTGCAAAGCTGGTAGAGACATACCCCAAAAGACTTGCAGCTGTAATTGCAGCGAAAGGTGGTTCTACAAAGTATTGACTCAGGGGGGCTGAATACTTTTGCACGCCACACTTTTCAGTTTTTTATTTGTAATAAAATTTGGAAAGCATGCATCATTTTCCTTCCACTTCACAATTCTGCGCCACTTTGTGTTGGTCTATCACATAAAATCCCAATAAAATATATTTACGTTTGTGGTTGTAACGTGACAAAATGTGGAAAAGTTCAAGGGGTATGAATACTTTTGCAAGCCACTGTAGGTGTGCAGATTTGGTAGCGCGGTGGCGCGGCGGTAGAGTCGCTGCGTCACAGCGCCAGGGACCCGGGTTCCATCCTGACCACAGGTGCTGTCTGTACGGAGTTTGCACGTTCTCCCCGTGGGTTTTCTCCGGGTGCTTCGGATAACTCCAAAGACAGTTTTGTCTTCTGGTTTAGGCTTTGGTAAAAGTTACAAATTATCCCCAATGCGGGGAGCGCTGCTACTGGTGGTGGTGGGAGCGACACTGCTGACCCAGGGAACCGTCCGTGCAGGACCCAACGCTAAACCTTTCGTTAGTACGTCTCTCTCCACCCCCTTTCTCACTCTCCCCACTCGCTCTCACCCTCCCCCCTCTTGCTCTCTCCCCCTCTCTATTCCTATTTCTCTCTCTCCCCCTCTCTATTGTTTCTCTCTCCCCCCTATCCCTTCACACTCTCTCTCTCTCTCCCTCTTCCTCTAGCCCATCTCTCTCCTTGCACCTTTCTTGAATCCCGAGAGAGAGAGATAGAGAGAGAGAGAGAGAGAGAGAGAGAGAGAGAGAGAGAGGAAAGAGGGGAAGAGGAGGAGGAGAGTAGGGGGGAGGGTTGGGGGAAGAGAGAAAGAGAGAGAGGGAGAAGAGGTAGAGAAAGAGAGAGAGAGAGAGGAGAGAGGGGAGAGGGGAAGAGAGAGAGTGAGAGAGAGAGAGAGAGAAGAGAGAGAGAGGAGGAAGAGATGGGACAGAGGTGAGGGGGAGGGGGAGAGGGGGAGGAGAGAGGGAGGGAGGGAGGGAGGGACGGGGAGAAGGGGGCAGAGGGGGAGGAGAGAAGGAGAGGGAGGGAGAGAGAGAGAGAGAGAGAGGAGAGAGAGGATAGAGAGGAGGGAGAGAGAGAGGGGGAGAGAGATGGGGAGAGAAAGGGAGTGGTGTGTTGATGGTTAAATGGGAGGGATGGGGGCCAGTGGGAGACAGAGAGACGATCTAAACAGTCTTGTCTCTCCACAGTTCGACATTGCATCTTCTCTGGCGGAATGTCGTGCAGGTGCCTGTGAACACCGGAGAAAGGGTCTTCTCTGAACTGGAGTGTTTCAAAGGTTCTGCTGTAGCCCTATAAGAGGAAAAAAAAAAAAAAAATTCCCCTAACCTCTCCCAACCTTCCCTCCCGAGAGGGGATTGAAAAATAAACTACCCCGCATGTGAGAATAACGTCTGTGTCTGTCCTGTCTGAAGAGGCAGAGGAGGGGAGCAGGAGTGAGAAGGGAAGGGAGAGAGGGAGAGAGGGAAGAGGGAGAGAGGAGCGAGGGAGAGAGGGAGAGAGGGAGAGAGGGCAGAGAGGGAGAAGGGACATGGTTCCTAAATGTGGGATCACAGGTAGACAGGGAGTTGTTTGTAGAGCAAGGGATTTAGTTTAGTTTAGAGAGAAATTACAGCGTGGAAACCAGGCCCCTCTGGCCCACCGAGTCAATGCCAACCAGTCGATCCCCACAACACTAATACTAATCCTCAAGGGCACACTGGGGACAATGTAACAATTTTACCGAAGATAATAGTAAGATTAAACGAGAACTTACCAATTTGAAGTTTGATCTTTATTTTATAGGAATACGATGAGCGATTACGTGAAGAACCTCGCCAGTCCCCCGCATGCGCGTCAAACGTCAAACAGCGGTATGAAATCCACAGATAACAGTAATGAAGTAAACTATAGTAAGATTATAAACTAGACCTTCCAGGTTGACCTTTTTAATGATATTGGAGGGCCCAGGAGCAGATGGCTATGTAACTCCCCTCAATAAATAAAAGATCAAACTTCAAACTGGGCAAGTTCCCTCGTAAAATCGGCTCTCACGGTAAACTCCATACATGAAATAAAGACAAACTTTCCCAAACTGGTTAAGTTCACATTTAATCTTACTATTTTTACCTTCGGAGTCCCACGGAGTGATTTCCCCGTGAAGATTACAAAGGCTCTGTGGATTTCCCATGCCGTAGATACGAATCCCAGGCGTCCTCCACACTGCCACTCAGTTGATACCTTGGCTTTTTAGTCTAAAATACGATAAATTTCTCCCCCAGGGAAGAGTGAAAATATATTGAAGCCAATAAATTTTTTTTTGTTTTGGAAACATGGGGGAACAGATTAATGCATGTTTTGATTGCTAATTTTCACCAAAAAAAAAAGTAAAAAAACCAAAAGGAAAACACCAATCCGCCTTCCCTTCTCAACACCCGGGGGAAGGCTATTGAACCCAATTGTAATGTTTGTAAAAAAAAAAAACGGAATGGGGCGGGTAAACCCCAACAACACCCGGTTCCCCCAAATTTAAATGTGGGCGGGGTTTTTATATTTTTAAAAAAAAAACCTCTGAAAAAAGGTCATTCCCATTTTTTGGGGGACCCCATCCCTGTGGCCGCGAGGGATATGGGTCTAGAGGGACACCATTTTTGCCCCCATCGGCCGGCTCCCGGCCCCCTGGTAGAGTGAGATTTAAATTTTCAGTTTTTTTAACCCCTCCCCTGCCACAAACCCAGGGGCCCACTGTTTCAGCCCATCGGTGGGAAATGGTTTCTGCACCCGACCACCTTTCACACGTGCCTAATAAACAATGCCTACTTCGGGAGGCCTCTGAGCTCTTGGTGGAACCTCCCGATATAACCACCTCCAATGCGCCCACCTAACACCACAGGATGTAAAATCCGTGGGATATGCTGACAGTACAAGTTTGAAAATCCAGGCACACATGGTCCCTGCTTTGTTTAATTAGATCCATAGGATGTAAAACCATAACGGTATATTCCCCTGATTGATTTACGTAACACCATCCTGTCCGCCAGACGCAGTTTGTGCAAAGTCTGAACCCTTGCGCTGACACCAGCGCCATGAGTAAACCAACATTAGTAATCTTTGCCAATGACAAGGATTGGGCCTGGACCCCACTGACGAAGCACAAAGAGTACCACGCTCACATCCCAGATTTCAGAGTACCTAGGCCTGGAGGGATTGGAATTAAAAACACCCTTCGTAATCGGATATTAACGAGAGATCCTACAGACGGAAGTTCCGTACCCCGCAATGTACTACGCCAGGACACTCCTGGCACTATTGATGGCATTTAGCTCAACCCTTTATCAAAATATAACTTGGACAGAAAATCGAGCACGTCTGGGTTGTGAAGCTGTGTGGTATGTAATGTTTCCATGTAAACAAACTCCTCCCATTTTCCTGACGATGAGAGATGTAACTGCTTTTTTGTACTATCCCACCAAGGATGATGTGATGACATCCACGGTACGATTGATAGTCCCAGACCCTGGTAAGTGCCTTGTTAGAATCTGCAAATTATCAGATTAATATGATCATACAATGGTGTTGAAGTAGGATTAAATGAGAACTTACCCAGTTTGAAGGTTTGATCTTTATTTATGAGGAGTACGATGAGGATTACAAGAATCCCGCCTGCCGCTGGAACGGCATACTATCAAAGCAGCCGGCAAGAAAAACACAGAACATAATAGCCGGAGTAAGATAGTAAGGCTTCTCATAAGATTTAGAACTACCATATTCATTTTATTTTTTGAGGGTGGGAGTGGAGGGCAACGTAATCCCTCATCGTTAACTCCCTCATAAAATAAAGATCACACTTCAAACTGTAAGTTCTCGTTTAATCTACTATTTTACTTCAGAGTCACGTGAGTGACTACGTGCAGAATTTGAAGCTTTCTGTGTTGAGGCAGGGGAGGGAAATTTATTCCATACGACAGTCCGGCTCATTCACACAGTGACGAGCGAATAACACCATTTTCCCCAAACAATGCCTCAAGTTATTGATAAATTATTCCACATTATAAAGAATAAAAAGTAATGCCCTTTCCATTGAAGGCAAGTTTATCACAAAAATATCAATTGAATATATTTTTGATGTATGACAAAGCAACAATTATAGAGAACCCACACTCCGTGTCCAAACCTGACACCATGACTGGTTCCTTTTACTTTTAACATTAATTTTACACCCTCCTGCGCCTTGCATCTTGCTTCGAGCGGCTCATCCCGTCCATTCTGTGATGTATCTACCACAATAACAAGTGATTTTCCACTTTCAGTATCTTAGTTCCACTGAGTGTATCCAATTTCCTAATATATATTTATATTAAATATCCACATATATATCCCTTTTTCATATCGGGATATTAATGAATGCACCTGATAACTTCTTGGTTAGTAATAATGCCGTTAATAGGACGGTAACACTCTGAGCCCTATATTGTCTCATCAATTAGATGCTCAGAAAAATGGCAATCCACAAGAACTCCATATATCTAATATGATAAAAATACTTTACTGTATACACGAGAACTTCCAATTTCTTATAACAAAATATTTGTTTTCTTTAAACTTATTTCTGCAAATTGCAGTATAACACTTCTTTTATACATAATTAATTTATTGTTAGGTTGTTATATTAGTAAACATTTCATAGACTTTCTTTGACCATCAGCTGTTTGTAATGGTCTGGTCAACCTGCAGATAGTCTACTAAATTCATATTACATGTCATGGATGCCTTTTGTACAACAATAAATTAACTGCAGTACACGAAACTGGAGAACCCAGCGGGTGCAGCAGCATCCAAAGAGCTGGGGGGGGGGGGGGGGGGGGGGGGGGGGGGGGGGGAAAAGGAAGATAGGCAACGCCTCGGGTCGAGACCCTTCCCTCAGATTCAATAAATTACTGCAACTAT
>CM069131.1:191071647-191114147 GCA_035221665.1 Okamejei kenojei
CAAACCTCAGCTACTGTGATCTAAACAAAGAAACATAGACAATAGTGCAAGAGGAGGCATTCGGCCCTTCAGCCACACCGCCATCCATGGATCAAGGCTGCCGTCCCCTTTAATTTTCAATAACCCGTGCCTCTTCTCCTCCCATATCCCCTGACGCCGACTACCCCTAGAGCTCTGCTAACTCTCTCTTAAGTGCATCCAGTGATCTTCTATGGACGGGGTCATAAGTTCCCACAGACTTACAGACGAGGCCAGACAATCTGAAGGAATAGATCCGCTAGAACGCACAGAGTCTCTTAACCCAGAGTAGGGGGCATCGAGAGCCAGGGGCATAGGTTTAAAGGTGAAGGGAGGGAGGGGGGTGGAGAAACCTGAGGAGCACCTTTCACACATAGGCGTGGGTGTAGAACTAGTGCCAGAGAAGGTAGTTAAGCTGGACTATCCCAATGTTTAAGCAACATGTAAACAGGTGCATCGAAGGTTCAAGTCTCAAGATTCAAGAGCCGTTTTGTTTGCCGTGTGACCCACTAGGACAAGACATTCTTGCTCTGCTTCAGAACACCAGAGCATAGTCTGCATGAAAAATACAGAACAGATAAGTGAGTCCAATATACAAAAGAATACATATACTATATATACGTACAAACCCATAAATAAACAGGTAACGTGCCATGGGCTATTAATGAGTTTTGATGAAGGTAGAACAAAAATGCTGAGAAACTCAGCGGGGTGCGGCAGCATCTACGGAGCGAAGGAGCAAGAAACATCGAAACATAGAGACAATAGTGCAGGAGCAGGCCACTCGGCCCTTCGAGCCTTCACCGCCATTCATGTGAACAATGGCTGATCATCCAACACAGTTTCATTTACTGCCATCTCTCCATACCCCCTGACCTTTAGCCACATCTATCTCCCTCTTAAATATGGCCATGAACTGCCTCACTTACCTTCTGTGGCAGAGAATTCCACAGATTCACCACTCTCTGTGGAAAAAATGATCTTTTCGTTTCGGTCCTAAAAAGACATCCCCCTTATCCTTAGACTGTGACCCCTTGTCCTGGACTTCCCAACATCGGGAACAATATTCCTGGCAACTAGCCTGTCAACCCTTAACAATTTTGTAAGTTTCTATCAGATTCCCCCTTCAATCTCTAAATTTTAGCGAGTACAAGCCGAGTCCTATCCAGTCTTTCTTCATATGGAAGTCGTGCCATCCCAGAATCAGTCTGGTGAACCTCTCCTGACTCCCTCTATGGCAAGAATGTCTTTCCTCAGATAGGAGACCAAAACTATATACAATACCCTGTTGTGCCTCACCAAGACCCTGTAACAAACGCAGTAGAACCTCCCTCCTTGTACTCAAACCTTTTGCTATGAATGCTAACATACCATTTTTCGCTCTCTTCACTCTGCTGGCAACCTGCATGCCTACTTTCAATGACTGGTGTACCATGACACCCAGGTCTCGCTGCATCTCCCCTTTTCCTAATCGGCCACCAAATCGGCCAATGGGGAAGCAGGCACCGTTTCGGGCCGAAACCCTTCTCCAGAGTTTTTGTTTGAGTTGAGTTTAATAGCCTGATGGCTGTGGGGAAGTAGCTATTCCTGAACCTGGTCGTTGCAGGCTTCAGGCTCCTGTACCTTCTACCTGAAGGTAGCGGGGAGATGAGTGTGTGGCCAGGGTGGTGTGGGTCCTTGATGATGCTGCCAGGGTTTTTGAGGCAGCGACTGCGATAGATCCCCTCGATGGTGGGGAGGTCAGAGCCGATGATGGACTGGGCAGTGTTTACAGCCTTTTGCAGATAGGACAGGTTTAGAGGGATATGGGCCAAAACGGAGACAGGCGGGATTAGTGTAGCTGGGACATGTCGGCCAGTGTGGGCCGGAGGGCCTGTTTCCAGGTAGTATCACTCAGTGAGTCTAGGCATTATCAGGGTCACTGTCATTACTGGTGTTACTACTAATAGTACAGTAAAAATAATCACACTGTTAATGGCTGAATTGTAATCATGTATTGTCTTTCTGCTGACTGGAGAGCCCGCAAAGTAGTGGAATTGTACTAATGTGTTTTATTGTCATATGCACCTCCAGTAATGAGGAGTATCCAACTCCTTGCTCTCTCCCTCTCTCCTCTCTCCTCTCCCTCTCCCTCTCTCTCCCTCTCTCCTCTCTCCCCTTACCCCCGTCCCTCTCCCTCTCTCCCACCTCTCACCCTCCCTCTCGCCCCCTCTCACTCTCTCCTCTCTCTCCTCTCTCTCCCTCTCACTCTCGTCCCTCTCTCCCCTCTCACTCCCTCTGTCTCTATCCCACTCTCTCCCTCTCTCCCCCTCTCTCCCTCTCCCCCCTCTCTCACAGTATCGCTCCCTCTCTCCTCTCTCTCCCTCTCCCCTCTCCCTCTCACTCCCTCTCTCACCTTCCCTCCTCTCCCTCTCGCTCCCTCTCGCCTCGTCGCCACTCTCCCTCTCTCTCCCTCTCCCTCGTCATCTCTCCTCTCCTCCCCTCTCCTCTTTCTCCTCCCCCTCTCTCTCCCTCCCTCTCTCCTCTCTCTCTCCCCTCTCTCCCCCCTCTCTCTCCTCTCTCTCCCTCTCTCTCCCTCTCCCCCTCTCTCCCCTCTCTCACTGTCTCCCTCTGTCCCTCTCCTCTCCCTCGTTCGCATCCTCTCTCCCCTCCTCACCTCTCTCTCCCCTCTCTCTCCCCTCTCTCTCCCCTCTCGCCATCCCTCTGTCCTCTGGTCCCCTTCGCTCTCTTTCTCCCTCCCTCTCTCATTCCCCTCCCATCCTCTCGTATTCACTCCCTCTGCACACCTCTCTCGCCAGCCTCTCCCCTCCCTCTCTCTCTCTCTCCCTCTCTCTCCTCTCTCTCCCTCTCTCTCCCATCTCTCTCCCCTCTCTCCCTCCGAGCGCATCTCCCTCACACCCCGCCCCCCTCTCATTCCCTCTGTCCCTCTCGCTCCCTCTCTCTCCCTCCTCTCTCTCCCTCTCTCTCCCTCTCTCTCTCCCCTCTCTCTCCCTTCCTCTCTCCCTCTCTCTCCTCTCTCCCCTCTCATTCCCTCTGTCCCTTCTCGCTCCCCTCTCTCTCCCTCTCTCCCTCTCTCTCTCCCTCCCTCTCCGCTCTCTCCTCTCTCTCCTCTCGTCCCTCTCTCCCTCTCTTTTCTCTCCCTCCTCTCTCTCCCTCTCTCAATCCTCTTCTCTCCCTCTCTCCCCCTCCCCTCTCCCCTCCCCCCCCCTCTCCTCCCTCTTCTCCCCCTCCCTCTCTCCCCTCCCCTCCCTCCTCTCCCCCTCCCCTCTCCCTCTCCCTCTCCCCCTCCCTCCTCCCTCTCCCTCTCCCTCTCCCCCCTCCCTCCCCCTCCCCCTCCGCTCCCTCTCCCTCTCCCCTCCCTCTCCCCTCCCTCTCCCCTCTCCCTCCCCTCTCCCTCTCCCTCTCTCCCTCTCCCTCTCCCTCTTCCCCTCCCCTCTCCCACACCCCTCTCCCTCTCCTCTCCCTCTCCCTCTCTCCCTCTCTCTCCCTCCCCCTCTCACTCTCCCTCTCCCTCTCTCTCTCCCTCCTCTCTCTCTCTCCCTCTCCCTCTCTCCCTCTCCGAGAAAATCAATTAAGAGATAGACCCTAGAAAAGAAAAAAAGAGAAAGGAGAAAAAATAAAAAGACAGTTGCGCTATTATGAACATCACGCAAAAGGGATTTACCAACTCGACACTTTTACTAAGTCCCTGACACCGGTGCCTTTTTAAAGTACTGTTGCACCTTATGCTTGTAGTAAGTCTATAAATGCAGACCACGTCCTATAGGAGCGGAGTCTCACATCTTCCAGGTGTAGTGTTTCAAACATAGTTGA
The DNA here is from genome assembly GCA_035221665.1 of Okamejei kenojei. Taxonomy (NCBI): domain Eukaryota; kingdom Metazoa; phylum Chordata; class Chondrichthyes; order Rajiformes; family Rajidae; genus Okamejei; species Okamejei kenojei. The sequence continues at coordinate 191,075,479 of CM069131.1, forward strand.
AATCCACACGTTTATTGTTGGTATAGGAGCGTTTTCCCAAATTTTAAAATAAGCTTTTTTCCAGTTATTAACCCGTATTCAAATAGATTCTTTTGAAACACATTTAATTCAGGGCTACCCTCCGTTGTTCCGAAGATAATCAACTCTGCTTTTGGTATCAGTTTTATTTTCTCCTTTATCATCGTTACTTTTTCGCATATCTTTCATTCATTGTTCTTTATCTCGCCGCATCACCGTCCATATCTCTCGTTTTCCTTGCCCCTAACCAGCCTGAAGAAGGGTCTCGACCCGAAACGTCGCCCACTTCCTTCTCTCCAGAGATGCTGCCCGTCCCGCTGAGTTACTCCAGCGTTTTGTGTCTATCTTCGAGTGTTTCCTACATTTGGCTTAACTCCAGGATAACTTTGCAGCCTTGTTTCGGAGAGTCCGTGCAGTAACGTTCAGTACCGGGCTTTTACCCAGATACAAAAAGCTTCAGAAAGAACAACGCCATATTCATCGACGGTAGACAAACGTGCTGGGGAACCCCAGCGGGTGCAGCAGCATCTATGGAGCAAAGCACCCGCGGAGTTTCTCCAGCACTTTTGTCCACCTTCGATTTTCCAGCATCTGCAGTTCCTTCTTCAACACCATATTCATCGATGCCGTTTACACTGGAGTCACAGGGTGGCGCAGCGGGAGAGTCGCTGCCTCACTGCCGCCAGGGACCCGGGTTCCATCCTGACCACGGGCGCTGTCTGTACGGAGTTTGCACGTTCTCCCCGTCACCCGCGTGGGTTCTCTCCGGGTGCTCTGGTTTCCTCCCGCGCTCCAAAGGCGTGCAGGTCTGTAGGTTGATAGGCCAGGTATAAATGCACAAATTGTCCCTAGTGTGTGTAGGATAGTGTCAGTGTGTGGGGACCGCTGGTCGGTGCGGGCTGGATGGGCTGAAAGGCCTGTTTCCGCGCTGTATCTCTAAACTGAACTAAAACATAGAACATAGAAACTTAGCAGTGCAGTGGCTAAAGGGCAGCACGGTGGCGCAGGGGTAAGGTTGCTGCCTTGCAGCACCAGGGAGACCCCGGTTCGATCCCGGCTGAGTTAGAGAGAGCTCGAGGGGCGAGTGGAATCAAGGGATATGGGGAGAAGGCAGGCACGGGTTATTGATTGGGGACGATCAGCCACGATCACAATGAATGGGGGTGCTGGCTCGAAGGGCCGAATGGCCTCCTATTTTTCTATGGTTCTATGATCCTGACAACTTGGAATTCGTATTGCTTGCAAGTCAGACTTTTATTGTTCTTACGGCAATTAAACACTCTTGACTCTAGATACGACTACCTCCGAGTGCAAAAGTTGCTCCTGAGTCACAGAGTGACACAGTGTGGAAACAGGCCCTTCGGCCCAACTTGCCCACACCGACCTACATGGCAACACCTGCACTAGTCCCACCTGCCCGCGTTTGGCCCATATCCCTCCAAACCTGTCCTATCCATGTACCTGTCCAAACGTTTCTTAAACGTTGCGGTTGTACCTACCACAACTACCTCCTCCGGCAGCTCGTTCCATACACCCACCACGCTCGGTGTGAAAAAGTTACCCCTCAGGTTCCTATTAAGTCTTTCCCCCCTCACCTTTAACCTATGTCCTCTGGTCCTCGATTTACCTACTCTGGGAAATAGACTCTTTGCGCTTACCCAATCTGTTCCTCTCATTCAGTTCAGTTTATTGTCACGTGTACTGAGGTACAGTGAAAAGCTTTTGTTGAATAGCGGAAAGACAATACATGATTACAATTGAGCCATTCACAGTGTATAGATACATGATAACGTTTAGTGCAATGTAAAGCCAGGAAAGTCCGATCAAGGATAGTCCGAGAGTCACCAATGAGATAGATAGTAGTTCAGCACTGCTCTCTGTTTGTGGTAGGTTGGTTCAGTTGCCTGATAACAGCTGGGAACAAGCTGTCCCTGAATCTGTAGGTGTGCGTTTTCACACTTCTGTACCTCTTGCCCTGATGGGAGAGGGGAGAAGAGGGAGTGGCCGGGGTGAGACTCGTCCTTGATGATGCTGCTGGCCTTGCCGAGGCAGTGGTTTGTGTGATGGTCTGGGCTGCGTCCACAATTCGCTGCAATTTCTTGCGGTCTTGGATGGAGCTGTTCCCAAACCGTGCCGTGATGCATCCCGATAAAATGCTTCCTGCGGCACATCTGTAGAACCATATAACATATAACAATTACAGCACGGAAACAGGCCCTCTCGGCCCTTCCAGTCCGTGCCGACCATTTGTTTTCCCCTAGTCCCATCTACCTGCACTCAGACCATACCCCTCCATTCCCTTCACGTCCATATACCTATCCACTTTACTCTTAAATGTTAAAATCGATCCTGCCTCCACCACTTCTGCTGGAAGCTCATTCCACACAGCCACCACCCTCTGAGTAAAGAAGTTCCCCCTCACGTTACCCCCGAAACCTCTGTCCCTTAATTCTCATGTCATGCCCTCTTGTTTGAATCTTTCCCTACCCTCAATGGGAAAAACGTATCCAACGTTAACTCTGTCTATCCCTTTCATCATTTTAAAGACCTCAATCAAGTCCCCCCTTAACCTTCTGCGCTCCAAAGAATAAAGACCTAACTTGTTCAACCTTTCTCTGTAACATAGTTGCTGGAACCCTGGCAACATTCTAGTAAATCTCCTCTGTACTCTCTCTATTTTGTTGACATCCTTCCTATAACTAGGCGACCAAAATTGTACACCATACTCCAGAATTGGTCTTACCAATGCCTTGTACAATTTTAACATTACTTCCCTCCTCCTATATTCAATGCTCTGATTTGCTCTGATGCTCTGAGAAGTTGGGGAGAGTTGCGGGGGACATGCCAAACTTCCTCAGCCTTCTGAGGAAGTGAGAGGAATAGAGTCCTGGCCTGCTCAACCTCTCCCTGTAGCTCAGGCCCCATCGAGCCCTGGCAACATCGTCCTAAATCTTCTCTGCACACGTTCCATTATAATCCTGAGTTATACTGGGATGAAGGAGAGACTTTAAGCGTAAGGCCCTGGTCAATATTGAAGTATGAAAGATAAACAGATTGATATATAAATAGGTGTAAAAACAGATCCATAAGTAAACACAGGCAGATATTTTAACACAAGGGTAAATGCCAGATGCATTAATAGATTAAACTACATAAACACCTAAGTAGTTAAATGTTTTCATATTTATATATGTCCCAGAACCACAGGTAAGCTGAGGAGAAGTTATTTCAGTCAACGAGTTGCTACGATCTGGAACATCAGAGATACAGCGCGGAAACAGGCCCTTCGGCCCACTGAGTCCGTGCCGACCACACAAACACTACCCCACACACACACACTGGGGACAATTTAAACTCAGGACAAGCCAATTAACCGACAGAACGTCCCGTCTTTGGAGTGTGGGGGGGGGGGTGAAACCAAAGATCCCGGAGAAATCCCGCACAGGTCCCAGGGGAGAAGTGCAAACTCCGAAACAGGCAGCGCCCGTAGTCGGGATCGAGGCGGGGTCTCTGGCGCTGTGAGCAGCGACGCTAACGCTGTGCTGGGGCAGAGTTGCTGAGGGGGCGACTCTTTCATACAAAGGATGGTGGGTGTGGGGAACGAGCTGCCGGAGGAGGTAGTTGAGGCAGGGACTGTCGCAACGTTTATACAGGGGCATGGACAGGGCCAGTGTGGAGGGATAGGGGCCAAACGTGGGCAGGTGGGACTAGTGTAGATGGGGTATGTTGGGCCGGGTGGGGTTTCAAGGAGGGGGGGGTGGTGGGGGTTGGGGGGATGTGGTGATGACAGGAGGGAGTGAGGGGGGGAGGGGAGGGGGTGGGCGAGGTGTGTCCATCTCTGGGGCAGGGGGGTTTGATCAGATGGGAGTGAGAGCTACGTTTAGCCCCAACCAGGGCATTGGTAGGTACAGCCCGGGGTAGAGGGGCAGCGAATGAGGGCAGGAACCCTCCCCTGTGGCTCAACATCAGGGGTATTTACACCAGAGAGAGGTTTCGCCATGTTCAGGAGGGTATATTAGGCTGTTTTCAGGAGGGTGGTTTAAGGGATATTAGCGAGCGAGGAGGTGCATTTCGAGGAGGGTATTTTAAGGGGCGACATTTTCAGAGGGAGTATTAATAGGAGGGTTTTTTATTGGAGGGTATTTTCGGGAGGGTACATGGCAGCCTCGCCAGCGGCCTGTCCTACCCCGTTCTTCTTTTGCTGTTTGTAGTTTGTAGTTTTATTTGTATGTGTTAGTGTACCTTTAGTTTTTGTTTTATGTGGGGGAACCGTTTTTTTATCTCTTCCCTGAACGGAGATGCGTCTGTTTCCGTATCGTATCTGCGTCCGCGCTGCGGCCTTCACATCGTGGAGCTGGCGGTCCCTTATTTAGGGATCGACTTCGGGAGCTCCAACTGCGGGAGCTCCGATCGCCGACCGTGGGTGTTCCGATCACCCCGTCCGCGGAACAAAAGGGGGAACGCTTCTTCATGGGTCGGACAGGCTAGATGCAGGAAGATTGTTCCCGATGTTGGGGAAGTCCAGAACAAGGGGTCACAGTTTAAGGATAAGGGGGAAGTCTTTTAGGACTGAGATGAGAACATTTCTTTTCACACAGAGAGTGGTGAGTCTGTGGAATTCTCTGCCACAGAAGGTAGTTGAGGCCAGTTCATTGGCCATATTTAAGAGGGAGTTGGATGTGGCCCTTGTGGCTGAAGGGATCAGGGGGTATGGAGAGAAGGCAGGTACAGGATACTGAGTTGGATGATCAGCCATGATCATATTGAATGGCGGTGCAGGCTCGAAGGGCCGAATGGCCTGCTCCTGCACCTATTTTCTATGTTTCTGTGAAAGAAGGGTATAAGTTATTCGCCTTCCATCGCACCGGGGAAGGTGAGGTCGGCGGAGTACAAGACGGACGTGCTGCCTGCGCCGGTGGGGACTCGGAGGGAGCGCCGTGAGTGCGGTGATCTCGGTGTTTGTGTGGACATGGCTCCATGGGGGACATCCCGGAGTCTAGTGCGAGTGTGGACGGCTCTCTGACTGTTCGGGCGGACGGGGACTGCAGAGAGAGTGACAGCGGCCGGCACAACTCTGCTCACGTCACGGTGATGTGTGTGTGTGGCCCGGACATCGAACCGATGGCTGTGGGGTCTCCGCTTACGCTGTGTGCCCTGGGGATTCTCACACACCACTGTGGTGGCTGTTTATGTCCAATCTTTCTGCAGTTTTGTATCTTGTTGCTTTTTTTGGTGTGACTGTACGGCAAATCAAATTTCACTGCACCTCGGTAAACGTGACAATAAAAGGCCACAGAACCGTTACAGGAGAGGGAAAGTATTTGCAGGAGGAGGGTATGTCGAGGAGGGGTATCTGCAGGAGTGAAGGTTTCAGGAGACAGTACTTTTAGGAGAGAAAGGTTGTATTCTGGAGGGTTTTATAAGGAGAAGGGCTATTCACTAGAGAGAGAAAGTATTTTCAGGAATATTTTCAGAAGGAGTATTTTTAAGGAGAAGCAGTATTTTGATGAGAGAACATATTTGATATTTTAAGAAGGGGTGTTTTTTTCGGAGAGAAAATATATGTTCAGGCGGATATGGAACGGGTATTTTCGGAAAGGATATTTTAAGGAGAAGGGATGTTTTTTAGGAGAAAATGTATTTTCAGGAGGAGAAGGGGTATTTTCATGAGAAGGAATATGTAAGAAGAATATTATTATTATTTTTTTTTTGTAAAATATTTTTATTAGAAGTAATTACATATTAAGAGGAAATATAAAATCCAATTAAATATTATCGCTACATACATTCTTAATATTTTTAAAATTTACAATCAATCTTATTTGTACTTCTATAATTTTATTTTTATTTTATAGCAGTAGGAAATTAAAAAAAAAGAAAAAGAGGAAAAAAAAAGAGAGATAAACTAATTGAGTGGAATATTAAACAAGATATTCTTCAATGGAGATATATTTATGATCTATTGTCTATAATTTTACTTCGGAGTCACGTGAGTGACTACGTGAAGACCCCGTCCAGCACGCATGCGCGACATTAGCGTTCATTCAGTGCACCGCGACGAACTGGGAGTTCAAGGCGCTCCCGCTACAAATTGAAACGTCGGGCCGACAGGTAAGTTTACCGTGGCCGTGTGTCTTTCTCTCTGTGGTCTTGTGTTCCAGGAAGAATGAGCAAGGCCCGAGGAAAGAAGTCTGCAGCTCGCCCCCGTTCGTCCTCCGTTGAGGAATGCTCTTTGGAGGGGGGGCAAAGAGGCGGCGGTTATAACTACCGGAGCTGAGCCCAGCACCGCTAGTGCTGCCTGAGCAGCGGGCTGGAGGTACCTGCAGCCGGAACCGGGGCAGGTAGTGTCCGACGTTTCGGATGAAGATTGGCCTTAACCGCTCGAGCACAAGGCAAGCCGCCTAGCAAGCCGCATGGAACGGCTTATGGAGCAATTGCTCCAGCGAGATCTGCTGGAGAGAGCAGTTTAACAGCAGCCTCGCCAAGGGAGTTCAGGCACTCCCGCAGTGCCTTTTTTACGGCACTGGCCATTGCTTCACCTTCTTTTGAAGGCAGCATTGGCGATCAGGTCTGGGCTGGTCAAGAAAGAGGGTCACTGGCTGAAGATTTCGGGAGTACGCAGGGGGTGTACAGGAACAGGAAGAGCTGCTGGGGTGTGGTCAACCGCTACGTGGCCATTCCACAAGCGGGGTCGGCCATTAGAGCCGAAACTTGCAGCCCAGCATTAACCACCTGTCCTGTAAAACCCCTACAAGAACAAAGTGGTCAATGAGGCTCTTCAACTATATACAGATCCCCAGGAAATTGTACATCTTTGAATGTACCTGCTGTCAATAGCCAAATTTGGGGACATTTGGGGCAGAACATCAGAAACCTGGAGTTGAAGCTCCAGAAGATCCTTAAATTCCTGACTGCAGGAATAACATCTTATGCTCGGTCCATTGATGGTGCGGACATCTCCACAAATCAGCAAGACACATTAGCTCTTGCTGTGCACAACTCAATATGAGATAAATAAATAATTTGCGAAAGGAGATTATCAAGCCTGCCTCACAACCCTAAATTTGCGGGACTTTTGCAAACAACACCGGGGTCAGAACCTCCTATTCTGCTCTTTGGGAAAGACCTTCCAAAAAGGTGAAGAATATTAAACTCCAGAAGAAGAATCCAAGACCTTTGGTCCCGTGAGGCAGGTTTGGGACCGAGCAGACCCAACAAACCCAGGCGGCAGTACCCCATGGCGTCCACCAGTCGTCGACCACCACTATGGGACTGGTGAAAGCTCGGGGTCCGCAACCATTCCCCGTAAGCCTTTTTTTTTTTTTAGGCCAGGGCCCAGAGCGGACCCCATGGAAAATGCGCACCCCCAACAACATCGAGATCAACATCAACCCTCTACAGCCCAGCAGACGCCTCATCACCCAGCGAAGAGGCAGAAGAAGCACCAATAACCATGGAGGTAGGTGTGGTCTGGTTCCTCTCAGCATATGTGCAGTAGGGGCTCTGTGCTAACAGGGGGGAGATTGCACTTGTTTTTGGATGCATGGGAATTCCATCACTAGTGGACAAGTAATATACTCAGCAGCGTTCATGGCTACAAAATTGACTTTGTCCCATAAAGATTTCCACCAGTTCAGCATTATACCCACAAGGGTATTCACCCTCTCAGTCAAGGAAAAACAAGAGGTCAAGCTGAAATGATGAGGTTACAAGCTAAAAGGGTGTCATTGAAAGAACAAAAACATGAACCTTTGGAATTTGTGTCTAATATTTTTCACTAAAATCAAAAAAAGATGGTGGTACGACGCATCATCATTGACTTAACTACTTTGAACAAGTCTGTCAGGTATATACATTTCAAGATGGATACTTTTGAAACTGCCAGACTATTGGTTTCTAGGGGGTACTTTCTTAGCAAGCATTGATTTAAAAAGATGCCTACTACTCAGTACCCATACACAAGGACCATCGAAAATATTTAAAATTTATCTGGATGAAACAGCTATGGCAATAAAAAGCCTTACCAAATGGGCTAACCTCTGCTACCAAGGTTGTTCACTAAAAATCTTAAAACCTGCCTTGGCATTTTATTGAGGAAACAAAAGCATATAGTCATGGCGTATTTAGACGACATTTTAATAGTAGGGAAAACCTTGGAGACAGCTATTTTGGCAGTCGCAGCCACCAAACGTTTGTTTGAAACTTTGGGGTTTGTCATACATCCAAAAAATCCAATCTTACAACCGTCCACTGCCATGGACTATCTTGGAATTTACGATAGATACTGTTCGCATGATTGTAAAACTCTGCCGAAGGGGAAAGCATCAGAATTGGCGCTATCATGCAACAAAACTCATGAATAAACATCAGCCAACCATACGGGAAGTAGCTAGAGTTATTGGCAAAAGGTAGCAGCAGCTTTCCCAGCTGTAACAATTTGGGCCTTTGCACTATCAAAATTTGCAAAGAGCTAAAGTGCATGCACTAAAGCAAACTCAGGTCACTTTGACCGAGCTATGAGTTTAAACTGCTGAATCCCATTCCAGAGTTACAATGGTGGGCGAGGAATGTAAGACTCAGCTCCAGTCCCATAATGATCACCAACCCAGTATTAACCATTCAAACGGATGCCAGTGCTTTGGGCTGGGGAGCAACTAACATGCAATCCAGCACAGGGGGCAGATGGAGTAAATTTGAATCATCTTGCCTACAGACACGGGGTATCAACTATTTAGAAATGTTGGGTGCGTTTTATGGGTTATAAAAGCATATTCATGTAATACGCATCATGCACATGTCCGGTTGCAACTAGATAATACCACGGTGGTGGCTTATATCAATCACATGGGTGGTGTAAAGTCGATATCGTGTGGACAATTTGGCCAACCTAATCTGGCAATGGTGTGTTGAAAGGCATATTTGGTTTATCAGCAACTTACCTTCCAGGTAAGCAAAATACAGTGGCAGACACCAGGTCACGTAGATTTAATGATAACATCGAATGGATGTTAAATCCCAAAGTGTTTGCTGAAATTACAAAGCAATATGGCACACCAGATATCGATCTATTTGCATCCAGGCTGAATCACCAGGTACCACGTATGTCGCTTGGGGAACCAGACCCCTGAGGCAGCAGCAGTTGATGCATTCTCGCTGCATTGGGGGAAAATGTTCTTTTAATGCTTTTCCTCCCTTCTGCCTCATCAGTCGGGTATTACGCAAGATTCAATTGGATTCCGCTTCAGGAATCTTGATAATACCTGACTGGCCTACACAGCCATGGTTCCCAGTGGCTTTCGACATGGCTGTTGAAACACCGTTGGAATTCCCCAGCAGTCGACAGTTATTAATCCACCCAGTGTCAGGCATTAGTCACCCTGCCATGACAGAGTCAATCTCCTGGCTTGCAGATTCTAAAAAGACCTCTACTGGGCCTGGGACTGTCTGAGGACGCCATCAACATGATGACCGCATCTCACCGGGAGTCCACCAGGAGACAATACCTGACCAATATAAAAAATGGGAACGGTATTGCTCCAAAACAGGAACTACCTACACACCACAGCTACAGCCACCAGTGTTGTGGAGTTTCTGCTTGGATTACATCGGGAAGGACTCAGCTACAGCGCCATTAATACAGCCAGGAGTGCGTTGTCAGCTTATTTGGTTTTCAGCAGCAGGACAACTGACTTTGGGGTCCCATCCACTAGTGGCCAAAATCATGAGGGGCATTTATAACACCAATCCCCCTAGGCCTAGTACACTCAGATCTGGATGTCAGCATAGTAACTGACGTTACCTTAGGGGATGGCCACCACACCAGGTCACTTACTCTGGAACAACTTACACTGAAATCAGTCATGCTCATGGCTCTAGTGTCAGCTCAAAGGGTACAGTCCCTCCACCTTCTGAGGCTGGACAGCATGACAGAGTCATTGGACTGTATCACATTTCACATTCAGGGGCTGGTCAAACAATCTAGACCAGGTACCACGCCTCCAGTTATGGAGTTCCGGGCATATTCACCTGACCCACGGTTGTGTGCCAAGACCCATCTCGCCAACTACATAGACACAACATATAACTTAAGAGGGAGAGAAAAAGCTTATGGATAAGCCACAAGAAGCCTCATGGTCAGGTGACGAGCCAAACCATTTCAAGGTGGCTCAAGCAGGTGCTTAAGTTCCGCGGGAATCGATACTAATGTGTACAAATCTCATTCCACCAGGGCTGCATCTACGTCGGCGGCTAGGCAAATGGATGTGCCTATGGACCATATTCTGGCCAGAGCAGGATGGTCCTCGGAAGAGAACTTTCCAAAGGTTTTATAATAAGCCGCTGGCGGAGCCTGCTACATTTGCAGACAGAATTTTAGAGTCTGCAGATAATATTTAATTTAAGCCCGGGGGAGCTCTCTGTTTTTTGTTGTTATTAATAAACCTTTTTTTGTTCACAAACAGTTTATTGTTGATTGTATAACATGCTTCCTCCCTCTAAGGTCTTCAGGCAGTGAGTGAAGCATGAGCTGGTACACGGTTCGGATTCACAGAGCTTTGAAGTCTTCACGTAGTCACTCACGTGACTCCGAAGTAAAATAGTAAGATTAAATGAGAACTTACCAGTTCGAAGTTTGATCTGTATTTTTTGAGGAGTTACGATGAGCGATTACGTGCCCTCCGCTCCCACCCTCTATTATACAGATCAACTGGTAATTAAGTTCTTATTTTTTCTTTACTATATTTATTTCAATTGTTGTGTTTTCTGTGAATCCACACCGCTGCTTTGAAGAAATGTCTCGCATGCGTGCTGGACGGGGTCTTTCACGTAATCCCTCATCGTAACTCCTCATAAAATACAGATCAAACTTCGAACTGGTAAGTTCTCATTTAATCTTACTATTCTTCATCCATTCATACATTCAGGCTTCTGTCATGGCTTCGAACCGGACCATCTTGACCCTTTAAATATTCAATAAATGGAGACCATATTCCTCTGAATTGGTCCAGCCTGTCCATCAGGGCAAGCCTTAATCGTTTCCAAGTGCAATGTCTCCGACATTTCTGTAATCCACATTTAGTTGTAGGGGTAGTAGGACCTTTCCAAAATCTTAGTATTAATTTTTTACCAATTATTAAACTATAACCGAATAAAAATTATTTGTTGTGTTGTTAATATCTGATTTGTTTCTAGTATTCCCAATATAATTAGTTTTGAGTCTGGAGTTAACTTTGCATTAACTACAATTGAGATTATCTTAAAAAATTTCTATCCAAAAATTAGTAAATTTTTATACATTTTGTGAATGAATGCGTTAAATTAGCTTCTATTTGTTGACACTTATCACATATTGCGGGACACATTTGAGAAAATTCTATTTAATTTGGATTTTGAGAGATGTAATCAATGTATAACTTTAAATTGTATCAAGGAGTGTCTAGCATTTAATGAACAATGATGTATATGTTGTAAACTTTCATTCCATACTTCTCTACTGATTACTTGACCTAGTTCATTTTCCCATGCTTGTCTATATTTATCCGTATTTGGTAAATCATTTTCCAATAAAATATTATAAATATATGATATTAATTTCTCTGTATTCGGATGTTTATTTAAACATTCATCTAAAATTTCTGTCTTTCTATTCCTAAAATCCAGTGTATTTGATTTAACATAATCTCTAATTTGTAGATATCGAAAATATTCTTTAAAATGTAATCCATAATTTTGTTGTAATTCCTGAAATTAGAGAAATAAGTTTTCCTTTTATTCTTAAGAAGAATATTTTAACCCCCCCCGCCCCCAACTCGACTCTATCCAGGGACCCAAGCAGTCTTTCCAAGTGCGGCAGAGGTTCACCTGCACCTCCTCCAACCTCATCTATTGCATCCGCTGCTCTCGGTGTCGGCTGCTCTACATCGGTGAGACCAAGCGCAGGCTTGGCGATCGCTTCGCCCAACACCTCCGCTCGGTCCGCATTAACCAACCTGATCTCCCGGTGGCTCAGCACTTCCAACTCCCCCTTCCGTTCCGATGCCGACCTTTCTGTCCTGGGCCTCCTCCATGGCCAGAGTGAGCAGCACCGCAAATTGGAGGAGCAGCACCTGATATTTCGCTTGGGCAGTTTACACCCCAGCGGTATGAACATTGACTTCTCCAATTTCAGGTAGTCCTTGCTTTCTCCCTCTTTCCCCTCCCCTTCCCAGCTCCCCCACAGCCCACTGTCTCCGCCTCTTCCTTCCTTCTTCCCGCCCCCCCACCCCCACATCAGTCTGAAGAAGGGTCTCGACCCGAAACGTCACCTATTCCTTCGCTCCATAGACGCTGCCTCACCTGCTGAGTTTCTCCAGCATTTTTGTCTACCTTCAATATTTTAAGAAGAGTAGTTTAAAAGGGGGATATTTTCAGGATAAGGGGTAATTTCAAGAATGTATTTTAAAGGATATTTTACGCAGGGTGTGTGAAGGAGTGGGGGTATTTGCAGAAGAGAGGATATTTGGAGAAAATAGTATTTTAAGGGATATTTTGAAGAGAGAACATATTTGATATTTTAAGAAGGGGTGTTTTTGCGCAGAGAAAATATATTTTCAGGCAGATATGATGGGAAAGGATATCGGCTGCAGAGACGGTTATTGGCTGCAACCTTCCCTCCATTGATGAACTGTACACTGCAAGGGCCAGGAAGCGAGCGGGCAAGATCATCTCTGACCCCTCTCACCCTGGCCACAAACTCTTTGAATCACTTCCCTCTGGAAGGCGAACTCCGGACTGTCAAAGCTGCCACAGCCAGACATAAAAACAGTTTTTATCCACGAGTAGTTGCTCTACTCAACAGCCAAAAATCTGTCGCCTCCCTTTGATCTGGTATTTTGTTGGTTCACATGCTTGATCAATGGTGTTTTATCATTAATGTTTTATTATTATTAATGTTTAGTGTTTTCTGAGTCATTCGTAACTGTTACTGTATGTCATGTTGTCACTTGTGGGCGGAGCACCAAGGCAAATTCCTTGTATGTGAATACTTGGCCAATAAACTTACTTACGTACTTATTTTCATGGGGCTATTTTAAGGAGAAGGCTGATCTTCTGGTGAGATGACATTTTAAGGGGTGTTTTCAGGGTATTTTGAGGAGTGGGGCTATTTAAGGGGAAGGGTTATTGCAAGGAGGTGTATATTCAGGAGGTAGACAAAAATGCTGGAGAAACTCAGCGGGCGAGGCAGCATCTATGGAGAGATGGAATAGGCGACGATTCATGTCGAGACCCTTCTTCAGACTGATGTTGGGGGTGGGGGTGGAGGGAAAAAGAAAGGAAGAGGCGAAGACAGAAGGCTTGTGGGAGAGCTGGGAAGGGGGAGGGGAAGGAGGGTGAATACAAGGGCTATCTAAAATTAGAGAAGTCAATGTTCATTGGGAATGGGAGGGGGAGTTGAAGTGCTGAGCCACCAGGAGATCAGGTTGGTTAATACGGACGTGTTGGGCGAAGCGATCGCCGAGCCGGCGCTTGGTCTCGCCGACGTAGAGAAGTTGACACCTGGAACGGCGGATGCAGTAGACGAGGCTGGAGGAGGTGCGGGTGAACCTCTGCCTCACCTGGAAAGACGGCTTGGGTCCTTGGATGGAGTCGAGGGGGGGAGGTAAAGCGACAGGTGTTGCATCTCCTGCGGTTTCAGGGAAAAGTACCTGGGGAGGGGGTGGTTTGGATGGGAAGGGACAAATTGACCAGGGAGTTACGGAGGGAACGGTCTCTGCAGGAAGCATGAAGGGGAGGAGATGGGATGATGTGGCCAGTCGTGGGATCCCGTTGGAGGAGGGTATTTTAAGGGGTCGGGGAGTTTAGTGGGATGTGGTGCTTACAGGAGGGGTGAGGGAGGCGGTGAGGGGTGTCCATCTCTGAGGCAGGGCGTTTGATCGGAGGGGGGCCGGGGGGGAAGAGAGCTGCATTTAGCCCCATTGGTGGGACCAGTGCAGGTCTGAGGGGCAGCTGAGGACGAGAGGATCTGTGCACAGTGGCTCATCATCAGGGGTATTTACACCGGAGAGAGGGCATTCTCGGGAGGGTACCTTAAGGGTAATAACTAGAGAGGTGTACTTATAAGAGGGTATTTTTCTCACAGAGTGGTGAGTCTGTGGAATTCTCTGCCTCAGATGGTGGTGGAGGCCAATTCTTTGGATACTTTCAAGAGAGAGCTAGTTAGGGGTCTTAAAGATAGCGGAGTCAGGGGATATGTGGAGAAGGCAGAAACGGGGTACTGATTGTGGATGATCAGCCATGATTCACAGTGAATGGCGGTGCTGGCTCGAAGGGCCGAATGGCCTACTCCTGCACCTATTGTCTATTGTCTATTTTAAGGGGTATTAACTAGAGAGGTGTATTTATAAGAGAATATATGATTTTATAAAATCATGAGAGGAATAGATCAGGTAGATGCACAGAGTCTCTTGCCCAGAGTAGGGGAATCGAGGACCAGAGGACATAGGTTCAAGGTGAAGGGGAAAAGATTTAACAGGAATCCGAGGGGTAACTTTTCCACACAGAGGGTGGTGGGTGTATGGAACAAGCTGCCAGAGGAGGCTGTTGTGGCTGGGACTATCCCAACGTTCAAGAAATAGTTAGACAGGTACATGGATAGCACACGTTTGGAGGGATATGGACCAAGCGCAGGCTGGTGGGACTAGTGTAGCCTGGGTATTGTTGGTCGGTGTGGGCGAGTTGGGCCGAAGGGCCTGTTTCCACACTGTATCACTCTATGACTAGTGTAGATGAGAGATGTTGGTCTGTGTAGGCGAGTTGGGCTGAAGGGCCTGTTTCCACACAGTATCACTTGATGACTCTATGAGTATTTTGGAGGGGGGGGAGCATTTTCAGGAGGAGAGGTGTTTCCAGGAGCGAGGGGTATTTTCAAGGGACGGTATTTCAAGGAGTACTTTTCGGAGAGAGAGAGAGTGTACGTACTGGAGGGAGAGAGAGAGCTACCTTTACCCCCAAGGCGGGCAGTGCGGTCTGCTCCTGGGCCTGGCCAAGGTGGCCATTGGCGGGTCCAGGCGGCGGGCGGTCGATGGTGGCGGCTGCCTGCCCCTATTCCGGGCCTACGTCCGTGCTCGCGTGTCCCTGGAGAGGGAAGACGCGGTGTCCACGGGGACGCTGGTCGCCGCTGATCGCCGCTGATCGCCGGGGGGGGGGGGGAGGGGGGTGGATAGCACCGTAAGCAATGAATGCCTTGTCGTACCAAGATGATTATTGGTCACATTGAGTTTTCTGATGACGTTTTGATGTGATGTATCACGTGATTGCGCTGAATAAAGTTTTTGAACGGGGAAAAACAAAATAAAAGGCGGACGTTGCTGGGGGCCAGTGCGAGGCGGTGGGGGGGTGGGGGGGATTCGAGGAGGAGAGGATCTGTGCACAGTGGCTGAGTGGAAGTGGAAGTGAGGGGCGGGGAAGCTGGCGCGCACTCTATTGAGCACCCGGGCACCCCCGCTGTCAGGCCAACACTCGCCCCATCCCCTTTATGCCTCCCAGAGGCTTGTCGTTCCCCGGCGTTTCCCTGCACACACGGTCTGACGTTTGATGGATGAGAGGGGGAATGAGTCGCGGTGACTGTATATAGAGGGGCAGCTCTTTGAAGCAGCTTTCTGAGCCTGAGAGTGATGGGCTTTTAAACGGGAGCTTTTTCCTTTCACCTTTGACCCGCGGCCCATCAATAACCGGGGCCGCCGCGACCAGGAGTCATTCATCATCATCACGTCTTTTCACCAGCATCTGTCCCGGCCATTCAAAGCCTCCCTGCTCTTTCCCCCCACACACACACCCATACGCTGCTTGTATGGTCCCATGGCGTGTTATGCAGAGCTGGCTGTAACAGTGGGCAGCCAGGGATTCCCAGCGGGCGGGGACAGACATACACACACAGCCAGTGAAAGTCGATCCGCTGGGGTGGGGTGGGGGGGGGCGAGGTAGACACTGAAATGCTGGAGGAACTTTGGAGAGCAGACGGATCTAGGAGAGCAGGCGCATAGTTACCTGAAGGTGGAGTTGCAGGTCGACCCGAAAACGTCACCCATTCCGTCTCTCCAGGGGTGCTGCCTGTCCCACGCTGGGTTACTCCAGCATTCTGCATCTGTCGCAGCCTCGGGGTAGAATAGCGTGGTCGAAAAAGGTTTTTGTGACATTAGAAGCACAGAAACATCGAAAATAGGTGCATCCGGCCATTCAATGTGAAAATGGCTGATCATCCAAGAATCAGTACCCCGTTCCTGCTTTTCCCCCCCATATCCCATGATTTCCTCAGCCCTAAGAGCTGAATCTCTCTCTCTCTCTTGAAAAAATCGGCCAGAGTATTGAGTATAGAAGTTGGGAGGTGATGTTGCAGATAGAAACTTAGAAATATAGGTGGAGTAGGCCAGCACCGCCAATCAATAAAATCAGGGCTGATCATCCAGAATCAGTATCCCGTTCCTGTTTTTCCCCCCATATTCCATGATTCCTATAGCCCAAAGAGCTAAATCTAACTCTCTCTTGAATACATCCAGTGAATTGGCCTCCGCTGCCTTCTGTGGTATAGATTGCCACAGATTCACAAGTCTCTGGGTGAAAACGTTTTTTTCCTCATCTCAGTCCTAAATGGCCCACCCCTTATTCTGAAACTGTGTGACCCCTGGTTCTGGACTCTCCCAAACATCGGGAACATTTCTCCTGCATCGAGCCTGTCCAATCCCTTAAGATCCCAGCATGGAAACAGGACCTTCGGACAACTCGCCCGTGCACAGACCGCACCCGCGGTCAAAATCGAACCCCGGGTCTCTGGCGCTGTGAGGCCGCAAATGTACCGCTGCGCCACCGTGCCGTCTGGTACAGGGCGCTGTCTGCACGGAGTTTGCACGTACTCCCCGTGACCTGCGTGGGTTTTCTCCGAGATCTTCCGTCCCCACCCCCCCCCCCCCCCCCCCCCCCCCCCCCCCCCCCCCCCCCCCCCCACACTCCAAAGACGAGCAGCTTTGTACAGGAATTGGGTTTTCTGTAAAATTGTCCCCAGTGTGTGTAGGACAGGGCTAGTATACGGGGCGATCGCTGGTCAGCGCGGGCCGAAGGGCCTGTTTCCGAGCTGCATCTCTAAAGCCCGAAGTGTAAAGTAAAGGGGAAACGGGTGGCAACATCAGCAATTTTATTTCTCAGTTCGCAGAATTGTAGAGAATTCTCTCTCATAATCATTTGCATCTTGTGTAATGTATGACGAGCAAAGAACACCTTATCTCCCTTTGATCCCTTTATATATATTCATTTGTAAATTCTGCATGTGTGCAAAATAAGAAACCTGTGCAATCTCCAACGAAAAATAACAAAACAAATAACAAAAAGGGCTCTCCATGATCCAACAGGAGCCTGGAGGGGACACAAAAGGCTGGAGAAACTCAGCGGGTGCAGCAGCATCTAAGGAGCGAAGGAGATAGGCGACGTTTCGGGTCGAGAGCCTTCTTCAGACTGAAGAAACGTCGCCTATCTCCTTCGCTCCTTAGATGCTGCTGCACCCGCTGAGTTTCTCCAGCCTTTTATGTGCCCTCGATTCTCCAGCATCCGCAGTTCCTTCTTTAACAGGAGTCTGGAGGATGTGGCTTATATAGGGAAACATGACAGTGAATATGCAATGATTATATTCAGTAACACATCAGCAGACTTGTAGACAATTACTCTGTATAAGGCGTCATACAGCCTGGAAACAGGCCCTTCGGCCCAACTTGCCCACACCGGCCAACATGTCCCAGCTACACTAGTGCCACCTGTGCCCGCGTTTGGTCCACATCCCTCCAAACCTGTCCTATCCACATACCTGTCTAGCCGTTTCTTAAATGTTGGGATAGTCCCTTCCCTCAGCTACCTCCCCTGGCAGCTCGTTCCAAGCACCCACCGCCCTTTGTGTGAACAGGCTACCCCCTCGGATTCCCATTAAATCTCTTCCAGCTTGAACCGCTGGAGTATCTCAGCGGGTCAGGCAGCACTTCTGGAGAACGTGGATAGGTCAGACTGCCTTTGGAGCATTGTGAGCAGTGGTGGGACCCATATCTGGGGAAGGATGTGCTGGCGTTGGAGACGGGTCCAGAGGAGGTTTACCAGAATGATCCCAGGAATGAGTGGGTTAACATATCACACATTGGGGGCAATTTCACACATTTCACAATTGGCTTCAGTGAAATGTCTGCAGTGTGTAGATAGTGCCAGCGTACTGGGCGTGTAAAAGTAGTGCAGAGGCACAGCAGTAGAGTTGCTGCCTTATACCACTGGAGACCCGGGTTTGATCCTGACCACAGTTGCTGTCTGTGTGGAGTTTGTACGTTCTCCCCGTGACCTGTGTGGGTTTTCTCCGGGTCCTCTGGTTTCCTCCCACACTGCAAAGATGTGCGGGTTTGTAGCTTAATTGGCTCCGGGGAAAAAATTGTGACCTGTCCCTGGCGTGCGTAGGGTAAGTGTAAGCGTGCGGGGATCGCTGGTCGGCGCGCACTCAGTGGGCTGAATCTCGAAACAAAACAAAACTAAATTAAAGGACAATGAAAGGCCTAGCTGGAGTGGACGTGGAGAGGATGTTTCCACTAGCGGGAGAGTCTAGGGCCAGAGGGCACAGCCACAGGCGGGCGGGCGAGGAGAGGGACACCGGTTCCCTGGGCAACCAAGGAAGGACAGTGGCTGGAGGCCCCACAGCAGCCTGGGGCTCGCCTGGATCGGGCACCGCTCATCACAACTGGAGCACGGACTGGACTTGAGGAAGCAAACCCAACGCTAGCATTTATTCAAAGAGGGCTTGTACACAAAACTCAGGGATGTAATGCTGAGGCTCTATAAGCCACATTTGGAATATCGTGAGCAGTTTTGGGCTCCACATCTGAGGAAGGATGTGCCGGCTCTGGAGAGGGTCCAGAGGGGGTTTACAAGAACGATCCCGGGAATGAGTGGGTTAACATGTGATGAGCGTTTGACGGCACTGGGCCTGTACTCACTGGAGTTTAGAAGAATGAGGTGGGGGGGGGGGGGGGGACCTCACTGGAACATACAGAATAGTGAAAGGCTTGGATAGAGTGGATGTGGAGAGGATGTTTCCACTAGAGAGTCTAGGACTGATTTATCTTTCCCTCTCAACTCGATTCTCCTGCCTTCTCCCCATAACCCCTGACACCTTCACTATTTCACATGTGACAAATAAAGTTGACTTTTTGACTCTTACTCATTGAGAACTTATCAATCAGCGCTTAGAACAGGTGTCCAGGATTATGGGGGGAAGGCAGGAAAGGGAGGCCCGACGGGCTGAATGGCCCAATCCCACTCCTATAACTTGTGACCCTGTGCGGGGATCGCGGGTCGGCGCGAACGCGGTGGGCCGAAGGGCCTGTTTCCGTGCTGTATCACAAAACTAAATCTAAACTAAACACCTACACAAGCAGGTGGTCCCCCACAGCAGAAAATCACCGAGTAAACAAAATCATTTTGTGTCAACAGTCGAAAGGTTACTAATTCCAAAGGCAAAACTGTATAAAATGGCGACGAGACCCTCTCAGCAGACGCAGCACAGTCTCGGAGCCGCAGGAGCGCTCCTTGAAGGAACCATCTTTCGAAGGAGCCGGCTTGAAGGACCAGCTTGGAACCGTGAGGGATCGGCTGGAGAGACCCAGCGGGTCAGGCAGCGTCCGTGGACGGAATGGCCAGCACGGTGGCGCGGCGGGTAGCGTTGCAGCCTCACAGCGCCGGAGCCCCGGGTTCCATCCCGACCGCGGGCGCTGCCTGCGCCGAGCTGGGGACGTTCTCCCCGTGACCTGCGTGGGTTTTCTCCGAGATCTTTGGTTTACCTCTCACGCTGGAAAGACGTACAAGTCTGCTCGCGTGTAAAGTGTAAACATTGTCCCAAGTGTGTGTGGGATAGTGTTGGTGTGCGGGGATCGCTGGTCGGCACGGGCTGGGTGGGCCGAAGGGCCTGTTTCCGCGCTGTATCTCCAAACTAAAATAAACGTGAAGCTTTGAAGGGGGAACGGCAATGTGCCGGGCGATGTCCCCAGCTAATGCACACAGTTATACAGCTGGGAATGGTGCAGGGAAGATTGACGCGCATATTGCCATAAGTGATAGGAGCAGAATTAGGCCGTTCGGCCCATCGTCTACTCCGCCAGTTAAATCATGGTTGATCTATCCCTCCCTCCGAACCCCATTCTCCCGCCTTCTCCCCATAACCTCCGACACCCGCACTAATCAAGAATCTATCTATCTCTGCCGTAAAAATATCCACTGACTTGGCCTCCACAGCCGTCTGCGGCAGTAAGGGTGTTGGGACTAATGGGGAGAAGAGGTGGAGAGGAGGAGGAGGAATTTCTTTAGTCAGAGGGTGGTGAATCTGTGGAATTATTTGCCGCAAAAGTCTGTGGAGGCCAAGTCAGTGGATATTTTGTAAGGCAGAGATAGATAGATTCCTGATTAGTTTGGGTGTCAGGGGTTATGGGGAGAAGGCAGGAGAACACGTGACAACACAGTATGGACCGTTCAACCAAGTTGAAGATCAGGTGAGATCAGGTCAGTCAGGTGTCAGGGGTTACGGGGAGAAGGCAGGAGAATGGGGTGAGGAGGGAGAGATAGATCAGCCATGAATGAATGGCGGAGTAGACTTGATGGGCCGAATGGCCTAATTCTGATCCCAGGACGTATATGAACAGAGGTGCTTCAAGGGTAGTGTTGTACGATGCGTTAAGCCCATGCGCCAAGCACGGGTGATCAGCGATGCCCCGCATGTGCGGAGGGGGTCAGGAGCTGCACGGTTGCTCCGGCTCCAATGCATCTTGCAACCTTCCACGAGAGAGTCCGTCGGCGAAACCCGCTGTCTGCGGAGTCCCGGGCTCCTGGAAGCCACGGTGGCTGTGGTCAGCTCGGCGCGTTGTCCCGCATCCAGCGTGGAGTGGGGCAGAGGGGGTGAGGGTAGGGGAGGTGGGGGGGGGGGGGGGGTGTTGGGACGGAGAGGGGAATCAGGAGTGCTGGGACATGTTACTGATCAGTCCCCTGAGCTGCTTGGCCACGGTGTCGATGAGCTTCTGCTTGTCCCGCTCGTTCTTACGGAACTGTGCAAAGACATTGTTCTTCCGGCTGCTGTCCCTCATCCTGCAGGCAAACAAACACAGCCGGTGTTTTAGAGGCACTGAACGCCACTCGCTTATCACCCCATTCCCGCTCTCCAGAGATGCCGCCCGTCCCGATGAGTTACCCCGGCATTTTCACGTCTCCATCCACACCTCACGCTGCCTCGGCAAGGCCAGCAGCATCATCAAGGATCAGTCTCACCCCGGCCACTCCCTCTTCTCCCCTCTCCCACCAGGGCAAGAGGTACAGAAGTGTGAAAACGCACACCTCCAGATTTCAGGTAGTCCCTGCTTTCTCCTTCCTTCCCTTCCCCTTCCCAGTTCTCCCGCAGCCTACTGTTTCCACCACTTCCTTTCTTCTTACCGTTTCCCCCCCCCCCCCCCCCCCCCCCCCCCCCCCCCCCCCCCCCCCGACTTCCACATCAGTTTGAAGAAGAGTCTCGACCCGAAACGTCACCTATTCCTTCTATCCATAGATGCTGCCTCACCCGATGAATTTCTCCAGCATTTTGTGTCTACCTCCGGATTCAGGGACAGTTTCTTCCCAGCTGTTATCAGGCGACTGAACCATCCTACCACAACCAGAGAGCAGTGCTGAACTACTATCTACCTCATTGGAGACCCTCGGACTAGCCTTGATCGGACTTTGCTGGCTTTACCTTGCACTAAACGTTATTCCCTTTATCCTGTATCTATACCACTGTTGTTTGTCATGTACATCAATGATCTGGATGATGGGGTGGAAAATTGGATAAGTAAGTATGCAGATGATACTAAGATAGGTGGTGTTGTGGATAATGAAGTAGATTTTCAAAGTCTACATAGAGATTTGGGCCATTTGGAAGAGTGGGCTGAAAGATGGCAGATGGAGTTTAATGCTGATAAGTGTGAAGTGCTACATCTTGGCAGGACAAATCAAAATAGGACGTACATGGTAAATGGTAGGGAATTGAGGAATGCTGTGGAACAGAGAGATCTAGGAATAACTGTGCATAGTTCCCTGAAGGTGGGATCGCATGTAGATAGGGTGGTAAAGAAAGCCTTTGGTGTGCTGACCTTTATAAATCAGAGCATTGAATATAGGAGTAGGGAAGTAATGTTAAAATTGTACAAGACATTGGTAAGACCAATTCTGGAGTAGGGTTCCCGCAACTATGTTACAGAGAAAGGTTGAACAAGTTAGGTCTTTATTCTTTGGAGCGCAGAAGGTTAAGGGGGGACTTGATTGAGGTCTTTAAAATGATGAAAGGGATAAACAGAGTTGATGTGGATAAGCTTTTCCCATTGAGGGTAGGGAAGATTCAAACAAGAGGGCATGACATGAGAATTAAGGGACAGAAGTTTAGGGGTAACGTGAGGGGGAACTTCTTTACTCAGAGGGTGGTGGCTGTGTGGAATGAGCTTCCAGCAGAAGTGGTGGAGGCAGGATCGATTTTAACATTTAAAAGTGGATAGGTGTATGGATGGGAAGGGAATGGAGGGGTATGGTCTGAGTGCAGGTAGATGGGACTAGGGGAAAACAAATGGTCGGCACGGACTGGAAGGGCCAAGAGGGCCTGTTTCCGTGCTGTAATTGTTATATGGTTATATGGTTATACACTGTAAACGGGTCGATTGTCGTCATGTATTGTCTTTCCGCTGACTGGTTAGCACGCAACAAAAAGCTTTTATCTGTACCTTGGTACGCGTGACAATGAACTAAACTAAACTAAACTCGGGTCTCTCAGCTGCACCACTGCTGCTCACTTCACTGGTCCACAATTGTCACATACGCTGCGCTACAAGGAATAGGTGATGTTTCGGGTGGTGTCGGAGGGAAAAGGCTCCATTTCGCATGCTATCCAAGTAGACATAGATAGATACAACCAGCTCCAAAGGTAGAGCAAAGGGGAAGATACAGACTGCAGAATATAGAGGGTACACAAAAGGCTGGAGAAACTCAGCGGGTGCAGCAGCATCTCTGGAGCGAAGGAGATAGGCGACGTTTCGGCCCGAAACCCTTCTTCAGACTGAACCCTTCTGCAGAATATAGATATCAGCATTCACAACTTCACAAGATATAGGAGTAGAATTAGGCCATTCGGCCCATCGAGTCTACTCTGCCATTCAATCGTGGCTGATCTCTGCCTCCTAATCCCACTATCCTGCCTTCTCCCCATAACCCTTGACACCCGTTCTAATCAGGAATTTGTCTATCTCTGCCTTAAAAATATCCACTGACTTGGTCTCCGCAGGCCCTCTGTGACAATGAGTTCCACAGAATAACTGCCCTCTGACTAAAGCAGTTCCTCCTCACCTCCTTTCTAAAAGAGCGCCCTTTAATTCTGAGGCTGTGACCTCTAGTCCTCCCACCAGTGGAAAACACTCTCCCATCCCGCTCTAGGCCTTTCACTATACTGTACGTTTCAATGAGGTGACCCCTCATCCTTCTAAACTCCAGCGAGTGCAGGCCCAGTGCCGTCAAACGCTCATCATAGGTTGACCCACTCATTCCTGGGATCATTCTTGTAAACCTCCTCTGGACCCTCTCCAGAGCCGGCACATCCTTCCTCAGATACGGGGCCCAGAATTGCTCACGCACTTCACACTGGGAGTTGACGGAAGGACGGTTTGCGCGCTAGGCCGAAGGGCCTGTATCTCTAAACTAAACTAAGAATAAAATGCGCTACTCACGCACGAGCAATCCTCCGATGCAGCAGAAGTGAAAGGGAACAAGTAATGATCAGAAATCATCAAAGCAATTGGAACATAAACACAGAGCAGTAGTGTAGGGACCTGACAGGGGGGGGGGGGGGGGGGGGGGGGGGGGGGGGGGGGGGGCGGGGGGTGGTGAGGGGGGGGTAGGCGGGGGGGGGGGGAGGGGGGGTGGGGGGGGGGGGGTGGGGGGGCGGGGGAGGGGTGGTGAGGGGGGGGGGTGGTGGGGGGGGGGGGTGGGGGGGCGGGGGAGGGGTGGTGAGAGGGGGGGAGGGGGGGTGGGGGGGGGGGGCGAGGAGGGGGGTGAGGGGGCGGGGGGGGTGAGGGGGGGTGAGGGGGGGGCGGGGGAGGGGGAGGGGTGGTGAGGGGGGGGGGGGGGTGGTGGGAGAGGGGTGGTGAGGGGGGGCGGGGGAGGGGGTGGTGAGGTGGCAGAGGGGGGTGGGGGGAAGAGAACAAAGAGAGATTGGGGGTGGAGGAGGTGGAGGGGTGAAGGAAGAAGGACTATATTGAATTCTTTTGCAGCTATGTCGGCACCAGTTACACGCCGACTATTGCATACATGTACTGTACGCAAATAGACAATAGACAATAAACAATAGGTGCTGGAGGAGGCCATTCGCCCCTTCAGTTCAGCACCGCCATTCAATGTGACCATGGCTGATCATCCACAATATCCCGTTCCTGCCTTCTCCCCATATCCCCTGACTCCGCTATCTTTAAGAGCCCTATCTAATTCTCTCCTGGAAGCATACAGAGAACCGGCCTCCGCCGCCTTCTGATGCCGTGAATTCCACAGACTCACAACTCTCTGTGTGAAAAGGTTGTTCCTCATCTCCGTTCTAAATGGCTTACCCCTCATTCTTAAACTGTGGCCCCTGGTTCTGGACCAACATTGGGAACATGTTTCCTGCCTCTAGTGTGTCCAATCCCTCAGTAATCTTATATGTTTCAATAAGATCTCCTCTCATCCTTCTAAACTCCAGAGTGTACAAGCCCAGCCGCTCCATTCTCTCAGCATATGACAGTCCCGCCATCGCGGGAATTGACCTGGTGAACCTACGCTGCACTTCCTCAACAGCAAGAAATTTGGAGATCAAAACTGCACACAATACTCCAGGTGTGGTCTCACCAGGGCCCTGCATAACTGCAGAAGGACCTCTTTGCTCCAAAACTCAACTCCTCTTGTTATGAAGGCCAACAAAGAATCTCAGTACAGGTGACAACACAGTATGGACCATTCAAGTTAAGATCAGGTGAGATCAGGTCAGTCAGGTGTCATGGGGTTAAGGGGAGAAGGCAGGAGAATGGGGTTAGGAGGGAGAGATAGATCAGTCATGATTGAATGGCGGAGTAGACTTGATGGGCCGAATGGCCTAATTCTACTCCCATTCCTTATGATAGACAATAGACAATAGGTGCAGGAGTAGGCCATTCGGCCCTTTGAGCCAGCACTGCCATTCAATGTGATCTTGGCTGATCATCCCCAATCAGTACCCCGTTCCTGCCTTCTCCCCATATCCCCTGACTCTGCTATTTTTAAGAGCCCTATCTAGCTCTCTTTGGAAAGCATCCAGAGAACCGGCCTCCATCGCCCTCTGAGGCAGAGAATTCCACAGACTCACCACTCTCTGTGAGAAAAAGTGTTTCCTAGTCTCCGTTCTAAATGGCCTACTCCTTATTCTTAAACCGTGGCCCCTGGTTGTGGACAGAAATGTTCCCAACATCGGGAACATGTTTGCTGCCTCTAGTGTGTCCAAATCCTTAACAATCTTGTATGTTTCAATGATCTTAAATCAATGTTCATACCGCTGGGGTGTAAGCTGCCCAAGCAAAATATGAGGTGCTGTCCCTCCAATTGACTTTGGGACAGAAATGTTAGTGTGGGACTGGGAATGGGAAGGGGAGTTATGACCTAATGACCAATCTTCGGACTTGCAAGTTGGCTGCAGTAAATTGTCCCTCGTATGTAAGATTGAACCAGTCTTGAGACATCAGAGATACAGCTCTGGATCAGGTCCTACGACCCACCGAGACCGCACACTCGCACCATCCTACGCATCAGGGATAATTTACAGATGGCAATTAACCTACAAACCTGCACGTCTTTGTAGCGTGGGAGGAAACCGGAGCACCCGGAGAAAACCCACGCAGGTCACGGGATGAACGTACAAACTCCGTACAGACAGCGCCCGTAGTCGGGATGGAAGCCGGGTCTCTGGCGCTGAGAGGCAGCGACTCTACCGCTGCGCCCCCGTGCCGCCCCTATTGTACGGGTGATCGCTGGTCGGCGTGGGCTGAAGGGCCAGTTTCCACACGGGATTTCTAAACCAACATGGTAGGTCCATACTCCTATCCACTTTACGTGGCTTCAGCTGGGCTGAAGGGCCAGTTCTGTCCACACGGGATTTCTGGGAAAAACTCCACGTCAAACTCATCTGAACCCCTTAACGTTCTGCGCTCCTAAAACCTAACCAACCTTTCTCTGTACAAACACTAGTAAATATCCCTCCATTTATTCCCTGCATGTTCACGTAATTATCCAAAACTCTCTTAAAACACCACTATGGTGTCTGCCCATTGCAGCCGTCGCCTTCATCTGGTTGTACCACAAACCGATGGGCCCGGTCCACCTCAGCCCTTGTTCCCCGGGGTACGTCCTTTAATTCTAAGGCTGTGCCCTCTGGTCCTAGACTCTCCCACCAGTGGAAGCATCCTCTCCACATCCACTCTATCCTGGCCTTTCACTGTGCGGTAAGTTTCAATGAGGTTCCCCCCCCCCCCTCATTCTTCTAAACTCCAGCGAGTACAGGCCCAGTGCCGTCAAACGCTCATCATACCTTAACCCACTCATTCCTGGGATTATTCTCGTGAACCTCCTCTGGACCCTCTCCAGAGCCGGCACATCCTTCCTCAGATATGGGGCCATTGACTTGGCCTCCACAGCCGATGAATTCTGGCGATGAATTCCACACATTCACCACCCTCCGGATAAAGACATTCTTCTTCGTATCCATTCTAATGGTACGTCCTTTTATTCTGAGGCTGTGCCCTCTGGTCCTAGACTCTCCCACCAGTGGAAACATCCTCTCCACATCCACTCTATCCAGGCCTTTCACTATTCGCTAAGTTTCAATGAGCCCCCCCTCTCATCCTTCTAAACTCTACACCAGTGCATCTCCGCCGTAAAACACAGTTTAGTTCATTGTCACGTGTTCCGAGGTACAGTGAAAAGCTTTTGCTGCGGGCTCTCCAGTCAGCAGAAAGACAATACATGATTACAATCAGGGGAAACGAGAGAGACGGTGTTGTGGAGAGATAAGGAACGAGTATCGATGATAGCCCTGTTTGTGGTGTTAAAATAAGCTAGTATTGACAGGTGGGAAGGGAGGAGACAGCAGGGTTAACAGGAGAAAATTCAAATGCAGACTCCCCAAGGGATAAACTTGCGTGTTACTCACTCTGGCCGTGGAGGAGGCCCACGAGAGGGTCGGATGCAGCTAGGTCGGGTTGGTTTTTCGAAGGTGTTCTGATCAAACCGATAGATCATCTGGCATCTGGAGCAGCGGATGCAGTAGATGAGTTGGAGGAGGTGCAGGTGAACCTCTCGGACCAGGAAATGAAGTCCGAGGGTCACCAATGAGGTAGATAGTAGTTCAGGACTGCTCTCTGGTTGCGGTAGGATGGTTCAGTTACCTGATAACAGTGAACCCTACGCTGCACTGCCTCAATCACAAGGATGTCCTTCCACAAATTAGGAGACCAAAACTGTACACAATACTCCAGATGTGATCTCACCAGAGCCCTATACAACTGCAGAAGAACCTCTTTACTCCTGTACTGAAATCCTCTTGTTATGAAGGCCAACATCCCATTAGCTTTCTTCACTGCCTGCTGTACCTGCACGCCAACTTTCAGTGACTGGTGTACAAGGACACCCAGGTCTCGCTGTACCTCCCCCTTACCTAACCTAACCCCATTGAGATAATAATCTGCCCCCTTGTTTTTGCCGCCAAAGTGGATAACCTCACATTTATCTACATTATACTGCATCTGCCACACATCTCCCCCACTCACTCAACATGTCCAGGTCACCCTGCAACATCCTAACACCCTCTTCACAGTTCACACTGCCACCCAGCTTTGTGTCATCCGCAAACTTGCCAGTGTTGCTCCTAATTCCCTCTTCCAAATCATTAATATATATGGTAAACAGTTGCGGCCCCAACACCGAGCCTTGCGGCACTCCACTCACCACTGCCTGCCATTCTGAAAAGGACCCGTTCACTCCTACTCTTTGCTTCCGGTCTGCCAACCAATTTTCTATTCATGTCAACACCCTACCCCCAATACCATGTGCTCTAATTTTAGTCACCAGACTCCCATGCGGGACCTTATCAAAGGCTTTCTGAAAGTCTAGATACACTACAACTTCATCCATTTTACTTGTCACATCTCAAAAAAGTCCAGAAGATGATTTTCCTTTTCATAAATACATGTTGACTTGGACTAATCCTTTTACTGCGGTCCAAATGCCCCATTATTACCTCTTTAATAATTGACTCCAGCATCTTTCCCACCACCAAAGTCAGGCTAACTGGTCTGTAATTCCCCGTTTTCTCTCTCGCTCCTTTCTTGAAAAGTGGGATAACATTAGCTATCCTCCAATCCACAGGAACTGATCCTGAATCTATTGAACGTTGTTAGTTGGGAAAAGGTGACAATGAAGCAAACAGACATAAAATGTAATCAGTGTCAGACTAGTCGGAGGACTAGGAAGGGGGAGGGATGGAGAGAGACGGAAAGCAAGGGTTACTTGAAAGTTAGAGAAGTCAATATTCAGACCGCTGGGGTGGAACTGACGATAGACGCAAAAAGCTGGAGTAACTCAGCGGGTTAGAGAGCACCTCTGGAGAAAAGGAATAGGTGACGGTTCGGGGTCGAGACCCTTCTACTGGGGTGTAAGCTGCCCAAGTGAAATATGAGGTGCTGTTCCTCCAATTTGCGCTGGGCCTCACTCTGACAGTGGAGGAGGCCCAGGACAGGAAGGTCGGTGTGGGAATGGGAGGGGGAGTTATGGTGTTTGGCAGCCTGGTCAATGGGAGGGAGGTTGGTTTTGTGTGATGGTCTGGGCTGCGTCCGCCATTGACTTACTTCTCCAGCAGAGTCAGGGCGGTGGTCGGGTTGACTCGCAGATACTTGCATCCCGGCTGCCCGTAGTCGGCCAAGTACGTCGACCAGTCCCACTGCAGGAAGAGGTCCAGGAGCTGAGGGGACAAAGTGGGGCACAGCATTAGAGAGAAGGCAGAGAGTCTGGTAGACAAAAACGCTGGAGGCCCTTGGTGATCGTTTACCGAGCTGGAAGGCTTCCAAGCATAGAAACATAGACAATAGGTGCAGGAGTAGGCCATTCGGCCCTTCGGCCAGCGCCGCCATTCAATGTGATCATGGCTGATCATCCATAATCAGTACCCCGTTCCTGCCTTCTCCCCATGTCCCTTAGAAACATAGAAAATAGGTGCAGGAAGAGGCCATTCGGCCCTTCGAGACAGCACCGGCATGGCTGATCGTCCCCAATCAATAACCCGTGCCTGCCTTCTCCCCATATCCCTTGATTCCACTAGCCCCTAGAGCTCTATCTAACTCTCGCTTAAATCCATCCAGTGATTTGGCCTCCACTGCCCTCTGTGGCAGGGAATTCCACACATTCACAACTCTCTGGATGAAAACGTTTTTTCTCACCTGTCTTAAATGACCTCCCCATTATTTTAAGACTGTGGCCCCTCGCCCAATATTGGGAGCATTCTCCCTGCATCTAGCTTGTTCAGTCCTTATAATTTTATGTTTCTATCAGATCCCCCCTCATCCTTCTAAACTCCAGTGAATACAAGCCTAGTCTTTTCAATCTGTCCTCATATGACAGTCCCGCCATTCTAGGGACCGATCTCGTGAACCTACGCTGCACTGCCTCAATCACAAGGATGTCCTTCCTCAAATTAGGTGACCAAAACTGTACACAATACTCCAGATGTGGTCTCACCAGAGCCCTATATAACTTCCTTTAGCTATATCCAACTCTCTCTTGAAAACATCCAGTGAATTGGCCTCCGTTGCCTTCTGTGACAGAGAATTCCACAGACTCACAATTCTGTTTTTCCTCATCTCAGTCCCGAACGGCCTACCCCTTATTCTTAAACGGTGAGCCCTAGAAAGCGGGCAGAGAGTCTGGCGCTCATTTGCGGCGCTGGAAGTTCTTAGAAAGGTACAGGAAGGGAAAATAAATTAACAAAGGATTATCTGCGAAAGATGTGAACGCTGCCCGGTCCATCACAGGTTCTGACCTCCCCACCATCGAAGGGATTTACCGGAGTCGCTGCCTCAAAAAGGCAGCCAGCATCGTCAGAGAGCCACACCACCCTGGCCACACACTCATCTCACCCCTGCCATCGGGAAGAAGGTACAGGTGCCTGAAAACTGTAACGTCCAGGTTCAGGAACAGCTTCTTCCCCACAGCCATCAGGCTATTAAACAGGATAACCCCAAATAAGCTCTGAAGTACAATAGACTATTAATGTTATTATTGCACTATTATTGTTTGTTTGTTTGTCAGGATCGAACCAGGATCCTGACAAACGATCATGGCGGCAACTCAACGTAAGGGCGTAAAAATTCAGAGGATAGACACAAAATGCTGGAGTAACTCAGCAGGACAGGCAGGATCTTCAGAAGAGTCTCGGCCCAAAAACGTCACCCATTCCTTGTCTCCAGAGATGCTGCCTGTCCCAGCTGAGTTACTCCAGCATTTCCTGTCCATCTTCGGATTAAACCAGCAGCTGCAGTTCCTTCCTGCTACACAAGATCCGGAGGGCATACATTTAAGGTGCAAGAGCGAGGATGTTGCCTCTCAGCTCCCACAGTCTTCAGTATTTACCTGCCTCCTCATCTGATGAACTCTGATCCTATCAGTAGATAGAACGGGGAACGATACATCACAGGAACAGGCCCTTTGGCCCACCCCCCAGTCGACTATTTGCGTGCTAGCCAGATCTACAATCGCAGATGGCTATCGCTCCACTCTCTTAAATCTCTAGTCCTACAGGAACGTTTCTTTAACTATGATTCTTAAATTCCGCTCAGATCCATCCTTTATCATGTATCATGTGGATAAATGTGAGGTTATCCACTTTGGTGGCAAAAACAGGAAGGTAGACTATTATTTGAATGGTGACCGATTAGGAAAAGGGGAGATGCAGCGAGACCTGGGTGTCATGGTACACCAGTCATTGAAAGTAGGCATGCAGGTGCAGCAGGCTGTGAAGAAAGCGAATGGTATGTTGGCATTCATAGCAAAAGGATTTGAGTACAAGAGCAGGGAGGTTCTACTGCAGTTGTACAGGGTCTTGGTGAGGCCACACCTGGAGTATTGCGTACAGTTTTGGTCTCCTAATCTGAGGAAAGACATTCTTGCCATAGAGGGAGTACAGAGAAGGTTCACCAGACTGATTCCTGGGATGGCACGACTTCCATATGAAGAAAGACTGGATAGACTTGGCTTGTACTCGCTGGAATTTAGAAGATTGAGGGGGGATCTCATAGAGACTTATAAAATTCTTAAGGGGTTGGACAGGCTAGATGCAGGAAGATTGTTCCCGATGTTGGGGAAGTCCAGGACAAGGGGTCACAGTTTAAGGATAAGGGGGAAGTCTTTTAGGACTGAGATGAGAAGATCGTTTTTCACACAGAGAGTGGTGAGTCTGTGGAACTCTCTGCCACAGAAGGTAGTTGAGGCCAGTTCGTTGGCCATATTTAAGAGGGAGTTGAATGTGGCCCTTGTGGCTGAATGGATCAGGGGGTATGGAGAGAAGGCAGGTACAGGATACTGAGTTGGATGATCAGCCATGATCATATTGAATGGCGGTGCAGGCTCGAAGGGCCGAATGGCCTGCTCCTGCACCTAATTTCTATGTTTCTACGTTTCTATCTATACACACTGTAAATGGCACGATTGCAATCGTGTATTGTCTCTCCACTGGCTGGTTAGCACGCAGCAAAAGCTTTTCACTGTACACGCGGCAATAAACTAAACTGAACTGGACCAGAACTGCATGCAATGCACCAAATGCAGCGGAATCAGAGTCCTTCAAGATCGCCACACGACCTCCTGACTTTGATACGCAATGCAGAAGCAAGGAACTACAGGTGCTGGAACCTTGCATGGAACACCAGGGCGGCACGGTGGCCAGCGGTAGAGATGCTGCCTTAAGGGCCTGTCCCTCCCACTTGGCGATTATTTCGGCGACTGCCGGCATAACTGGCTGACGTATCAGATCACCGAAGAATGCGGCGTGATGACATATTGACGCGCGGTGTTTTTTCGAGTGTCGCAACATCTTTATTGTCGCCGCTGGATTTTGAAATGTTCGAAATCTTTTGGTGAACCTGATATGACGCCGGCAGTCGCCAAAAAAAAAAACTCGCCCAGTGGGACAGGCCCTTTACAGCAGCAGGGACCCCGGTTCCATCCCGACTGCGGGTGCTTTCGGTGTGTAGGGCAGAGCTAGCGTACGGGGGTGATCGCTGGTCAGCGAGGACTCGGTGGGCAGAATGAAAGGCGGACAAAAGTGCTGGAGAAACTCAGCGGGGGCAGCGGCATCTATGGAGCGAAGGAAACAGGCAAAGTTGCGGGCCGAAACCCTTCTTTCAGACTGGTGTGGGTTGGGGGGGCATCTCTGAAGTCTACAGAGTAAACACGAAGTGGTGTGGTAACGCAGCGGGTCAGGATGTATCTCTGGAGACACACGGACAGACAACGTGTTGGGTTGGGACAGGTCTTCAGCCCAACGCCTATACTCTATAACGCGGCCGATGAAGGCAAGCTTGCCAGAGATTTGAATAGTTTAGTTTAGTTTCGATTAGAGAGACAGCATGGAAATAGCCCCTCCAGCCCACCGGGTCCGTGCCGACTAGCGATCGCCCCGTACACCTGCACTACCTACACTGGGGACCATTCACCAAAGCCAAATTGGCACGTCTTTGGGGCGTTAGAGGAAACCGGAGCACCCAGAGAACGCCTACGCGGTCACAGGGAGAACGTACAAACTCCGTACAGGACAGCACCCGTGGTCAGGATGGAACCCGTGTCTCTGGCGCTGTGAGGCAGCGATCGACCGCTGCGCCACCGTGCTGCCCTGTGACTCCAGTTTAAACGGCATCGATGAATATGGCGTTGTGCTTTCTGAAGCTTTTTGTATCTGGGTAAAAGCACGGTACTGAACGTTACTGCACGGACTCTCCGAAACAAGGCTGCAAAGTTATCCTGGAGTTAAGCCAAATGTAGGAAACACTCGAAGATAGACACAAAACGCTGGAGTAACTCAGCGGGACGGGCAGCATCTCTGGAGAGAAGGAGTGGGCGACGTTTCGGGTCAAGACCCTTCTTCAGGCTGGTTAGGGGCAAGTAAAACGAGAGATATGGACGGTGATGCGGCGAGATAAGGAACAACGAATGAATGATATGAAAGAAAAGCAACGATGATAAAGGAGACAGGCGATATTGTGAGCTGGAAATACGCAGCGGGTCTGGCCTGGGTGGCGAGTAACACCTCTTATTCTCTCTCCGCCCAGTCCGCCCATCTCTCCAGCCGTCGGAATTCTCCACCACAGAAATGGCAGAATAAAATATCTCTGTATCACACAATGACTGCCTTCCAAAATACTCTTGGCTATCTTAGGCCCCTCCACCATTCACAAGCAACACGTTAGGACCTGCTTGGACAACAGAAGTCCAAGAATTCACACAAAGCTGGAGACTGTGCAGGGCTAGATTACACATACTGCCGGGCTGCATCACAGCTTGGTTGAAGGACAGCTGTGCCCATGACTACACGACATTGCAGGGAGTGGGGTTAGGAGGGAGAGATAGATCAGCCATGATCGAATGGCGCAGCAGACTTGAAGGGCCGAATGGCCTAATTCTACTCCTATGGCTTATCACCTTTATGACCTGAAATCAATGTGCACACCGCTGGGGTGTAAGCTGCCCAATCGAAATATGAGGCGCTGCTCCTCCATTTTGTGCTGGGC
This sequence comes from Okamejei kenojei, assembly GCA_035221665.1. Classification (NCBI taxonomy): domain Eukaryota; kingdom Metazoa; phylum Chordata; class Chondrichthyes; order Rajiformes; family Rajidae; genus Okamejei; species Okamejei kenojei. The sequence continues at coordinate 191,109,375 of CM069131.1, forward strand.
CTCACTCTGACAATGGAGGAGGCCCAGGATCGAAAGGCCAGTGTGGGAATGGGAGGGGGAGTTAAAGTGTTTGGCAGCCAGGAGATCAGGTAGGTCGAGGTGGATTGATCGCTATGTCTACGCTTGATCAGGACAGAAGTGCAGATGCTGGTTTAGTCTGAAGAAGGGTCTCGACCCGAAACGTCACCCATTCCTTCTCTCCAGAGATGCTGTCTGACCCGCTGAGTTACGCCAGCGTTTTGTGTCCACGCTTGATAATGTTGTCCGCTTTACCAAGGCAGCATGAGGCATAGACGGAGTCAATGGTGGGGAGTCTGGTCTGTGTGATGCATTGGGCTGCATCCTCAAAGGAGGCACGGTGGCGCAGCGGTAGAGTTGCTGCCTCACAGCGCCAGGGATCCGGGTTCCGAACCGACTACGGGTGCTGTCTGTACGGAGTTTGCACGTTCTACCCGTGAACTGCGTGGGTTTTCTCCGGGATCTTCGGTTTCCTCCCACTGGTTTGTAGATTAAGTGGCTTGGGATAGAAGTAAAATTGTCCCTAGCATATGTAGGATAGTGATAGTGTGATGGGATCGCTGGTGGGTGCGGACTCGGTGGGCCGTAGGGCCTGTTTCCGTGCTGTATCTCTAAACTGAACCAAATGTTCCCACCGCCCCCCCCCCCCCCCTCTATCTTACAGTCTGAAGACGGGTTCCGAAGTGAAACGTTGCCTATGAGAATGCAGGGTGACTTGGACGGGTTGGTTGAGTGGGCAGATGCATGGCAGATGCAGTTTAATGTGGATAAATGTGAGGTCATCCACTTTGGTAGCAAAAACAGGAAGGCAGATTACTATCCAAGGATTTGGCCAAAATGCAGGCAGGTGGGACTGGTTGAAACATATAAGATTGTTTAGGGCTTGGACACTCTAGATGCAGGAAACATGTTCCCGATGTTGGGGGAGTCCAGAACCAGGGGCCACAGTTTAAGAATAAGGAGTAAGCCATTTAGAACGGAGACAAGGAAACACCTTTTCTCACAGAGAGTGGCGAGTCTGTGGAATTCTCTGCCTCAGAGGGCAGTGGAGCCGGTTTCTCTGGATGTTTTCAAGAGAGAGCTAGATAGGGCTCTTAAAAATAGCGGAGTCAGGGGATATGGGGAGGCGGCAGGAACTGGGGAACTGATTGGGGATGATCAGCCATGATCACAGTGAATGGCGGTGCTGGCTGGAAGGGCCGAATGGCCTCCTCCTGCACCTATTGTCTATTGTCTATTGGTGTGGATGCATGTTGGTGGGTGGGGGCAATTTGAGCAGGAGGACCTGTTTCCACGCTCTATCACTCTGTGATTCATCCATTAGACTTGTGAACCACCCTGCACATGATTAACCACAGCCCCACCTCAGCACTAAACCACTGCATACTCTGCTCTAAGCACTTTGTTTCGTGTAGGTTGGAGAAACAGCATGGAAGCAGGCCCTTCGGCCGGCCAAGTCCATGCCGATCATCCCACAACGCCGACTGTGTTCCCCCACGTTCTCATCCACCCCCTACACACGAGGGGGCAATGAGCATCGGGACGATTAGTCTACAAATCCGCACGTCTTTGGGCTGTGGGAGGAGAACGAAGCGCCCAAAGGAAACCCACGCAGTCACAGGGAGAACGTGCAAACTCCTCACAGATAGTCAGGAACGACTGTGGACGCAGCCCAGGCCATCGCACAAACCAACCTCCCTCCCATCAACTCCATCTACACCTCACGCTGCCTCGGCAAGGCCAGCAGCATCATCAAGGACCAGTCTCACCCCCGGCCACTCCCTCTTCTCCCCTCTCCCATCGGGCAAGAGGTACAGAAGTGTGAAAATGCTCACCTTCAGATTCAGGGACAGTCTCTTCCCAGCTGTTATCAGGCAATTGAACCGTCTTACCACAACCTGAGAGCAGTGCTGAACTACTATCTAGCTCAGTGGTGACCCTCGGACTATCCTTGATCGGACTTGGCTGGCTTTACCTTGCACTAAACGTTATTCCCTTATCCTGTATCTGTACACTGCGAATGGCTCGAATGTAATCACGTATTGTCTTCCCGCTGGCTGGTTAGCACGCAACAAAAGCTTTTCACTGTACCTCGGTACACGTGACAATAAACTAAACTGAACTGACTCTGCTCCAAGTACTTTGTTTAATTTATTTAGAGAATCGACAAGAAAGCAGGCCTGACGGCCCACCGAGTACGCCGCGACCATCGACCGCCCGTTCACGCTAGTTCTATGCTATCCCACTTTCTCATCCACTCCCGGCACACTAGCGGACAATTTACAGAGGGATGTATGTCTTTGGGATGTCTTTGGGATGTGGGAGGGAGCCGGAGTAGCCGGAGAAGCCGGCGCCATCACAGCGAGAACGTGCAAACTCCACACAGGCAGCATTTGAGGTCAGGATTGAACCCGGGTCCCTGGCGCTGTGAAGCAGCAGCTCTACCCGCTGCACTCCTGCGCAGCTCTTCAGACTGGCCCCGTCGTGGTTTAATTTGTGGCGATTAGCAGCTGGCAGTTTGTAGTATGTTTATTTTGGTGTTGCCACATCACCTGTGACGCTGCAGTTAGTGACAATGTTATTATTCTGATTCATATCCGGTGCATATGGACAAAAACACCCTCGGCTCTTGCAACAGGCCCTTCAGCTCAACCTGCCCACACCGGCCAGCATGTCCCATCTACACTCGTCCCACCTGCCTGCGGTTGGCCCATATCCCTCCAAACCTGTCCCATCCATGTACCTGTATGTACCATGTACCACTACACTAGCATGTACCACTACACTAGTATGTACCACTACACACTAGTAGCAACTGTACAGAGGGCAATTAATGTACAAACCTGCACGCCTTTGGGGTGTTCAGTTCAGCTCAGTTCATTGTCACGTGCAGCGAGGTGCAGTGAAAAGCTTTTGTTGCGTGCTATCCAGTCAGCGGGAAGACAATACCTGATTACAATCGAGCCGTCCACAGTGTACACATACAGGTTAAGGGAATAACGTTTAGTGCAAGGTAAAGCCAGCAAAGTCCGATCAAGGATAGTCCGAGGGTCACCAATGAGGTAGATAGTAGTCCAGCACCGCTCTCTTGTTGTGGTAGGATGGTTCAGTCGCCTGATAACAGCCGGGAAGAAGCTGTCACTGAATCTGGAGGTGTGTGCGCTTCCACACTTCTGTACCCCTTGCCCGATGGGAGAGGGGAGAAGAGGGAGTGGCCGGGGGTGACAGGTCCTTGATTAAGTTGCTGGCCTTGCCGGGGCAGCGCGAGGTGTAGATGGAGCCAATGGAAGTGGAGGCACAAAATGCTGGAGTAACTCAGCGGGACAGGCAGCAGCTCTGGACGGAAGGAATGGGTGACGTTTCGGGTCGAGACCCTTCCTCAGACATCGATTTTTAAACCAGCATCTGCAGTTCTTTCCTAATCAAGCGTCGACATAGCGATTGTTTCGCTGAACACTTACGCTCAATCCACCTCGACACGATCTACCGGTTGCCAAACACTTCAACTCCCCCTCCCATTCCCACACTGACCTTTCTGTCCTGGGCCTCCTCCATTGCCAGAGTGAGGCCCAGCGCAAATTGGAGAAACAGCACCGCATATTTCGATTGGGCAGCTTACACCCCAGCGGTATGAACATTGACTTCAGGTCAGCCGAAACGTCACCCATTCCTTCTCTCCAGAGATGCTGCCTGTCCCACTGAGTTTACAAGGCTAGAACCTGCTGCCGACTCACTTGACCCAAAGACAACTTTCCTGAACTTGATCTGAACTCTGCTCTTTGGAGATGAATGGACATCGCGCTGACTAGCTGCACCACCCAGTTCCCACCCCCCCACCTCCCCTCCCCAATCCATATCCCTTCCAAATCACTGCCTCTCCCTTCAGCCTGGCCCTCGCATGTAACAAACAGATTATGTGCAAAGCACTTCCTTCCAGTTTAACAATAACCGCTGCCTTTCCTTTGTGTCTCGGAGCAGAGGTTTAGAGTTCAGGAGATAGAAAGCCCGCACGTGCCTCGAAGGGTTCAAGTGAAGGTTACTGGCAGCCAGCCAGGGCTCAGGCAAATATGTGAAATATCCTTCAACTAAAACAAAAAAAAACGCACAGCACAGGGTTGCAATTAAACTCCAGCGATAGCTCCGTCAGCAGCGGAGTTTTGCGAAGAGCGTTTTAGCGAGAGAACCACTGGGTATTGGGATTGAGTGGGCTGTGTGATACTTTGGTGGTGGCACCCGCACACATACACACACGCGCACTCCACACGCACACGCGCGCGCTCCGCACACACACACACGCTCCACACACACGCACACACACGCTACACACACGCTCACACACACACGCTCACACACACACGCTCACACACACACGCTCCACACACACACACACACGCTCCACACACACACACACACACACACACCTCACACACACACACGCTCCACACACACACACACACACACACACGCTCACACACACACACACGCTACACGCTCCACACACACACACACACACACACGCTCCACACACACACACACACACACACACACACACACTCACACACACACACACACACACGCTCACACACACACACACACACACACTCACACACACACACACGCTCACACACACACACACACACACACACACGCTCACACACACACACACGCTCACACACACACACACACACACACACGCTCACACACACACACACACACACACACACACACACACGCTCACACACACACACACACACA
>CM069131.1:191116647-191204147 GCA_035221665.1 Okamejei kenojei
GGAAGCAGTGCCGAGAGCTGTTTTGGAAGGAAGTGGTCGCAAGTTAACCATGGTGATCGACGCAATTCCCGCAGTGTTTGGCACTTTGTTTCTCACCATTGAGATGGTCAGGGTGCTGGGGGGGGGGGAGATTTACGAGGATGCTGAGCGGGACCCGAGGGCCTGAGCTGAAGCGAGAGGTCAAGCGGGCTCGGAGAGGTAGAAAAATGAACGCATACAAATAACACCATGTCTGAGCATTGGAGAAGACACAGAGTGTAGGATATAGTTCTCAGCATTGTAGCGCATCGGTTCCACAGGCAGAGCCCAATGTCCGCGATGGGTAGCGGTGAATCGGACGGTCCCCGACTCGAGCACACATGTCTAGACAAACATTTTTTGAGGATGCAACAAGTAGAATGGATAAGGGACAGCCAGTAGATGTGGGGTATCTGGACTTTCAAAAAGCCTTTAACAAGGTCCCGCCAAGAAATTAGTGTGCAAAATTAGAGTGCATGGTATTAGGGGGTAGGGTATTGACATGGATAGAGAACTGGTTGGCAGACAGGAAGCAAAGAGGAGGAATTAGCGGGTCCTTTTCGAAATGGCTCGGTGCTGGGACCCGTTATTTACAATATATATGAACGATTTGGACAAGGGAATTAAATGTGACATCTCCATGTTTGCGGATGACACAAAGCTAGGCGGCAGTGTGAGCTGCGAGGAGGATGCTATGAGGCTGCAGGGTGACAGGTAGGTTGGGTGAGTGGGCAGATGCATGCCAGATGCAGTATAATGTGGATAAATGTGAGTTGTCCACTTTGGAGGCAAAAACAGGAAAGCAGATTATTATCTGAATGGTGTCATAGAAATATAGAAACGTAGAAAATAGGTGCAGGAGCAGGCCATTCGGCCCTTCGAGCCTGCACCGCCATTCAATATGATCATGGCTGATCATCCAACTCAGTATCCTGTACCTGCCTTCTCTCCATACCCCCTGATCCCTTTAGCCACAAGGGCCACATCTAACTCACTCTTAAATATAGTCAACGAACTGGCCTCAACTACCTTCTGTGAAGGTAGTTGTGAATTCCACAGATTCACCACTCTCTGTGTGAAAAATAATTTTCTCATCTCGGTCCTAAAAGACTTCCCCCTTATCCTTAAACTGTGACCCCTTGTCCTGGACTTTCCCAACATCGGGAACAATCTTCCTGCATCTAGCCTGTCCAAGCCCTTAAGAATTTTGTAAGTCTCTATGAGATCCCCCTTCAATCTTCTAAATTCCAGCGAGTACAAGCCGAGTCTATCCAGTCTTTCTTCATATGGAAGTCCTGCCATCCCAGGAATCAATCTGGTGAACCTTCTCTGTACTCCCTCTATGGCAAGAATGTCTTTCCTCAGATTAGGAGACCAAAACTGTACGCAATATTCCAGGTGTGGCCTCACCAAGACCCTATACAACTGCAGTAGAACCTCCCTGCTCTTGTACTCAAATCCTTTTGCTATGAATGCCAACATACCATTCGCTTTCTTCACAGCCTGCTGCACCTGCATGCTTACTTTCAATGACACCCAGGTCTTGCTGCATCTCCCCTTTTCCTAATCGGTCACCATTCAAATAATAGTCTACTTTCCTGTTTTTGCCACCAAAGTGGATAACCTCACATTTATCCACATTATACTGCATCTGCCATGCATTTGCCCACTCACCCAGTCTATCCAAGTCACCTTGCAGCCTCCTAGCATCCTCCTCACAGCTAACACTGCCCCCCAGCTTTGTGTCATCCGCAAACTTCGAGATGTTGCATTTAATTCCCTCATCCAAATCATTAATATATATTGTAAATAGCTGGGGCTCCAGCACTGAGCCTTGCGGCACCCCACTAGTCACTGCCTGCCATCCTGAAAAGGACCCGTTTACCCCTACTCTTTGCTTCCTGTCTGCCAGCCAGTTCTCTATCCACATCAATACTGAACCACCAATACCGTGTGCTTTAAGTTTGTATACTAATCTCTTGTGTGGGACTTTGTCGAAAGCCTTCTGAAAGTCCAGATATAATACATCCACTGCTTCTCCCTTATCCACTCTACTAGTTACATCCTCAAAAATTCAATAAGATTCATCAGAAATGATTTACCCTTCGTAAATCCATGCTGACGTTGTCCAATGATTTCACCACTTTCCAAATGTGCTGCTATCCCATCTTTAATAACTGACTCTAGCAGTTTCCCCACTACCGATGTTAGACTAACTGGTCTGTAATTCCCCATTTTCTCTCTCCCTCCCTTTTTAAAAAGTGGGGTTACATTAGCTACCCTCCAATCCTCAGGAACTACTCCAGAATCTAAAGAGTTTTGAAAAATTATCACTAAGGCATCCACTATTTCTGGGGCTACTTCCTTAAGTACCATGGGATGTAGCCTATCTGGCCCTGGGGATTTATCGGCCTTTAATCCATTCAATTTACCTAACGCCACTTTCCGGTTAACCTGGATTTCACTCAGTTCCTCCATCTCATTTGACCCGCGATCCCCTGCTATTTCCGGCAAATTATTTATGTCTTCCTTAGTGAAGACAGAACCAAAGTAGTTATTCAATTGGTCTGCCATGTCCTTGTTCCCCATGATCAATTCACCTGTTTCTGACTGCAAGGGACCTACATTTGTTTTAATTAATCTTTTTTGCTTCACATATCGATACAAACTTTTGCAGTCAGTTTTTATGTTTCCTGCCAGTTTTCTTTCATAATCCATTTTCCCTTTTCTAATTAAGCCCTTTGTCCTCCTCTGTTGGACTCTGAATTTCTCCCAGTCCTCTGGTAGGCTGCTTTCTCTGGCTAATTTGTACGCTTCATCTTTTGCTTTGATACTATCCCTGATTTTCCTTGTTATTCACGGATGCACTACCTTATCCACGGATGCACTACCTGTCATATTAGGAAAAGGGGAGGTGCAACGAGACCTGGGTTCCTTGTACATCAGTCACTGAACGTAAGCATGCAGGTGCAGCTGGCAGTGAAGAAAGCTAATGGCATGTTGGCTTAATTGCAAGAGGATTTGAGTTTATGAGCAAGGAGGTCCTACCTGCAGTTGTACAGGGCCCTGGTGAGACCACACCTGGAGTATTGTGTGCAATTTTGGTCTCCAAATTTGAGGAAGGACATTCTTGCTATTGAGGGAGTGCAGCGTATGTTCACCAGGTTAATTCCCAGGATGGCGGGACTGAAATATGATGAAAGAATGGGTCGACTGAAAGTTAGGATGAGGGGGGATCTTATAAAAACAAATACAATTCAGAAAAGATTGGATAGGCTAGATGCAGGAAACATGTTCCCCGTGTTGGGGGAGTCCAGAACCAGGACCAGCGTAGATTCACGAGGTTAATTCCTGGGATGGCTTGTCATATGCTGAGAGAATGGAGCGGCCGGGCTTGTACACTCTGGAATTTAGGATAAGAGGGAATCTTATTGAAACATATACGATTATTAAGGGTTTGAACACACTAGACGCAGGAAACATGTTCCCGATGTTGGGGGGAATCCGGAACCAGGGGTCACAGTTTAAGAATAAGGGGTAAGCCATTTAGAACGGAGATGAGGAAAAACTTTTTCACCCAGAATCTGTGGAATTCTCTGCCTCAGAAGACAGTGGAGGCCAATGCTCTCTCTATATGCTTTCAAGAGAGAGCTAGATAGGGCTCTTAAAGACAGCGGAGTCAGAGGATATGGGGAGGAGGCAGGAACGGGGTACTGATTGTGGATGATCAGCCATGTTCACAGTGAATGGCGGTGCTGGCTCGAAGGGCCGAATGTCCTACTCCTGCACCTGCTGTCTATTGTCTATTGACAGTTTTAGAGGGATATGGGCCAAACGCAGGCAGGTGGGACTAGTGTAGATGAGGCATGTTGGTTGGTGTGGGCAAGTTGGGCCGAAGGGCCTGTTCTCACGCTGGATCTCTCTATGACTCTCTACCTGTCGTGCTTCTGAAAGTAAGAATTTCCTTGTTCTGTTTCAGGATGAATGACAATAAAAAGCTCTTGCCAAGTCAGGGTGGAAGGCAGGTCTCCGGCGCTGTAAGGCAGTAACCTGATCGCCGCCCCGCCCTGCCACCCATCTTGTTTATGTCAATTTGTTGCAAAAAGATAATTGCAGAAGTTAAAAAAAAACTAATTGGAGAACTGTCGAACAGCTTGGCCTGGTCCAACCTGTCTCACATCTGTACTCAGTTACTGTGCAAGCATGCTAACTAACTAACTAACCTCTCAGTGACCCGTCGTGGAAACAGGGACATCACCTTACCTCAAGCTGCACCTCCCAGCTATCTTTGTTATGAGCAATAGAGTGCTGATTAAACACGGCCCCGCCACAACAGAAGCACTTGGCGGGCAATGCTTCCTGCAACTTTGTGTGTGTGTACATGTGTGTATATGAGGGTATACGTGTGTGTGTGTGTATATATATATATATATATGTGTGTGTACGAGTCTGTGCGTATGTGTGTATACGAGTCTGTGTGTGTGCGTATTCAAATGTGTGTGTGTGTGTATATGGGTGTGCATATGAGGGTATAGGCGCGTGTGTGTGTGTGTGTGTATATGCGTATACGAGTGCTTGTGTGTATATGTGTGTTTTTGAGAGTGTGTGTATATGTGCATATACGAGTCTGTGTGTGTGTGTATAAATGTGTGTATATGAGTGTGTATGTGTGTGAGCACACACGGGTGTGCGTGTGTATGTGTGTGCAGGGGTCTGTGTGTGTGCTTGTGCGTATTCGTCTGTGTGTATAGGAGTGTGCGTGGGAGTGTGAGCATGAGTGTATGTGTGTGTATGAGTGTGTGTATATGAGTTTGTGTATGTGTGTATATGAGTGTGTGTATGTGTATTTGTGTGTGCGCGCACGTGTGTATGTGTGAGCATGTGTGTGTATCTGTGTACACGAGTGTGTGTATGTGTGTTTACAAGTGTGTGTGGGTGTGTACGCGTGCGTGTGTGTGTGTGTGTGTGTGTATGTGTCTATAGGTGTGCGTGTGTCGTGTGCGTGTGCGTGTGCTTGCAAGTATGTGCGTGCATGTTCAGCTTAGTTTAGCGATACAGCGTGAAAACCCGCTCCGGCCATCGATCACCCCGTACACTAGTTCTACCCTACTCTCATAGAGTCATTGGGCATGAAAACAGGCCCTTCGGCCCACTGAACACGCAGGCTAATGATCACCCCGTCCATCGCTTCTACGCTACCATCAGGCAGGCAGCCTGCAGACTCGCCCTTTGGCCCACTGAGTCCGCGCCGACCATCGGTCACCCTTACACCAGTTCTACCACACACTCACAGTCTTGCCGCGAAGACACAGGCCCTGCGGCCCACCGTGCCCACACCAACAGCATGCCCCATCTACACCAGTCCCACCTGCCTGCGTTTGGTCCATATCCCTCCAAACCTGTCCTACCCATGTACCTGTCTAATTGTTTCTAGAATGTTACCGTAGTCCCAGCCTCATCTACCTCCTCTGGCCGCTCGTCCCATACACCCACCAGCCTCTGTGTAAGGAGGTTACCTCTCAGGTTTTCACTGTATCTTTCCCTCCTCACCTTAAACCTGTGTCGTCTGGTTCTCGAGGCCAAGTCAATGGATATTTTTAAGGCGGAGACTGATGGATTCTCAATTAGTACGGGTGTCAGGGGTTATGGGGAGAAGGCAGGAGAGTGGGGTTGAGGGGGAGAGATAGATCGGCCACGATTGAATCGCGGAATAGACTCGATGGGCCGAACGGCCTGGTTCACTCATGAACATCCTGGTGAATCTTCTCCGCACCCCGTCCAGCTTGACTAAATCTTTCCTGCACCAAGGTGACGAAAACTGAACAAATACTCTAAACGCAGCCTCCCCAACGCCTTACACTGTATGCTTATATTTCATCTGTATATATATCATCAATAAAGTTCCAAATCTGAGGAAGGACATTATTGCCATAGAGGGAGTGCAGAGAAGGTTCACCAGACTGATTCCTGGGATGTCAGGACTGTCTTATGAAGAAAGACTGGATAGACTCGGTTTATACTCTCTGGAATTTAGGAGATTAAGAGGGGATCTTATAGAAACTTACAAAATTCTTAAGGGGTTGGACAGGCTAGATGCAGGAAGATTGTTCCCGATGTTGGGGAAGTCCAGGACAAGGGGTCACAGCTTAAGGATAAAAATCCTTTAAGACCGAGATGAGAAAGACAGAGAGTGGTGAGTCTCTGGAACTCTCTGCCACAGAGGGTAGTTGAGGCCAGTTCATTGGCTGTATTTAAGAGTGAGTTGGATGTGGCCTTGTGGTTAGGGTATGGAGAGAAGGCAGGTCGGATACTGAGTTGGATGATCAGCCATGATCATATTGAATGGCGGTGCAGGCTCGAAGGGCTGAATGGCCTACTCCTGCACCTAATTTCTATGTTTCTATGTTTCTATAAATCAATCAAAAGACTTCACTGTCATTCAAAAATACACCAACAAAGGCAAGTCTGAACGGAATTTCGTTGCATCTGGCTCACCGTGCAACATAAAATAACAAAAGGATAAAATAGATAAAAATACAAAATAGATTAAAAAGATAAAATAGATAATAGTGGCGGCACATTATATGGAGTTCACGTGCCTGATGGCTCGGGGGGAGAAGCTGTTGCAAAACCTGGCCGTTCAGCTCCTTATACTGCGATACCTTTTGCCCGAGGGCAGCAGAGCGAACAGTCCGTGATGTCCATGATCTTATATAACTGCAACACGACCTCCCACCTTCTACGCCAAATACTCTGACTGATGAAGGCCGAGGTGCTAAAGGCCTTATTGACCACCCTATCTACTTGTGACGCCAGGTTCAAGGTACAAGGAATCTGCACTTCCAGATCCACAGCACGTAAGATATCGATCCACAAGCTTTAATAATGCAGTGGCAGAAATTAAATTCTCGTCTACAGAGTGTTGTGGAGGCCAAGTTAATACTTGGATGGGTTAAGACAGAGAGGAATGTGGATTAGTCACAGATTATGGCAGGTATGAAGTTCGGAACAAAGGTCAGACCAGCCCTGATCTTATTCAATTTGCCGAGTATTTTAGCTTCCTCATACTCCTGTGTCATGTGTTTTTATTGTCTTCTGGATTAGAAGAGAGTTCATAAGTTCATGTTCATGGGTTCTAGGCGCAGAATTAGGCCATTCGGCCCATCAAGTCTACTCCGCCATTCAATCATGGCCGATCTATCTCTCCCTCCTAACCCCATTCTCCTGCCTTCTCCCCACAACCCCTGACACCCGCACTAATCAAGAATCTATCCATCTCTTCCGGGTCGAAGCTGCCCCGGTTCAACTCTGAGGCCCGGGCCCAGGCCCAGGCCGCGGAGTTGAACCGGCCCGCTCGCAGAGCGCGGTTCGCTCGCGGGACTTATTTAAATCACCCGGTGCGGTCACAACATCGGAGGCCCGGGTCGCCTCAGCGCAGAGGAAGAGGAAGAAGGGAAGAGACAAAGACAAGATTTTTTGCCTTCCACCACAGTGAGGAGGTGTCTGGTGAACTCACTGTGGTGGATGTTAAATATGTGTTTATTGTGTGTTTTGTTATTTACTATATGCATGACCGCAGGCAACGAAATTTCGTTCAGACCGCAAGGTCTGAATGTCAATAAAGTTTTCCAATCCAATCCAATCTCTGCCTCAGAAATATAATTGACGGACTCCACTTCCTTCTGTGGCAATTAATTCCACAGATTCACCACCCTTTGACCGAAACAATTCCTCCTCCTCATCTCCTCCCTAAAGGAACGTCCTTTAAGTCTGAGGCTGTAGCCTCTCGTCTTCAACTCTCCCCCTAGTGGAAACATCCTCTCCACATCCACTCATTTGGAATAGAATGAGGCCATTCGGCCATTCAGTCATGGCCGATCTGTCTCTCCCTCCTCACCCCACTCTCCTGCCTTCTCCCCGTAACCCCTGACACCCGTACTAATCAAGAATCTAACTATCCCTGCCTTAAAACATATCCACTGACGGCCTCCACAGCCTTTATTTTCCCTCTAGCACCATTTGTGCATGATGTTATTGGGCTGGAGAGCACGTGAAACATAGTTGTCCACTGTACTTCGTTGCACGTGATAATAATATATCCCATAAACCAAACCTTCAGATATGGACGGGCGTGTTGGTGTGGTCAAGTGCAGACCAACCATGGACCTATTGATCATTGAACATCGAACAGTACAACAGAGGGCCAGGCCCTTCGGCCCACAATGTCTGTGCTGAACATTGGTGCCAAGACCGACTCTTATTTGCCCGCACGTAATCCACGTCCCTCCGTTCCCCGCGTATCCACGTGTCTATTCAAACGCCTCCTAAACGCCCCTCTCGTATCTGCCTCCACCACCACCCCTGGCAGCGCCTTCCAGGCACCCACCGCCCTCCGTGTAAAAAACTTGCCCCGCACATCTCCTTTACACTTTACCCCTCTTGCCTTAAAGCTATGCCCGCTAGTATTTGCTATTTCCCTCCAGCCATGATCACATTGAATGGCAGTGCTGGCTCGAAGGGCCGAATGGCCTCCTCCTGCACCTGCTGTCTGTTGTCTCTGGCGTTGTGAGGCAGCACCTCCATCTCTGTGCCACCGTGCTGTCTTGGTGCTGCCTCTTTCAGTGAGTTCTGGACTTGGAGAGTCCACAAGATCCCTCTGTTCATCAACGCTGTTAATGGCCCTGTCCCACGGTACGAGTTCATTCAAGAGTTCTCCCGAGTTTGCCCTGAGATTTACGGCAGTGGGCGCTCGTAGGTACTCGGGGCACTCGTGGACATTTTTCAACACGTTGAAAAATCTTCCCGAGTCTTCCCGAGCTTACCGTGCTTCCCAAGTACCTGCCGTTGGCGTTACGAGCCGCTAAGAGACGTCCCCGAGCTCCGGCGTACCCGCTACGTTCATTCTACGTGCTTACCACGAGTCTGATTTTTATTTTAAACTCGGGAGAGCTCTTGAATGAGCTCATACAGTGGGACAGGGCCATAAGCGTTTTATATTCGATCTCCCAAAAGTGCAACACCGCACACTTGCTCGGACTAAATTCCGTCTGCCGTCTCTCCGCCCATTCCTGCCGCTGAACGACACCCCACACTGTACTGTGACCGGCGGCGAATGCACAAGGGGAGAACCTCCCTGCTCTTGCAACTTCCCCCTTTAGCTTCTTCGTTCAGTTTAGCTGAGAGATACAGCGCGGAAACAGGCCCTTCGGCCCACCGAGCCCACGCCGACCAGCGATCCCTGCACCCTAACACTACCCTACAACACCCTAGGGACAATTTACATTGATACCAGGCCGATCATCCTTCAAATTTGGAGTGTGGGAGGAAGACCCCGGACAAAAAAAACGATGCGGGTCACGGGGAGAACGTGCAAACTCCGTACAGACAGCGCCTGTGGTCAGGATGGATCTCTGGCGCTGTGAGGCAGCAACTCTACCGCTGCACCGCTCTGTTCCCCACTGGGAATCCCTGGGCCGGGAGGAGGCGGGGGATCTCGCAGAGCCCAAGGTTCGAGGCCCACATCTAGTCGGGGTTGTGTCCTCATTTCCCAGCGAGAGGCAGAACTCAGATTTGGGCGTTAGCTCCCGGAGGTGAGCTTCAAGGAAACAAACTCATTAACTTGTACTTGGCACATGACGAGGCCTGACAGCTCACTGCCAGACGTTTACTGCGGGACTTACCTGGCGTAGCGGAGGCGAGGCAGGCTCCCACTGTAATTACTCTCAGCAGAAACTCACTGACACCTCAGGTTGGAGAAGCAGGTTACCTTTCTGCCCCGCCGCCTGGAATCCTTTTGCAAACATGGGAGCGTGGCCAAGGCATTGAAGGCAATACCTCACTGTGTAACATGCCTGGTTTATGTTGACTCGCTGGCTTGCGGTGAATTCCCTGCTTGGTGTGAATAACGCTGCCAGGGTTCAAGGCTCTCTTTCGCATCCCCCTCCCCTCTCGCCCGTCCGCCCTCCCAAAGACCTGCGATGCTCTCCAAGGGATGCCGCAGTGAATTAAGGGCCTGTCCCACTTGCATGCGATTGCATGCGTTTGGCGCGACCAAACGGAAGTGGAGTTCACGCTAATTACGCGCTAAGTTCGCGCGTGATGTCATTTGAGTCATACTTACCAATCAGCTGGGCAGGAGGCGGGCCGACTGAAATTGTGCGTCGCACGACATCATCACGTAACGCCACGTCGGGCGGTGACGTCTTCGCGCAACGCCACACGCTAGTCAAGACGCTGCGTACGACATCAAGACGTTGCGTACGACCGCGATGCGCCTGCGAGCCGACAGGCCGTTGGTGCGCGAAGATTTCGGACACTGTCAGATTTTCGGAGCTCCGCGCGATGTCGTGACCAGCCCCAGCTCCGCGCTTCTAAGTGGGACCGGCCCCGCACGGCCAGACGGTGCCCGTACGCCTCGAGCGACAACGAGGTCGCGTAATTTGCGAGCCAAGGTCGCGTAAGTGGGACGGGCTCTTTAAGCCACACAGCTTATTTGCGCAGTATTTCATCGCGCTGAGCCGGTTCTCGGCGCTAGGCCGATAGGTGGATGCAGCCCAGACCGAGACACTAAAATGCTGGAGTAACTCAGCGGGACAGGCAGCATCTCTGGAGAGAAGGAATGGGTGACGTTTCGGGTCGAGACCCTTCTTCAGAGTGGCAGACAGTTTATTCCCAGCTGCAATCAGTCTGAAGAAGGATCTTGACCCACTCCCTCTTCTCCCCTCTCCCATCGGGCAAGAGGTACGGAAGTGTGAAAGAGCATACCTCCAGATTCAGGGACAGTTTCTTCCCGGCTGTTATCAGGCAACTGAACCATCCTACCTTAACCAGAGAGCAGTGCTGAACTACTATCTACCTCATTAGTGACCCTCGGACTATCCTTGATCGGACTTTGCTGGCTTTACCTTGCACTAAACGTTATTCCCTGATCATGCATCTGCACACTGTAAATGGCCCGATTGTAATCATGTCTTGTCTTTCTGCTGATTAAATAGCATGCAGCAAAAGCTTTTCACTGTACCTCGGTACACCTGACAATAAACTAAACTGAACTAAGATCACCCCTTATCCTCCTGGGCTCCAAGGAACAGAGACCCAGCCTGCTCAACCTCTCCCAGTAGCTCAGACCCGAGAGTCTTGAAATCTTCCCTGCACCCTTTCCAGCTTGAGAACGTCTTTCCTAGAACATGGTGCCCAAAACGGAATACAATACTCTAAATGCGGCCTCACCAACATCCTTTCCAACTGCAACATGACTTCCCAACTTCTATACTCAATGCTCGGACTGATGTTGGCCAAGGCATGTCGCCCTTATAGAGGTGAAAAATCATGAGAGGATTAGATCTGGTAGATGCTCAGAGTCTCTTACCCAGAGTAGGGGAATCGAGGACCAGAGGAGATAGGTTCAAGGTGAAGGGAAAAGATTTAATTGGAATCTGAAGGTTAACATTTTCACACGGCGGGTCATAGAGTGATACAGTGTGGAAACAGTCCCTTTGGCTCAACTTGTCCACATCGGCCAACATGTCCCAGCTACACTAGTCCCACCTGCCTGCGCTTGGTCCATATCCCTCCAAACCTGTCCTATCCATGTACCTGTCCAACCGTTTCTTAAACGTTGGGATAGTCCCTGCCTCAACTACCTCCTCTGGCAACTCGTTCCATACACCCACCGCCCTTTGTGTGAAAAAGTTACCCCTCGGATTCCTAGTAAATCGTTACCCCTTCACCGTAAACCTCTGTCCTCTGGCCCTCGATTCTCCTACTATGGGCAAGTGTGTGTCTACCCGATCTATTCCTCTCATGAATTTATAAATCTCAAAAAGATCACCCCTCGTCCTCCTGCGCTCCATGGAATAGAGACGGCAGTGAGGGAGGAGGTTGCTAAACTGTCTTCGGAGAGGGCAGGAGAACTTCTTCCAAGCAGACATGATGCCACTTTGAATGAACTGCATGCCTGAGGTGGAGGTTCACTCAACTATACAACACCACCCAAAGCAGCCAGACCGGTTCTCCGCTGCATTCCCGTCCCGACGGAACACGGAATGGACGAGCTACATTCACCAAGACGGTTCAGCCCAATTTTTAGTTTCGTTTAGATTAGAGTTACAGCGCGGAAACAGGCCCTTCGGCCCACCGAGTCCGCACCGACCAGCGATCCCCGCACAAGTTCACAGGTTATAGGAGTAGAATTAGGCCATTCAGCCTATCGATCAACTACCCTCTGACTAAAGAGGTTCCTCCTCACCTCTGATCCCATTAAGAGCGCCCTAGTATTATCCTGCACACACTAGGGACAATGTACAATCTTACCAAGCGAATTAACCTACGTCTTTGGAGTGTGGGAGGAAACCGGAGCACCCGGAGAAAACCCACGCAGGTCACGGGGAGAACGTACACACTCCGTACAGACAGCACCCGTAGCCAGGATGGAAGCCGGGTCTCTGGCGCTGTGAGGCGGCAACTCTGCCGCTGGGTCACCGTGCTCTCCCTATTCTGCAGACCAAGTAACTTAACAGGGGAATCCCAACAGGAAAATACCAGGAAGAAATTGGTGGAAACCTCACAGCATTTACAGAGTCGATGACATCACCTACAGTTATTGTTCACGCAGCCCAGGCCATTACACAAACCAACCTCCCTCCCACTGACTCCGTCCACACCTCACGCTGCCTCGGCAAGGCCAGCAGCATCATCAAGGACCAGTCGCACCCCGGCCACTCCCTCTTCTCCCCTCTCCCATCGGGCAAGAGGCACAAAAGTGTGAAAACGCACACACCTCCAGATTCAGGAAGATAGACACAAAAAGCTGGAGTAACTCAGCGGGCCAGGCAGCATCTCTGGAGAAAAGGAATGGGTGACCTTTCGGGTCGAGACCCCTCTTCAGATTCACGGGCAGTTTCTCCCCCCGCTGTTATCACGTCACTGAACTATCGTGGCAACAACTAGAGAGCGGTCCTGAGTTACCTCATTGGACTACCTCTACTCGGACTTTTGCTTTGCACTAAACATTATTCATGATATTCCCTTTAACGTGTATCTGTACTGTGGATGGATCAATTGTAATCCTGTATTGTCTTTCTGCTGACTGGATAGCACTGGATAGCAAGCTTTTCACTGTACCTCGGTACACGTGACAATAAATTGAACTAAAAATCATCGTAAATCCTCATGAATCTTCGCAGCACCCTTTTCCGCTTAATGGGTGCTTTTCCAAAAGATTTCCTAAAAACGTGAGGGGCTTGGCGGTCTATTTTCTTGCAGTGACTAATAAAGCATGCAGCATTCCTGCATAGGCCACAGAGTGCTGGGGTAACTCAGCGGGTCAGGCAGCATCTGTGGAGAACATGGATAGGTGACGTTTCACAGAGTGCTGGAGTAACTCAGCGGGTCAGGCAGCATCTGTGGGGAACATGGATAGGTGACGTTTCACAGAGTGCTGGAGTAACTCAGCGGGTCAGGCAGCATCTGTGGAGAACGTGGATAGGTGACGTTTCACAGAGTGCTGGAGTAACTCAGCGGGGCAGGCAGCATCTGTGGAGAACATGGATAGGTGACGTTTCACAGAGTGCTGGAGTAACTCAGCGGGTCAGGCAGCATCTGTGGAGAACACGGATAGGTGACGTTTCACAGAGTGCTGGAGTAACTCAGCGGGTCAGGCAGCATCTGTGGAGAACGTGGATAGGTGACGTTTCACGGAGTGCTGGAGTAACTCAGCGGGTCAGGCAGCATCTGTGGGGAACATGGATAGGTGACGTTTCACAGAGTGCTGGAGTAACTCAGCGGGTCAGGCAGCATCTGTGGGGAACATGGATAGGTGACGTTTCATGGAGTGCTGGAGTATGCGCATACACACACGCGCACGCATGCGCACACACACGGTGCATCGGCCGTGGGCTTGAATCGACCCGTTCGCGGGGCCTTTCATCGGCCGCCGGGGGCTTCAACATTGGGAGCCTCGATCGCCTTGATGCAGCAGTTTGATTTTAAAACGCGCAGGGCGCTGAAAGGCCCCGCGTATGGGCCGATTCAGCCCTTAGAAAGCGGCTGATAAAGTCCGGATGACAAAACATGGGGGGGGGGGGGGGGGGGGGGGGGGGGGGATTGTTCCCCACCCCTCAAAGCGGATTTCCGCCCCTGTATGTGGAGAAGGCAGGAGAATGGGGTTGAGAGGGACAGATAGATCAGCCATGACTGAATGGCGGAGAGGACTTGCAGGGCCCAATGGCCTAATTCTACTCCTATCACTGATGACCTTATGACCATACGGCACGGACATTGTGGGCCGAAGGGCCTGTTCCCGTGCTGTACTTGTCCCACGTTCCCCGCATCTGAATGCAGAATAAATGCAAGTCACTCAGACGGCACATTGTTCCCACAACGAAAAAAATAGGGAACAGAGATGAAATAAAAAACAAGGGAAAACAAAATGAATTGTCAGCGCGGCCCTTGTGTCAACACTGGAAGGTTATTATTAACATAATTGGAAGTGATTACTCCATTGTAATCCCAAGGCATTGTCATTCAATGTCGCATCTCGCACACCGGGCTCTGAATACCTGCTAAGATTTCGCCATCTTCACATCACATGCATCACAGCACGGTTTGGGAACAGCTCCACCCAAGACCGCATGAAACTGCAGAGAGTTGCGGGCGCAGCCCAGACCATCGCGCAAACCAAGCCCCCCCCCCCCCTTCCATTGACTCCATCCACACCTCACGCTGCCTCGGCAAGGCCAGCAGCATCATCAGGGACCAGTCTCGCCCTCTTCTCCCCTCTTCCCCACTCCCTCTTCTCACCTCTCCCATCGGGCAAAAGGTACAGAAGTGTGAAAACGCACACACCTCCAGATTCAGTGTTTACGAAAGAACTGCAGATGCAGGAAAAATCCAAGGCAGAGATAAGTGCTGGAGGAACTCAGCGGGGGAGGCAGCATCTATGGAGCGAAGGAATAGGTGACGTTTTGGGTCGAGACCCACCGGGTCAACGCCGACCAGCGATCACCCCGCACACTGATTCTATCTGACACGCACTGGGGACAATTTACAGAAGCCAATCGACCTACAAACCTGCACGTCGTTGGGATAAGAGAGGAAACTGGAGCGCCCGGAGAAAACCCACGCAGGTCACGGGGAGAACATACGAACTCCGTACAGACGGCACACGGGGTCAGGATCGAACCCAGGATGAGAGGGGATCTTATTCAAACATGTAAGATTATTAAGGGATTGGACACGCAAGGGGAAACTTTGAGAGAGTTGGATAGAACTCTTAAAGATATAGAGTCAGGTTATATGGGGAGAAGGCAGGAATGGGATACTAATTAGACAATAGACAATAGGTGCAGGAGGAGGCCATTCGGCCCTTCGAGCCAGCACCGCCATTCACTGTGATCATGGCTGATTACCCACAATCAGTACCCCGTTCCTGCCTTCTCCCCATATCCCCTGACTCCGCTATCTTTAAGAGCCCTATCCAGCTCTCTCTTGAAACGCATCCCGAAAATTGGCCTCCACCGCCCTCTGAGGCAGAGAATTCCACAGACTCACAACTTTCTGGGTAAAAAAAAGATTTTCCTCATCACCGTTCTAAATGGCTTACCCCTTATTCTTAAACTGTGGCCCCTGGTTCTTGAATCCCCCAACACCGGGAACATGTTTCCTGCCTGTAGCGTGTCCAATCCATTAACAATCTTACATGTTTCAATAAGGTCCACTCTCATCCTTCTAAAGTATCCAGTGTATACAAAGCCCGGCCGCTCCATTCTCTCAGCATATGACATTCCCGCCATCCCGGGAATTAATCTAGTGAACCTACGCTGCACTCCCTCAATAGCAGGGATATTGTGGATTCTCAGCCATGATCACAGTGAATGGTGGTGCTGGCTCAAAGGGCCAAATGGCCTACTCCTGCACCTACTGCCTATTGAACCCAGGTCTCCGGCGTTGTGAAGCAGCAACCTACTGCTGCGCCACCGTGCCAACTGCCGTCGCAAGCTAGTTTAACATCACACTGAGCTGCTGAGGGAGACCAGCACCATTGCAGACGGTACACCTTGTCTCTGGAACTGATGGCCTGCCATGTTGTCAAGCTGGAAAGGGTGCAGAGAAGATTTACGAGGATCTTGAGCTATTGATGGGTTGCGCAGGCTGGGTCTCTATTCCTTGGAGCGCAGGAGGATGAGGGGGGATCTTGTAGAGGTGTACAACATCACGATTGGGCAGATGCACAGAGTGTCTTGCCCAGAGTAGGGGAGTCGAGAACCAGAGGACATAGGTTTAAGGTGAGGGGGGAAAGATTTAATAGGAACCTGAGGGGCAAGTTTTTCACACAGAAGATAGTGGGTGTATGGAATGAGCTGCCAGAAGAAGTAGCTGTGGCAGGGACTATAATAAAATTGAAGGGCCGAATGGCCTAATTCTGCACCTAGAACCTATGAAGTTATGTACTTCAGACACATTTAGTTTTGTTTAGTCTATTGTTACATGCACATAGAAACATAGAAATATAGAAACATAGAAAATAGGAGCAGGAGTAGGCCGTTCGGCCCTTCAAGCCTGCACCGACATTCAATATGATCATGGCTGATCATCCAACTCAGTATCCCATACCTGCCTTCTCTCCATACCCCCTGATCCCTTTAGCCACAAGGCCTACATCCAACTCCCTCTTAAATATAGCCAATGAACTGGCCTCAACTACCTTCTGTGGCAGAGAATTCCAGAGACTCACCACTCTCTGTGTGAAAAATGTTTTCCTCATCTCGGTCCTAAAGGAATTCCCCCTTATCCTTAGACTGTGACCCCTTATTCTGGACCTCCCCAACATCGGGAACAATCTTCCTGCATCTAGCCTGTCCGACCCCTTAAGAATTTTGTAAGTTTCTATAAGATCCCCCCTCAGTCTTCCAAATTCTAGCGAGTACAAGCCGAGTCTATCCAGTCTTTCCTCATATGAAAGTCGTGCCATCCCAGGAATCAGTCTGGTGAACCTTCTCTGTACTCCCGCTATGGCAAGAATGTATTTTCTCAGATTAGGAGACCAAAACTGTACGCAATACTCCAGGTGTGGTCTCACCAAGACCCTGTACAACTGCAGTAGAACCTCCTTGCTCCTATACTCAAATCCTTTCGCTGTGAATGCTAACATACCATTTGCTTTCTTGTCTGTGCTGTAATAATTAGTGTGCTATCCAGTCAGCAGAAAGACTATACATGAATACAACCGAGCCGTCCACAGTGTTCACAAGTTATAGGAGTAGAATTAGGCCATTCGGCCCATCGAGTCTACTCCGCCATTCAATCGTAGCTGATCTCTGCCTCCTAATCCAATTTCCCTGCCTTCTCCCCATAACCCTTGACACCCGTTCTAATCAAGAATTTGTCTATCTCTCCCTTAAAAATATCCACTGACTTGGCCTCCACAGCCCTCTGTGGCAATGAGTACCACAGGTTAACCACCCTCTGACTAAAGAAGTTCCTCCTCACCTCCTTTCTAAAAGAGCGTCCTTTAATTCTGAGGCTGTGGCCTCTGGTCCTAGACTCTCCCACCAGTGGAAACATCCTCTCCACATCCACACTATTCCGTAAGTTTCAACGATGTCCCCCCCCCCCCCCACCCCCTCAACCTTCGAACCTCCAGCGAGTACAGGCCCAGTGCTGTTAAGATATGCGGGATAAAGGGAATATACAGGATGAAGGGAATAACATTTAGTGCAAGGTAATGCACAAAATGCCGGAATACCTGAGTGGTACAGGCAGCGTCTCTGGAGAGGAGGAATGTCCCGCTGAGTTACTCCAGCATTTTGTCTCTATTTTCGGTGTAAAGTAGCAAACCAGCAGCGATAGAGTTGCTGCCTCCACAGCGCCAGAGACCCAGGTTTGATCCTGACTGCGGCTGCTGTCTGTACGGAGTTTCGTACCTTCTCCCCGTGACCTGCGTGGGTTTTCCCCAGGTGCTCCGGTTTCCTCCCACACTCCCAAAACGTACAGGTATGTAGGTCAATTGGCTTGGATTAAGTGTAAATTGTCCCCCGTGTGTGCAGGGATCGCTGGATGGTGCGGATCCGGTGGGCTGGAGGCCGTTACTCCACGCTGTATCTCTGAACTAAATATGACTTAAGTTGCGATTGAGGGAGTGCAGCGTAGGTTCACCAGGTTAATTTCCAGGATGGCGGGACTGACATATAATGAAAGAATGGATCCACTGGGCTGATATTCACTGGAATTTAGAAGGATGAGGGGATCTTCTAGAAACATATAAAATTCTTAAGGGATTGGACAGGCTAGATGCAGGAAAAATGTTCCCGATGATGGGGGCGTCCAGAACCAGGGGGTCACAGTTTATGAATAAGGGGGGAGGCCATTTGGGACTGAGATGAGGACATTTTTTTTAACCCAGAGAGTTGTGAATCTGTGGAATTCTCTGCCACAGAAGGCAGTGGAGGCCAATTCACTGTGTGTTTTCAAGAGAGAGTATGAAATAGCTTTTAGGGTTAACAGAATCAAGGGATGTGGGGAGAAAGCAGGAACGGGGTACTGATTCTGGATGATCAGGCATGATCATATTGAATGGCGGTGCTGGCTCGAAGGGCTGAATGGCCTACACCCCCTGCACGTATTTTCTACGTTTCTATAACGCGCAGTACAGTCTGGTTCAAGAGTTGGGCCAAAGGGCCTGTTTCCGTGCTGAATGGCTCGATGACTGTGAGCCACGCAGGTCAAAAAAATAAACAGATCGGTGTGGAAAGAAAATCTAATGTAGAAAAGGTGAAGGCAGCCAAGATGGAAAGGCCCAGGCAGTTAAAGCAACTTGGCAGCATCTGTCTGCTCACCACAGAGCAGCGCTGTAAACACAGGCCCTCTCACAGAGAGAACTCTCAATGGAAAGAATGACGGCCGGAAAGACCTTCAGCCGTGCAGGGATCCGGGGAGCTCTAAACCATGTCATCACAATCTTTGAAGTCCGTCGTAAACAGAGTCCGCCAGCAGAAAGCCAATGGCATGGAGTGAAGATTTAGAGAAAGGAGCAAGCCAAACCAAACCAACCTCCCTTCCATTGACTCCATCCACACCTCACGCCGCCTCGACAAGGCCAGCAGCATCATCGAGGAACCAGCCGCACCCCGGCCACTCCCTCTTCTCCCCTCTCCCCATCGGGCAAGAGGCACAGAAGTGTGAACAAACGCACACACCTCCAGATTCAGGAAGATGGACACAAAAAGCTGGAGTAAATCAGCGGGTCAGACAGCATCTCTGGAGAGACGTTTCGAGTCGAGACCCTTCTTCAGGTTCAGGGACAGTTTCTCCCCAGCTGTTATCACGTAACTGAACCATCCTACCGACAAACTAGAGAGCGGTCCTGAGCTACTAGGTCGAGCCCCTTCATCAGACTGTCTCGACCCGAAACCTCACCCATTCCTTCTCTCCAGAGATGCTGCCTGTCCCGCTGAGTCACTCCAGCTGTTTGTGTCTATCTTTGGTTTAAACCAGCTTCCGCAGTTCCTTCCTACACAAGCAAGTCAATACGTTGCGCGGCAGGTGGGCGCAGCGGGTAGAAAGCGCTGCCTCACGGCGCCAGAGACCCGGCTGCAATCCTGACCTCGCGTGCTGTCCCTGTGTGTGTAGTTTGCACGTTTCAGTTCAGTTCAGTTTAGTTTATTGTCACACGCACCGAGGTACAGTGAAAAGCTTTTGATGCGCGCTAGCCAGCCAGCGGGAAGACAATACCTGATCACAATCGAGCCATTCACAGTGTAGAGATACAGGATGAGGGAGTAACGTTTGGTGCAAGGTAAAGCCAGCAAAGTCCGACTGAGGTGAGTCCGAGCGTCACCAATGAGGTAGATGTGGTAGGATGGTTCAGTTGCCTGGTAACAGCTGGGAAGAAACTGTCCCTGAATGTAGAGCTGAGGCGTCACAGCTCCAAAGACCTGGGTTCAATCCCGACCTCGGGTACTCTCTGTGTATGAACTTGTGCATGCTCTCTGTGCATGCTCTCCCTGTGACCGCGTGGGTTTCATAAGTTCATACGTTGTATTCACTGGAGTTTAGAAGGATGAGGGGGTCTCTTATAGAAACATATAAAATTATAAAAGGACTGGACAAGCTAGATGCAGGAAAAATGTTCCCAATGTTGGGCGAGTCCAGAACCAGGGGCCACAGTCTTAGAATAAAGGGGAGGCCATTTAAGACTGAGGTGAGAAAAAAACGTTTTCACCCAGAGAGTTGTGAATTTGTGGAATTCCCTGCCACAGAGGGCAGTGGAGGCCAAATCACTGGATGGATTTAAGAGAGAGTTCAAGGGATGGGGAGCTCTAGAGGCTAGTGGAGTCAAGGGATATGGGGAGAAGGCAGGCACGGGTTATTGATTGGGGACGATCAGCCATGATGACAATGAATGGCGGTGCTGGCTCGAAGGGCCGAATGGCCTCTTCCTGCACCTATTTTCTATGTTTCTATGTTTCTACGTTCTAGGAGCCCATCAAGTCTGCGCCGTCGTTTAATCATGGCGGATCTGTCTCTCCCCCTCAACCCAATTGTCCTGCTTTCTCCCCGTATCCCATGACACCTGCACTAATCAAGTCACAGAATATAGAACAGTACAGCACAGGAACGGGCCCTTCAGCCCACAATGTCCGTGCTGCACCCGATGCTAGGTTAAACCCTCTATTCCCTGCACTTCCACATGCCAATCTAAATGCCTCTTAAACGCCACTATCGTATCTGCCTCCACCACCATCCCCGACAATGCGTTCCCGGCCACCACTATGTAACAACATTTGTCCCTCGCACGGTGGCGCAGCGGTAGAGTTGCCGCCTCACAGCGCCGGAGACCCGGGTTCCATCCCGACCACGGGCGCCGTCGGTCAGAAGTTTGTACGTTCTCCCCGTGACCTGCGTGGGTTTTCTCCGAGATCTTCGGTTTCCTCCCACACTCCAGAGACGTGCAGGTTTGCAGGTAAATTGGCTCGGTAAAAGTGTAAATTGTCCCTGGTATGCGTAGGATAGTGTTAAAGTGCGGGGATGGCAGGTCGGCGCGGACTCGGTGGGCCGAAGGGCCTGTTTCCGCGCTGTATCTCTAAACTAAAAGCATTTCCATCAAAACTTTCCCCCTCTCACCTTTCTCTACGCCCTCTAGTATTTTACATCTCCATCATCATGGGAGATAGGTTCTGACTGTGCGCCCTATCTTTGCCTCTCATAATTTTATATTCCTCTGGTTTCAATAGGCAATAGACAAGAGGTGGAGGAGTAGGCCATTCGGCCCTTCGAGCCAGCACCGCCATTCAATGTGATCATGGCTGATCATCCCCAATCAGTACCCCGTTCCTGCCTTCTCCCCATATCCCCTGACTCCGCTATCTTTAAGAGCCCTATCTAGCTCTCGATTGAAAGCATCCAGAGAACCGGCCTCCACAGCCCTCTGAGGCAGAGAATTCCACACTCACAACTCTCTGTGTGAAAAAGTGTTTCCTCGTCTGGGTTCTAAATGGCTTACCCCTTATTCTTAAACTGTGGCCCCTGGTCCTGGACTCCCCCAACATCGGGAACATTTCTCCCATTTTCTATGTTTCTAAGTTCTAGGATGTGGGAGGGGCGTGCGGACTTGCAGGTTATTTGCCCTCTGTAAAGTGTGTTTCCTCTGTGCATGGAGTGGATGTGAAAATGGGATGACATTGAACCAGTGTTTACTTTAGTTTAGTTTAGATATACAGCGCGGAAAACAGGCCCTTCGGCCCACCGAGTCCACACCAACGGGCGATCCCCGCACATTAACACCATCCTACACCCACAATTTTTACATTTTACCCAAGCCAATTAACCTACAAACCTGCACGTCTTTGGAGTGTGGGGGGAAACCGAAGATCTCGGAAGAAAACCCAAGCCGGCCACGGGGAGAGAACGTGCAAACTCCGTACAGACAGCGCCCCGAGGTCGGGATGGAACCCGGGTCTCCGGCGCTGCATTCGCTGTGAGGCGGCAACTCTGCCGCTGCGCCACCGTGACCGCCAGTTGTGATCAAGTGATCGCTGGTCGTCACGGACGCGATGGGCCCAAGGGCCTGTTTCCATGCTGTATCTCTGAACTAAACTCAAGTAAACTCAACAGCAAGCCCTGGCCTTTGTATGACCTCCTCCCTTCTTCCCCCCCCCCCCCCCCCCCCCTCCACCCCCTGCCCGTCGTACAGTGTGTAGGTGATAATTGTGTTTAATTCTCCACATTATCAGCTTGCCATCTCTAGACTACTGAACTCTCGCTGCACCTTAGCCGTGGTCACATTTGTTTTTGATGTCTGTACGTACGTTTTCTATATTGGTTTATCTAATCTCGAGCAGCATCGTGTAAATAAAGACGAGCAAGCAATCAGAGGAGACCTGCGTGCAGATAATCTAATCTCGTCCCCTCGTTGAAGAGCGGCTGACGTGATTATTCATGTCCACTGCCGTCGTGTGGGGTCCTGGGGTGGGGTTGGGGGGGGGGGGCGAGGTGCCGAACCTGGACGTCCCCTGAGGCCGTAAGGTCATAAGGATTAGGAGCAGAACTAGGCCATTCGGGCCCATCGAGTCTACTCTGCCGTTCAATCACGGCTGATCTGTCTCTCCCTCACAACCCCATCCTCCTGCCTGCTCCCCGTAACCCCTGACACCCGTGCGAATCCATTAGTTTGTACGTTCTTCCCCGCGACCTGCCAGCTGACGAGGGAGCGGGAGAGTCCAGGAGCAGAGGCCACAGCCTCAGAATTAAAGGGCGCTCTTTTAGAAAGGAGGTGAGGAGGAACTTCTTTAGTCAGAGGGCGGCGAATCTGTGGAACTCATTGCCACAGAGGGCTGCGGAGGCCAAGTCAATGGATATTTCCAAGGAAGAGATAGGCAAATTCTTGATCAGAATGGGTGTCAGGGGGTTATGGGGGGGAAGGCAGGAAAATGGGATTAGGAGGCAGAGATCAGTCGGCGACTGAATGGCGGAGTGGACTCGATGGGCCGAATGGCCTGATTCCCCCCTCACGATTTTGTACACCTCTGTAAGATCGCCCCTCATCCTCTGGCACTCCAAGGAATAGAGACCCAGCCTCCTTGCAATATTTCAGGCCCTTGAGTCCTGGCAACCTCTTTGGAAATCTTCCCTATACACTTACCAAGTTAATAATATCAGCCTTGCAGCAGAGTGACCAAAACCGAGCACAGTGTGCCAAATGCGGTCTCACCAATGTCTTGACAACTGTAACATGACATTCTTATTCAACTTTGTCTCAAACCAACATATCAGAGTGGACCCCGTTCCTGCCTTCTCCCCATATCCCCTGACTCCGCTATCTTTAAGAGCTCTATGTAGCTCTCTCTTGAAAACATCCAGTGAACTGGCCTCCACCGCCCCTGAGGCAGAGAATTCCACAGACTCACAACTCTCTGTGAGAAAAAGTGTTTCCTTATCTCCGTTCTAAATGGCTTACTCCTTATTCTTAAACTGTGGCCCCTGGTTCTGGACTCCCCGAACATCGGGAACATGTTTCCTGCCTCCAGCGTGTCCAAGCCCTTAATAATCTTATATGTTTCAATAAGATCCCCTCTCATCCTTCTAAACTCCAGAGTGTACAAGATCGCCGACCAGCGATCCCCGCACACTAGCACTATCCTACGCACACTGGGGACAATATATTTCACAGAAGCTTATTAACCTACACACCTGTATGCCTTGGGAGTGTGGGAGGAAACCGGAGATCCCGGAGAAAACCCACGCTGGTTACGGGGAGAACGTGCAAACTCTGTATAGGCAGCATGCACGAGCAGGATCGAACCCGGGTTCCCTGGAGCTGGAAGGCTGCAACATTCTACCGCGCATTAGAAAAATGAAATCAGAATAGCTGGCAACTTAGGAACTGCAAAGGAAATATAAAATTGACAAGGCTCCACCTAGCTGGTCTTCCAGTAGCTGCATGGTACAAGAGGAATGGAAACTGATGACTAACATGCAATAAAAACAGCTAAGAAAGTGCGATTTGTGGGCTCGATGGGTATGTTACTGCAACGTAGACCGGCTATGTTACTCCTCTGGTAATCCACTGTCCTGGATCAGCCAGAGGCCCACGGCAGCTAAATTCAGTTTAGCTTAGAGATACAGCGCGAAAACAGGCCCTTCGGCCCACCCAGTCCACGCCGACCAGCGCTCCCCGCACACTAACACTATCCTATACACCCACACGGGGGGCAATGTACACATCCACCAAGCCAATTAACCTCCAAACCTGCGCGTCTTTGGAGGGTGGGAGGAAACTGAAGCGCCCTGAAGGGGAGTCCAGAACCAGGGGCCACGGTTCAAGAATAAGGGGGAAGCCATTTAGAACGGAGATGAGGAAAACCTTTTTCACCCAGAGGGATGTGAGTCTGTGGAATTCTCCGCCTCAGAGGGCAGTGGGGGCCAATTCTCTGGATGCTTTCAAGAGAGAAGTAGATAAAGATAGCGGAGTCAAGGGATGTGGGGAGAAGGCAGGAACGGGGTACTATTTGTGGATGATCAGCCATGATCACAGTGAATGGCGCTGCTGGCTCGAGGGGCCGAATGGCCTCCTCCTGCACCTATTGTCTATTGTCTATTGTATATTGTCAGCCGGAGAAAACCCACACGGTTGCGGGGGAACGTACAAACTCCGTACAGACAGCACCTGTAGTCGGGATGGAACCCGGGTCTCTGGCGCTGTGAGGCAGCAACTCTACTGCTGTGCCCCCGTGCTGCCCTATTGGGATGCTTGATTGCAGATCCCCCCTGGGACCGCCGCGCATGCAGAGAGTCGCCCTGCTTGAGCGCCATCTTTCCAAACCGCTGAGTTACTCCAACACTTTCTATCATTCTCAGGGAGAATTCAATGTTCGGTCTCCCATGCCTGAGGAATTTTGGGCCCCATGCCTGAGGAAGGATGTGCCGGCTCCGGAGAGGGTCCAGAGGAGGTTTACAAGAACGATCCCAGGAGTGAGCGGGTTAACGTACGATGAGCGTTTGTCGGCGCTGGGCCTGTACTCGCTGGAGTTTAGAAGGATGAGCGGGACGGGGACCTCATTGAAACTTACCGAAGAGTGAAAGGCCTGGATAGAGTGGATGTGGAGAGGATGTTTCCACTAGTGCGAGAGTCTAGGACTAGAGGGCACAGCCTCACAATGAGAGGATTTTTATTTAGGAAGGGGAGGAGGAATTTCTTCAGTCAGAGGGTGGTGAATCTGTGGAATTCTTTGCCACAGAACGCTGTGGAGGCCAAGACAATGGATATTTTTAAAGCATAGATAGATAGATTCCTGATTAGTACGGGTGGCAGGGGTTATGGGGAGAAGGCAGGAGAATAGGGTTAGGAGGGAGAGATCAGCCATGATTGAATGGCGGAGTAGACTTGATGGGCCGAATGGCCTAATTAGGCTCCTATCACTTATGAATTTTCGACTGCTCCCGATTCATTGCAAGCCAGGACATCGCTCATTCCCATTATCAACTTAAAATAGATGGGTGTGGATGATTCACATGAGCAAAATTACTTAGCACTGAGGTAACAGCTAAATGGAACAGACGCCATTCCATTTAGACTGCCATGTTAACATTATCAGACTGATTGATGAAAGCCATTGACGCCACATCTCAAAGGTTTTACAGAGGCAAACCTTTCAGCCACGGGAACCTGTGGCAGTGCATCTGCCCCACACTGACTTCAGACTTTGCTTATCTGTCACAGTGTCGTTGTAGGGTCATGGAGGCACACAGCACGGAAACAGGCCCTTCGGCCCGACAGGTCCGTGCCGACCATCCCGGCCACTCCCATTTCCAGGGACTGATTCAGAGTCAGGTTTGCAGGAAGGAGCTGCTTGAACCGAAGACAGACACAAAAAGCAGGAGTAAAGGGGGTCACTTGCGCATCACGCAGGTGGCGCGCGAAGATTGTGCGGTTCCCAAAATCCTGGGGCGCCGCGCGTGACACTGCCTACGTCACCACCCACCATGCGTGCATCACCTGCGTCGTGGCGCGTAAATAATGTCGCACAAGCAACGCCCAAGTGGGACAGGCCCTTAACTCAGCGGGACAGGCAGCTGCTCTGGAGAAAAGGGATAGGTGACGTTTCGGGTCGAGACCTTTCTTCGCACAGGGACAGCTTTTTCCCAGCTGTTATCAGGCAACTGAACCATCCTACCACAACTGGAGAGCGGGGCTGAACCTATCTGATTGGAGACCCTTGGACTATTTTTGATTGGACTTTCATGGCCTAACGTGCACTATTCACGTTATTCCCTTTATCATGTTTCTGTACACTGTGGACGGCTCGATTGAATGAATGAATACGTTTATTGGCCAAGTATTCACATACAAGGAATTTGCCTTGGTGCTCCACCCACAAGTGACAACATGACATACAGTGACATAGAAACATAGAAATTAGGTGCAGGAGCAGGCCATTCGGCCCTTCGAGCCTGCACCGTCATTCAATATGATCATGGCTGATCATCCAACTCAGTATCCTGTACCTGCCTTCTCTCCATACCCCCTGATCCCTTCAGCCACAAGGGCCACATCCAACTCCCTCTTAAATATGGCCAACGAACTGGCCTCAATTACCTTCTGTGGCAGAGAATTCCACAGATTCACCACTCTCTGTGTGACAGTTAGGAATGACACATAAAACATTAATAACCATATAACCATATAACAATTACAGCACGGAAACAGGCCCTCTCGGCCCTTCCAGTCCGTGCCGATCATTTGTTTTCCGCTAGTCCCATCTACCTGCACTCAGACCATACCCCTCCATTCCCTTCCCGTCCATATACCTATCCTTAATAATAAAACATTATCGATTAAGCATGTGAATTAAATTAAATACCAGAGCAAAAGGAGGCTACTGATGGTGATCATGTCTTGTCTTTCTGCTGACTGGTTAGCACGCAACAAAAGCTTTTCACTGTACCTCAGTTCACGTGACCACAAACTAAACTCAAAGGCAAATTCCAGTCTCGCACCTTCTGCTTTTTCATCTCTGGCTGTTGTCCAATCGTCTGGCTATCAAAAACCACTCTCGCTTTGTTGTCTGAAGAAGGGTCTCAACCCGAAAAGTCACCTGTTCCTTCATTCCATAAATGCTGCCGCACCCGCTGAGTTTCTCCAGCATCTTTGTCTAACCAGGCTTTTGTTGAGTTTAGTTTCGAGATACATCGCGGAAACAGGCCCTTCAGCCCATTGAGTCCGCGCCGACCAGCGATCCCCGCACACTAACACCATCCTACACTCACGAGGGACAATTTACATTTACACCAAGCCCCTTAACCGACAAACCTGCACGTCTTTGGAGTGTGTGTGAGGAAACCGAAGTCCTCGGAGAAAACGTCACCTATCCATGTTCTCCACAGATGCTGCCTGACCTGCTGAGTTACTCCAGCACTTTGCATCCTTCTTATTTATTTATTTATTATTATTTTTTTTAAGTTTTTTTTTTAAGTTAAATTTTATTAAAGGCATGTACATATCCTGGTCCGAACCACTACAGACTTTGTTAAATGGTTATATATTAAATATCCAGGATTCCAGGGACTCCTCTACCAATGAAGCTGGGATCTACATTTATCGGTTACATATTAACATTGACTCTAATTATTTTTCAATAGACAGAAAAAATAAAGAAAAAGAGAAGAAAATTAGAAAAATAAAATAAACTATCCATAATACAACTTAGGAGATAGGTCCGTAGGTAAGAAAACATAACTATTCTTCTAGTCCTGGGTTCAAGCTTCCGTTAGGTATCAGCGCCGGTCCATTCTAACCCTTCAAATAATCTATGAACGGAGACCATATTCTAATACATAATTCTGGTTTGTCAATTAAATGAAATGTCACTTATTCGTGTTCTCCACAGATGCTGCCTGACCCGCTGAGTTACTCCAGCACTTTTAAAGCAGCATCTGCAGTCTCTTATTTGTACAAGAAGCCGGGTGATGTGTTCATAAGTTCATAAATTCAGACATTCCCGGACGAGAAATAGGCCATTCGGCCCATCAAGTCTACACCATTCAATCATGGCTGATCTATCTTTCCCTCTCAACCCCATTCTCCTGCCTTCTCCCCATAACCCCTGGCAATGAATTCCACAGGTTTTTTCTGGCTTCACCTTGCTCTAAACGCTATTCCCTTATCATTCTAAACAGCTCGATTGTAATCATGTGTTAAAGAAGGAACTGCAGATGCTGGAGAATCGAGGGGACACAAAAGGCTGGAGAAACTCAGCGGGTGCAGCAGCATCTAAGGAGCGAAGGAGATAGGCAACGTTTCGGGTCAAGACCCTTCTTCAGACTGGTCAGGGATCAGGGAAACGAGAGATATAGACGGTGATGTGGAGAGATAAAGAACAATGAATGAAAGATATGCAAAAAAGTATCTTAAAAAAAAAAAATACAAAAAAGTATCGATGAATAAAGGGAACAAGCCAATGAAAGCTGTTTGTGGTGTGAAAATGAGAAGCTTTTTTTTGTTTAGTGCGACTAGGGTGGGGGGGAGAGATAGAGAGAGAGGGAATGCCAGGGCCCGAGGGGCTGAGGGAGAGGTGGGAAGGGGAGGAGACAGCAAGGGTTAACAGAATTGAGAAAATTTCAATCTTCAAGCCCAGAGGATGCAGACTCCCCAAGCGGAATATGAGGTGCTGTTCCTCCAACTTGCGGTGTTCTCACATCTGGCCGTGGAGGATGCCCAGGACCGAGAGGCGTCGGATACGGAATGGGAGGGGGAGTTGAAGGCTGAGCCACCAGGAGGTCGGGTTGGAGAAGTGTTCGGCGAAACGATCGCCAAGACTCCGCTAGGTCGCACGATATAGATCATCTGGCATCTGGAGCAGCGGATGCAGTAGATGAGGTTGGAGGAGGTGCAGAGTGAACCTCTGTCGGACCTGGAAAGACTGCTTGTGTCCCTGAAAGGAGTGGAGGGGGGAGGTGAAGGGACAAGTGTAGCATTTCTTGCGGTTGCAAGGGAAAGTGCCCGGGGAAGGGGTGGAGCGGGAGGGGGGGAAGAATTGACAAGGAGTTGCGGAGGGAGCGGTCTTTGCGGAAGGCAGACGGGGGGGAGATGGGAAGATGTGGCGGGTGGAGGGGTCACGTGGAGGTGGCGAAACTGGCGGAGGACTATGGTTGTATTTGCCGGCTGGTGGTGGGGTGGGATGGGGTGAAAGGTGAGGACCAGGGGGACTCTGCCCTTGTTGCGAGGGGGAATGGGAAGAGAGGGCAGTGTTGTCGGGGTATGGATGAGACCGTGGTGCGAGCTTCATCTATAGTGGGGGAGGGGAATCCCGTTTTCTGAAGAATGAGCACATTTGTAATGACCTGGTGTGGAACACCTCATCCTGGGGAGCAGATGCGGCGTAGATGGAGGAATTGGGAATAGGGGATGGAGTCCTTACAGGAAGCAGGGTGGGAGGAAGAGTAGTCCAGGTAGCTGTGGGAGTCAGTTGGTTTGTAGTGGATGTCGGTCAGGAGTGTATCACCTGCAATAGAGATAGTGAGGTCAAGGAATGGTAGGGAAATGTCGGAAATGGTCGGAAATGGTCAAGTGTATTTGAGTGCTGGATGGAAGTTGGTGGTGAAATGGATGAAGTCAGTCAGTTGTGTGTGGGTGCAGGAGGTGACACCAAAGGATTGTAATCATGTATTGTCTTTCCACTGACTGGATAGCACGCAACAAAAGCTTTTCACTGTACCTCGGCACACGTGACAATAAACTGAACTGTAAAACTATAAACTAAACGGTGAAAGATTCACCCTCTGACTAAAGAAATTCTTCCTCATCTCCTTTCTAAAGGAGCGTCCTTTCATTCTGAGGCGATGAACTGTGGTCCTAGACTCTCCCACTAGTGGAAACATCCTCTCCACATCCACTCTATCCAGGCCTCTCACTGTTCGAATTAATAGATTAAATAAATTAATGGTTTGAAAGTAAACTGAAGCCACAATGTGCTGAAAATGCAAAATCCACTAATCCTTGTATTTCCAAGAATCTCTGGTTTCACATCAGATTGCCAGACCCTGTGTCTTTTTCTTTCCGACAGATTAAACCTAATTGGCAAAAGCACGGGTATGATATGAGGAATACGTCTTTCACATGAGTGGTTCTGATGAAGAGAACATGCATTTTTATTTGTCACATTCAACAGTAGCTGGGCACTTCTACTTTAGCGAATAGACAATAGGTGCGGGAGTAGGCCTTTCCGCCCTTCGAGCCAGCACCGCCATTCAATGTGATCATGGCTGATCATCCCCAATCAGTACCCCGTTCCTGCCTTCCCCCCATATCCCCTGACTCCGCTATCTTTAAGAGCTCTATCTAACTCTCTCTTGAAAGCATCCAGAGAACCTGCCTTCAACGCCCTCTGAGGCAGAGAATTCCACACTCACAACTCTCTGTGTGAAAACGTTTTTCCTCATCTCCGTTCTAAATGGCTTACTCCTTATTCTTAAACTGTGGCCCCTGGTTCTGGACTCCCCCAACATCGGGAACATGTTTCCTGCCTCTTGCGTGTCCAAACCCTTAATAATCTTTTATGATTCAATAAGATCGCCTCTTATCTTTCTAAATTCCAGAGTATACAAATCCAGCCGCTCAATTTTTTCAACATATGACAGTCCCGCCATCCCGCCAGTAACCTGGTGAACCTACGCTGCACTCCCTTAATAGCAAGAATGTCCTTGCTCAAATTTCACCAAAACTGCACACAATACTCCAGATGATACAGAGAAAGGTTGAACAAGTTAGGTCTTTATTCTTTGGAGCGCAGAAGGTTAAGGGGGGACTTGATTGAGGTCTTTAAAATGATGAAAGGGATAGACAGAGTTGACGTGGATAAGCTTTTCCCATTGAGGGTAGGGAAGATTCAAACAAGAGGGCATGACATGAGAATTAAGGGACAGAAGTTTAGGGGTAACGTGAGGGGGAACTTCTTTACTCAGAGGGTGGTGGCTGTGTGGAATGAGCTTCCAGCAGAAGTGGTGGAGGCAGGATCGATTTTAACATCTAAAAGTAAAGTGGATAGATATATGGAAGGGAAGGGAATGGAGGGGTATGGTCTGAGTGCAGGTAGATGGGACTAGGGGAAAACAAATGGTCGGCACGGACTGGAAGGGCCGAGAGGGCCTGTTTCCGTGCTGTAATTGTTATATGGTTATATGTGGTCTCACTGGGGCCCTGTACAACTGCAGAAGGACCTCTTTGCTCCTCTGCTCAACTACTCTTGTTATGAAGGTCAACATGCCATTCGCTTTCTTCACTGCCTGCTGTACCTGCATGCTTACTTTCATAGACTGATGAACAAGGACCCCCAGATCCCGTTGTACTTCCCCTTTTCCCAACTTGACTCCATTTAGATAATAATCTGCCTTCCTGTTTTTGCCACCAAAGTGGATAACCTCACACTTATCCACATTAAACTGCATCTGTAGTTTAGAGATACAGCGTGGAAACAGGCCCTTCAGCCCATCGATTCCGTGCCGACCATAGATCACCGCATACACTAGCATTATCCAACACACTAGGGACAATTTACAACTTGTACCAATTAGCCGACGAACCTGCACGTCTTTGGAGTGTGGGAGGAAACCGGAGCACCTGGGGAAAACCCACGCAGGTCACGGGGAGAACGTACAAACTCCGTACAGACAGCGCCCGCAGTCAGGATAGAACCCGGGTCTCTGGCGCTGTGAGGCAACACTTAGAAACATAGAAATATAGAAAATAGTAGCAGGAGGAGGCCATTCGGCCCTTCGAGCCAGCACCGCCTTTCATTGCGATCACGGCTGATCGTCCCCAATCACTAACCCGTGCCTGCCTTCTCCCCATATCCCTTGACTCCACTAGCCCCTAGAGCTCTATCCAACTCTCTCTTAAATCCATCCAGTAATTTGGCCTCCGCTGCCCTCTGTGGCAGGGAATTCCACAAATTCACAACTCTCTGGGTGAAAACGGTTTTTTTCCACCTCAGTCTTAAATGGCCTCCCCTTTATTCTAAGACTGTCCTAATTCTACCACTGCGCCACCTTGCCTCCATTTAACCTTCAGGGATAGGAAAGGTATAGTGTGATATGGGCCAAATGTGGGCAAGTGTGACTAGTGTAGATGGGGCACCTTGGTCAGCGTAGACAAGTTGGGCCGTAGGGCCTGTTTGCGCTGTATGACTCTGACTCCGTATCACTCTTCCTCCATATCCTTCAACTAAACTGCGCAGAAGATATCACTTTAGCTCTTCATGTGGAGGAAGGAACTGCAGATGCTGGTTTAACCCAAACATAGACACAAAAAGCTGGAGTAACTCAGCGGGACCGGCAACGTCTCTGGAGAGAAGGAATGGGTGACGTTTCGGGGCGAGTCCCTTCTTCAGACTGGACGTCACCTATTCCTTTTCTCCAGAATGCTGGATGACTCCATGACTCTGTGAGTGGCAATGGAAGTGTCAAAGTCTATGGAAGTGTCAAAGGCGTAGCTTAAAGGTGAAAGGGGGAAAGTTTTAAAAAGATGTGCAGAGAAAGAAGGTTTTCTGCTGTCAGGGGCGGTGTTGAGGCAGGTACGATGGTGGCGTTTAAGAGGCTTTTAGATGGGCACATGGATTTGCAGGGAATGGAGGGAAATGGATCACGTACAGGCAGATAGGATAATGACCAGAGCATTATGATCGTCGAGGACATTGACATTTAGATCAAAAGTGAAAAGGAGCCGAATTAGGCCATTCGCCCCGATCAAGGCAAGGCAAATGTATTTACACAGCACCATTCGTACAAGCAGCAATTCATAGTGCTTTACAAAAGAAACAAAGGAATAACATAGTAAAAAGTCAGCAGAACAGCCATACAACACAGGACAACAAAATAGCCAATAGTCAAAAATGACAACACAAGCTATAAGACAAATGCATGAATAGTCACTAAAACAATAAAACGATTTTAAAAGCACATAAAAGGGATAAGATTAGAAGGTTAAGATTACCTGCATGTTGGGTTATGGAAAAGCTACAGTAAACAACAGTGTTTTTAGGCCTGATTTAAATGAGCTTACAGTCTGCACACACCTGAGGTGTTCAGGGAGCTTGTTCCACAGGTGTGGAGCATGAAAACTGAACGCTGCTTCAGCCTTTTTAGTTCTGACCCTGGGAACACAGAGTGAACCTGTCCCTGAAGGCCCGAGGAGTCTAGGTGCCTCACATCCACCAAGAAGGTCAGAGATGTATTTTGGACCCAGCCCATTCAGTGCCTTGTCGGCCAGTAACAGAATTTTAAAATCTATCCTTTTACACACAGGGAGCCAGAAGCATGCAAACCCCGCACAGACAGCACCCGAGGTCAGGATCGAACCTGGGTCTCTGCAATTGTTCGGCAGCAGCTGTACCATTTTCTTCGACTTACCTGTGGTGGAATCCCCACGTGTCTTGGCATCATTTCAACCGTATTGCAGAAATTTAAAACCAATTTTAGGCAATGTCAGACTGGAGGAATTCCCCTTCAAAATAATTGCATCATAAGAGCAACATCTTGCCCAGACATAACTACAGCTCAGCCTCACCAGTGCCCTCTCCCACTGCCGATAGATAGCATCCTGTGGCGTTGCTTAGCGTTTGGAAATACAGCTTGGAAACAGGCCATTCAGCCCATTGATTATATCATTGGTCAGCCATTCACACTCGAGTTATAGAGCCACAGAGTGATGCCGTGTGGAAACAGGCCCTCCGGCCCCGCTTGCCCACACCGGCCAACATGTCCCAGCTACACCAGCCGCACCTGGCCGCATGTGGTCCTCATCCCTCCAAACCAGTCCTATCCATGCATTTGTTCAAAATACAATGATGCCGGCTTTTGACTCAAAATGCTGGAGTAACTCAGCGGGACCGGCAGCATCTCTGGAGAGAAGGAATGGGTGACGTTTCCGGTCGAGACCCTTTCTTCAGACTGAGAGCCAGGGGATTGGGAAACTAGAGATATGAAAGGGTAAGGTGTGAAAATGGCAGATCCAAGCAGAAGACAATCAAGGAAATGTTGAATGGTTCATTGATGGCTGAGGGGAAGGAGACAACAAACCAGTACAAACCAGTCGGAGTCCTAGGATGGGAGAGGGGCGGAGAGAGAGGGAAAGCAAGGATTACTTGAAGTTAGAGAAGTCAATGTTCATCCCGCTAGGGTGCGAGCTGCGCAAGCAAAATATGAGGTGCTGTTCCTCCAATTTGCGCTGGGCCTCACTCTGGCAATGGAGGAGGCCCAGGACAGAAAGGTCAGTGTGGGAATGGGAGGGGGAGTTGAAGTGTTTAGCCAACGGCAGATCAGGTAGGTCCAGGCGGACTGAGCGGAGGTGCTCAGCGAAATGATCGCCCAGTCTGCGCTTGGTCTCGCCGATATACAGGAGTCCTTACATAACTGGGACCTGGAAATCGAGGGCATTAGAAGCTGACAGGTGCACACCAGCTTCTGCGGGATATAAACACTCAATCATTTCCTGCTGCAGATATTAGCTTCCGTGCTGGGGTCGCAATAATTAAACATCTGTTGTCGCTTCCTCTCCCGACAAACCTGGAACAATTGCGCTCAAGGACAGACTAGTGCGGAGCTACAATAGCCTGGTGTACGAGGGGACCATGTCGAGCCGCAGAGACCCGCAAGCCTGGAGTGTGTGCTGGGGTCAACATCAAAACCACTGATCTCAGCTCGGACCATAAGCAGCGAGTTTAGTTTAGGAAGGGACTGCAGATGCTGGTTTAAACCATGCATGTAAGCATGCAGGCACGGCAGGCAGTGAAGAAAGGGAATGGCATGTTGGCCTTTATAACAAGAGGAGTCGAGTATAGGAGCAAAGAGGTCCTTCTGCAGCTGTGCAGGGCCCGAGTGAGACCACACCTGGAGTGTTGTGTGCAGTGTTAGTCCCCTAATTTGAGGAAGGACATTCTTGCTATTGAGGGAGTGCAGCGTAGGTTTACAGGGTTAATTCCCGGGATGGCGGGACTGTCATATGCTGAGAGAATGGAGCAGCTGGGCTTGTACACTCTGGAATTTAGAAGGATGAGAGGGGATCTTATTGAAACATATAAGATTGTTAAGGGTTTGGAACCGCTGGAGGCAGGAAACATGTTCCCGTTGTTGGGGGGAGTCCAGAACCAGGGCCACAGTTTAAGAATAAGAGTAAGCCATCCCGGGAATTAACCTTGTAAACCTACGCTGCACTCCCTCAATTGCAAGAATCTCCTTCCTCAAATTAGGGGACCAGAAGTGCACACAATACTCCAGGTGTGGTCTCACTAGGGCCCTGTACGACTGCAGAAGGACCTCTTTGCTCCTATACTCAACTCCTCTTGTTATGAAGGCCAACATGCCATTCGCTTTCTTCACTGCCTGCTGTACCTGCATGCTTACTTTCATAGACTGATGTCCAAGGACCCCCAGATCCCATTGTACTTTTCCCAACTTGATGCCATTTAGTTTATAAATCTGCCTTCCTGTTTTTACTACCAAAGTGGATAACCTCACATTTCTCCACATTAAACTTCATCTGCCATGCATCCGCCCACTCCCCCAACCTGTCCAAGTCACCCTGCATTCCCATAGCATCCTCCGCACAGTTCACACTGCCACCCAGCTTTAATTCCTTCATCTAAATACATAACATAGGCAGTCGAACACGGGAACAGGCCCTTCGGCCCACGATGCTCGGATAGAGTGGATGTGGAGAGGATGTTTCCACCAGTGGGAGAGTCTAGGACCAGAGGTCACAGCCTCAGGATTAAAGGACGTCCTTTTAGGATGGAGATGAGGAGGAATTTCTTTAGTCAGAGGGTGGTGAATCTGTGGAATTCTTCGCTACAGAAGGCTGTGGAGGCCAAACCCATGGATATGTTTAAGCAGAGATTGATAGATTGTTGATTAGTGCAGGTGTCAGAGGTTATGGGGAGCAGGCGGGAGGGAGGGAGAGATAAATCAGCCATGATTGATCGGCCACCAAATGGCCTCATTCTGCTCCTATCACTTTTGACCTTCTGACACAAAGGTCCAAGACCACAAGAAATTGCAGCGAATTGTGGACGCAGCCCAGACCATCGCACAAACCAACCTCCCTTCCATTGGCTCCATCTACACCTCACGCTGCCTCGGCAAGGCCAGCAGCATCATCAAGGACCAGTCTCACCCCCGGCCTCTCCCTCATCTCCCCTCTCCCATCGGGCAAGAGGTACATAAGTGTGAAAGCGCGCACCCCCAGATTCAGAGACAGTTTCTTCCCGGCTGTTATCAGGCGACTGAACCATCCTACCACAACCAGAGAGCGGTGCTGAACTACTATCTACCTCATTGGTGACCCTCGGACTATCCTTGATCGGACTTTGCTGGCTTTACCTTGCACTAAACGTTATTCCCTTAACCTGTATCTGTACACTGTAAATGGCTCGATTGTAATCATGTATTGTCTTTCCGCTGACTAGATAGCACGCAACAAAAGCTTTTCACTGTACCTCAGTACACGTGGCAATACACTAAACTGTAAACAAAAGTGCTGGAGTAACTCAGCACCTCAGGCAGCATCTCTGGAGAACAAAATGCTGAGAAAAATGGGAAAAAGATCAATGTTCTCCAGAGATGCTGCCTGACCCGCTGAGTTACTCCAGAACGTTGTGCCTATCTTCTGTATAAACCAGCATCTGCAGTTCCCTCCTGCGCAAGTGAGAAGTGGGCGCAGGCGAGGGGGCTTGTGATAGGCAGGTGTGGGAACAAAGGCCAGAGATAAGAGCAGAAGCTGCGAGACTGACGTTTGGAGAGTTGCAAATTGTGAAGCCAGAGGAAAGAATGGAGGGAAGGGGGGTGGGAGGAAAACGTTCGGTACGAGTCCAGGTTTGGCACAGGGGAGGGGAGGGGAGGGGGGGGGGGGGGAAATGGGAGGTTATTAATGCCTGATGCAGAGATGCTGCCTGACCAACGGAGTTACTCCAACACTTTGTGTTTGCTTTAAAGGAAAGGAAAGACAGGTGTGGACATAATCCTTAATCAGGATTGAAGGCTTTATCATAAGGTCGTGAGTGTTAGGAGCAGAATTAGGCCATTCGCTCCATCGAGTCTACTCCGTCATTCAATCATGGCTGATCTATCTCTCCTTGCTAACCCCATTCTGATTCTTGGGATGTCAGGACTTTCATAGGAAGAAAGACTGGATAGACTCGGCTTGTACTCGCTAGAATTTAGAAGATTGAGGGGGGATTCTTATAGAAACTTACAAAATTCTTAAGGGATTGGACAGGCTAGATGCAGGAAGATTGCTCCCGATGCTGGGGAAGTCCAGATACAAGGGGTCACAGTTGAAGGATAAGGGGGAAATCCTTTAGGACCGAGATGAGAAAATCGTTTTTCACACGGAGAGTGGTGAATCTGTGGAATTCTCTGCCACAGAAGGTAGTTGAGGCCAGTTCATTGGCTACATTTAAGAGGGAGTTAGATGTGGCCCTTGTGGCTAAAGGGATCAGGGGGTACGGAGAGAAGGCAGGTACAGGATACTGAGTTGGATGATCAGCCATGATCATATTGAATGGCGGTGCAGGCTCGAAGGGCCGAATGGCCTACTCCTGCACTTATTTTCTATATTTCTATGTTTCTATTCTCCTGCCATCTCCCCACAACGAGAGCTAAATATAACTCTCTGCCTTCTGTGGCAGAGAATTCCACAGATTCACAACTCTCTGGGTGAAAAATATTTTCCTCATCTTAGTCATTAATGGTCTAGCCCTTATTCTTAATCTGTGACCCTTGGTTCTGGACTCCCCCAACATCGGGAACATTTTTCCATATCTAGCCTGACAATCCTTTAAGAATTTTATAAGTTTCTGTGAGGAGTATTGAGGGAGTGCAGTGTAGGTTCACAAGGTTAATTCCTGGGATGACATGACTGTTCTATGTTGATAGAACGGAGCGACTGGATTGTATGTTCTGGAAGTTAGAAGGATGAGAGGGGATCCTTATTGCAACATATAAGTCCAGAACCAGGGGCCACAGTTTTTAAGAATAAGGGGGAAGCCATTTAGAACGGAGATGAGGAAACACATTTTCACGGAGAGGGTTGTGAATCTGTGGAGTTCTCTGCCTCAGAAGGCGGTGGAGGCCAATTCTCTGGATGCTTTCAAGAGAGAGTTAGATAGGGCTCTTAAAGATAGCGGAGTGGGGATATGGGGAGAAGGCAGGAACGGGGTACTGATTGGGGATGATCAGCCATGATCATATTGAATGGCGGTGCTGGCTCGAAGGGCCGAATGGCCGACTCCTGCGCCTATTGTCTATTGTCTATTGTCTATTGAGATCTCCTCTCATCCTTCTAAATTCCAGTTACTCCAGAATCTTTTGGTTCTTGGTTCCCCTTCTGCCTCTCCTTGCAAGATACTTGTCTTGACGAGCTCGAACATGGAATTCAAGCGCAAGAGGTCATGGAAAATTGGTCGGGCTACAGCTGGTGCACTTAGTGCACTTCTGGGAATATCGGAAGGAGGTGATTTCACAGGATGTGTGACGAGATGAATCACCAGGATATAACATGAGATGAGGCATTTCAGTTATAAAGAGGGACTGGAAAATATACATTTGCTTTCAGTTGAGCACAAGTGGCGGAGAACGAACCTGAAAGGAGTGCAACGTAGGTTCACCAGGTTAATTCCCGACATTGTGGGACTGTTATATGTTTATAGATTGGAGCTGCTGGGCTTGTATACTCTGGAGTTTAGAAGGATCAGAGGGGATCTAATTGAAACATATAAGATTATTAAGGGTTTGGACAAGCTAGTGGCAGGAAACATGTTCCCGATGTTGGGGGAGTCCAGAACCAGGGGCCACAGTTTAAGAATAAGGGGTAAGCCATTTAGAACAGAGATGAGGAAATACTTTTTCTCACAGAGAGTTGTGAGTCTGTGGAATTCTCTGCTTCAGAGGGCGGTGGAGGCCGGTTCTCTGGATACTTTCAAGAGAGAGCTAGATAGGGCTCTTAAAAATAGCGGAGTCAGGGGATATGGGGAGAAGGCAGGAACGGGGTACTGATTGGGGATGATCAGCCATGATCACATTGAAAGGTGGCGCTGGGTCGAAGGGCCGAATGGCCTCCTCCTGCACCTATTGTCTATTGAATAACTTGCACAAAATTAGGAGGGGCATTGATATGCTTGATAGTAGGAATCTCTTCCACATGGCAGTCATAGAGTCATAGAGCGATACGGTGTGGAAACAGGCCCTTCAGCCCAACTTGCCCACACCAGCCAACAATGTCCCAACTACACTAGTCCCACCTGCCTGTGCTTGGTCCATAACCCTCCAAACCTGTCCTTATCCATGTACCTGTCTAACTGTTTCTTAAAG
Source organism: Okamejei kenojei (assembly GCA_035221665.1). Lineage (NCBI taxonomy): Eukaryota > Metazoa > Chordata > Chondrichthyes > Rajiformes > Rajidae > Okamejei > Okamejei kenojei. The sequence continues at coordinate 191,156,017 of CM069131.1, forward strand.
GTTGGGATAATCCCGGCCTCAACTACCTCCTCTGGCAGCTTGTTCCATACACCCACCACCCTTTGCGTTACCCCCCAGATTCCTATTACATTTTTTCCCCTTCACCTTGAACCTATGTCCTCTGGTCCTCGATTCCCCCGATCTGGGCAAGAGACTCTGTGCGTCCACCCGATCTATTCCTCTCATGATTTTATACACCTCGATAAGATCACCCCCTCACCCTCCTGCGCTCCAAGGAATAGAGACCCAGCCTGCTCAAGCTCTCCCGACAGAAACAGTTAGACAGGTACATGGACAGGACAGGTTTAGAGGGTTATGGACCAAGAGCAGTCAAGTGGGACTAGTGTAGCTGGGACATTGTTGGCCGGTGAAGGCGAGTGGAGCCAAAGGGCCTGTTTCCACACCGTATCACTCTGTAACTCTACAGCTCACACCCTCTAGTCCTGGCAACATCCCCGTAAGTCTTCTCTGAACCCTTTCAAGCTTGACAATATCTTTCCTATCACATGGTGCCCAGAACTGAGCACAATATTCTAAATGCGGTCTCACCAACGTCCTATACAACTGCAACAAGACCTCCCAACTTCTAAACTCAGCGACATGACCTCCCAACTTCTATACTCAATGGATAAAACCAGGGGGCATGTTCATGCGTCTCCCCTCCCCACCCTAGTTGTCCCACAAGCTCCACTGTTCTCCTCCTTGTATCCCTCCTGTTAACACATCTTTCACCAGCCAACAATCGACCATTGTGGGCTCCACCCTTCCTTGGTCATCTGTTGCCGGCCCTGATGTGTTCTGGCCTCTTCTCTCCTCCAGTTTATTCCCCCCTCAATGGAATATTTCATTGTCACATGAGGCAAGGCACAGTGAATGCCTTTGTTGGCACCACCTCTACTTTCAGTGTGAAGAAGGGTTCCGACCCGAAACGTCACCTGTTCTATTTCTCCAGAGATGCTGGCTGACCGCGCTGAGCTACTCCAGCATTTTGTGTCTATCGGTGAACTTCACCCGGTGTTCTGGATCCCCCCCCCCCCCCCAGCCCAACGCTGCGAAGACAGACAGGTTTGTAGGTGAATTGGATTGGTCAAATTTGGAATTTGTCCCGGGGTGCGTAGGATAGTGTTAGTGCGCGGGGATCGCTGGTCGGCAGGACGAAGGGCCTGTTTCCGCGCTGTATCTCTGAACTGAAAGATGCTGCCTGACCTGCTGAGTTACTCCGGCACTTTAAGCCTATCAGAGTACCTCCCTGCCCAACCTGCCCACACCGGCCGACATGCCACATCTACACAAGTCCAACCTGCCTGCGTGTGGCCCATATCCCGCTAAACCTGTCCTATCCATGTACCTTGCCACAGAAGGCGTTGGGGGCCGTTAGTGGATATATTTAAGGCAGAGATTGATAGATTTTTGATTAGTACGGGTGTCAGGGGTTATGGGGAGAGGGCAGGAGAATGGGGTTAGGAGGGTGGGATAGATCAGCCATGATTAATCCCAAAATGGTGGAGTAGAATTGATGGGCCGAATGGCCTAATTCATCTCCTATCCCTTATGACCTTAGGCCCTTACCTGTCAAATTGTTTCTTAAACGTTGAGATAGGCACTGCCTCAACTACCTCCTCGTTCCATGCACCCACCTCCCTTTGTGCGAAAAGGTTATTCCTCGGGTACCTGTTAAATATTTTCCCCAGAGTTGCTGCCTGACCCGCTGAGTTACTCCAGCACTCTGTGAAACGTCACCTATCCATGTTCTCCACAGATGCTGCCTGACCCGCTGAGTTTACCCCAGCACTCTGTGAAACGTCACCTATCCATGTTTCTCCACAGATGCTGCCTGACCCGCTGAGTTGGCCCCAGCACTCTGTGAAACGTCACCTATCCATGTTCTCCACAGATGCTGCCTGACCCGCTGAGTTACTCCAGCACTCTGTGAAACGTCACCTATCCATGTTCTCCACAGATGCTGCCTGACCCGCTGAGTTGCTCCAGCACTCTGTGAAACGTCACCTATCCATGTTCTCCACAGATGCTGCCTGACCCGCTGAGTTACCCCAGCACTCTGTGAAACGTCACCTATCCATGTTCTCCACAGATGCTGCCTGACCCGCTGAGTTACTCCAGCACTCTGTGAAACGTCACCTATCCATGTTCTCCACAGATGCTGCCTGACCCGCTGAGTTACCCCAGCACTCTGTGAAACGTCACCTATCCATGTTCTCCACAGATGCTGCCTGACCCCCGCTAGGTTACCCCAGCACTCTGTGAAACGCCATCTATCCATGTTCCCCACAGATGCTGCCTGACTGACCCGCTGAGTTACTCCAGCACTCTGTGAAACGTCACCTATCCATGTTCTCCACAGATGCTGCCTGACCCGCTGAGTTACTCCAGCACTCTGTGTTCTATGCAAGAATCCTGCATGCTTTATTAGTCACCGCAAGAAAATAGACCACCAAGCCCCTCACGCATTTAGGAAATCTTTTGGAAAAGATTTTATGAGGCGTCGGGCAGAACTGGATTTAAAGGGAATTATTTTGTGTGCCTCCATGGAGTTAATGGCCTTTTTCCTTGGCAGAAGGTCTGGTGATTCACAAAACCATCAGCGTGGCATTGTGCAGTGCACTGCCACATTCCCAACAAGGTTTGCATGGCCGTGCCAAGATAGTTTCCTGCACAGAAGGTATCTTTAGCTCCTTGTAAATATTGACATACTCCCAGAGGAAGAGAGGGCCAGCACAGGAGCAAGTGGAGACAGGCAGAAAATGCTGGAGCAACTCAGCGGGACAGGCGGCATCTCTGGAGAGAAGGAATGGGTGACGTCACCCATTCAGTCTGAAGAAGGGTCTCGACTCGAAAAGTCACCCATTCCTTCTCTCCAGAGATGCTGCCTGAGTCCTTCTGAGTTACTCCAGCTTTTTGGGTCTATCTTCGGTTTAAACCGGCATCTGCAGTTCCTTCCCACACAGAAGGAAGTGGACACGGTGAGGGCTTGGCAACAGGTCAAAAGTGAAAGGAGCAGAATTAGGCCACTCGGCCCATCAAGCCTACTCCGCCATTCAATCATGGCTGATCCATCTCTCCCTCCTCACCCCATTCTCCTGCCTTCTCCCGATAACCCCTGACACCCGTACTAATCAAGAATCTATCTACCTTTGACTTAAAAATATCCACTGACTTGGCCTCCACAGCCTTCTGTGGCAAAGAATCCCACAGATTCACCACCCTCTGACTCAAAAAATTCCTCCTCATCTCCTTCCAAAAGGAACCTCCTTTAATTCTGAGGCTGTGCCCTCTGGTCCTAGACGCTCCCACTAATGGAAACGTTCTCACCACACCGACTCTATCCAAGCCTTTCTCTATTCGAACAGCTATAATACTTCAGGAAAAGGAACAAACCCAACTCTCTGTGATCACAAGGAACTGCAGATGCTGGCTTACCCAAAAAGATGCAAAGGGCTGGAGTAACTCAGCGAGTCAGGCAGCAATCTCTGGAGAACGTGGACTGGTGGCGTTTCGGGTCGGGACCTTTCTTCCGATCCGAACCGTCAGCTATTCACGTCCTCCTGGGATGCTGCCTGACCCGCTGAGTTTTAGTTCAGAGATACAGGGTGGAAACCAGCCAGTCCGTGCGACCAGCCATCCCCGCGCAACAAACCCCTTTCCGGCAATAGGGACAATTTATAATTTCCCCAAGGCCAATTAACCTGCAGACCTGCATGGCTTTGGAGTGTGGGAGGAAACTGGAGCACCCGGAGAAAACCCAAGCAGGTCACGGGGGGAACGTGCAAACTCCTTACGAGCGTGGGACTCTGGCGTCGTGAGGCAGCAACTCTACCGCTGCCCCTTTCGAGTTACTCCGCCGCTTTGTGTCTTTTCCAGCTCTCCCATTTCCTCACATAGTCAGAGAGACAGACAGCATGGAAACATGCCCTTTGGCCCAAGTCACCAATGTCGGCCATGATGCCCCATCTAAGCTATTTCCATGTACCCGCAATTGACCCATATCCCGCTCAACTTTTCCGATCCATATTCCTGTCCAAGTGTCTGTTAAATATTGTTCTTGTACTAGCCTTAACGACCTCCTCTGGCAGCTTGCTCCACAACCTCTGAGAGAAGAAATTGCCTCACAAATTCCTATTAACTCTTTCCCTTCACAGTTTAAACCTATTGTCCTCCGGAAGGAGCTTGATTCCTCTACCCTGCGTAAAAAGGAGTAGATCGGGTAGACGCACACTGGCTCTGGCCCAGAGTAGAGGATTCGACGACCAGAGGACCGTAGGTTTAAGATTTGAAAGGAATCCGAGGGGTAACTTTTCCACACAAAGGGTGCTGGGTGTATGGCACGAACTGTCAGAGGAGGTAGTTGAGGCTGGGACTATCGCAATGTTTGAGAAACAGTACATGGACAGGACAGGTTTGGAGAGATACAGTTACGTTGGCGTACAACGAATGCAGCGCCGGAGACCCGGGTTCGGGCGCGGAGTTTGTACGTTCTCCCCGTGACCTGCGTGGGTTTTCTCCGAGATCTTTGGTTTCCTCCCACACTCCAAAGACGTGCAGGTTTGTAGGTTAATCGGCTTGGTAAATTTTTTTTTTTTAATTGTAAGTTGTCCCTCGTGTGTGTGGGATAGTGTTAGTTTTTTGGTAGGTGGTTCCGTTTGTTGAAGGGCCTGTTTCCATGCTGTATCTATCTCTAGAGGCTAAAGCCTGTGCCAAACATGATGCCAAGTTAACAGTATGGATGAGGCCAGTTTATAGAGTAATGGGGACATCTCGCACCTAAACAGGCCCTTAGTCCCAACATCTCACAGAAACACATAAAATGGCGATCTTATAGAAACATATAAAATGATTAAGGGATTGGACAGGCTAGATGCAGGAAAATTGTTCCCGATGTTGGGGCGGTCACGGTGGCGCAGCGGTAGAGTTGCCGCCTTACAGCGAATGCAGCGCCGGAGACCCGGGTTCGATCCCGACTACGGGTGCTGTCTGTACGGAGTTTGTACCTTCTCCCCGTGACCTGCGTGGGTTTTCTCTGCCATCTTAGGTTTCCTCCCACACGCCAAAGGCGCGCAGGTTATTAGGTTCATTGGCTTGGTATAAATGTAAAAAAATGTCCCGAGAGGGTGTAGGGTAGTGTGAGTGTGCGGGGATCGCTGGTCGGCGCGGACCCGGTGGGCCGAAGGGCCTGTTTCCGCGCTGTATCCCTAAACTAAATAAAAAGATATGGGCCCAAACACAGGCAAGTGGGACTAGTGAAGATGGGACATTGTTGGCCGGTGTGGGCAAGCTGGGCCGAAGGGCCTGTTTCCACACTGCACCACTCTGTGACTGGAGAATATACCGAACAAGCTTTTCACTGTATCTCTGTACACGTGACAGTAAATATATAAACTGCTGAGCCAATGATCAAACATTCACAACATCACCATTCCCATCCCTAACCCTTGAATCCCCAAATATTTGAACATTCTTCAAGCTGTCTTGGTTCGTCTCAACTTCTGAGTAATCAACAGTCCTCCGGCGCAATGGACTCTAAAGACTCTTACACTTCCAAACACTCTAAACTCCCCCTCCCATTCCCACACTGGCCTTTCTGTCCTGGGCCTCCTCCATTGTCAGAGTGAGGCCCAGCGCAAATTGGAGGACCAGCATCTCGTATTTCACTTGGGCAGCTTACAGCCCAGTGGTATGAACATTGACTTCTCTAACTTCAAATAGCCCTTGCATCCCCTCTCTCTCCGTCCACTCTTCCACGCTAATCGTTATACAAGTTTCACTGTCGTCCTGGTCTTCATGGTCTCTGCAATCCATTTATCACAGAGCCCACAGCCAACAATTTCCTTTATCATCGTTACATTTTTGCATATCTTTCATTCATTTGTTCTATAACTCTCCACATCACTGTCTATATCTCTTATTTCCCTCATCCCTGACTCTCAATCTCAGGGGGAGTCCAGAACCAGGGGCTATAGTTTAAGAATAAGGGGTAAGCCATCTAGAACGGAGACGAGGAAACACTTTTTGTCACAGAGAGTTGCGAGTCCGTGGAATTCTCTGCCTCGGAGGGTGGTGGAGGCCGGTTCTCTGGATGCTTTCAAAAGAGAGCTAGATAGGGCTCTTGAAGATAGCGGAGTCAGGGGATATGGGGAGAAGGCAGGAACGGGTACTGATTGGGGATAATAGGCCATGATTACATTGAATGGCGGTGCTGGCTCGAAGGGCCGAATGGCCTACTCCTGCACCTATTGCCTATTGTCTATTGAAGAAGGGTCTTTGGAGTGTGGGAGGAAACCGGAGCACCCAGAGAAAACCCACGCCGGTCACGGGGAGAACGTACAAACTCCATACAGACAGCGCCCGTTGTCAGGATCGAACCCGGGTCTCTGGCGCTGTGGGGCAACAACTCTACCGTTGAAGTTTCCGACTTCTCGTGGAGCTCTGGGAGGGGAAACAGAATGTAAACCACACTCTACCTCAGCCCCCCCCCCTCCGCCCCCCCCCGCTTCAAACAGGGAAACCATTTCTGGTGCCTGCTCGCTAAAATGGCGACAAGCTGGCAGAAAACAGTTCTACAAACACCGACACACTCCAGAAGTCTCTCGGAAAACACTGACAAGCCCCAAGAAAGTCTTTCGCAAATATTGACCAAGTCATGGGTAACTCCTGACATGTATTAATAGGCTCCCAAAACCTCACGCAAATACCTATCCGTTTCCAGAAGATCTTTCACCAGTGGAGACTTGTCCAAGAAGTCTCTGTACAGTAAGCAACACACTCCGCGAAAAGATCAGTCAACCACAGATTTTCAGTTTTGAGATACTGCGTGGAAACAGGCCCTTCAGCCCACCAAGTGCATGCCAACTGTCACTAATTTAGTTTTTTAGTTTCACACTAGTCTCGTTTTTTAATTTAAAGATACAGCTCCCCTGTCCCTCCCCAGCTCTCCCACAAAGCCTACTGCCTCTGCCACTTCCTTTCTTTTTCCTGCCACCCCCCCCCCCCCGACATCAATCTGAAGAAGGGTCTCGACCCGAAACGTCGCCTATTCCTTCTCTCCAGAGATGCTGCCTCACCCGCTGACTTTCTCCAGCATTTTCTGTCTACCTTCGAACTTTCCCAGCATCTGCAGTTCTTTCTTAAACAACTGTGCGTCGACCCGATCTATTCCTCTCATGATTTTATACACCTCTATAAGACCACCCCTCATCTCCCTGTGCTCCAACAAAGAGCCGACTCAATCTCTCCTGCCGACTCAACCTCTCCCTAAAGCTCACATCCTCTAGTCCTGGCAACGTCCTCGTAATTCTTCTCTGTACCCTTCCCAGCCTGGCAACACCTTTCCTATAACATGGTGCCCAGAACTGAACACAATACTCCAAAATGCAGCCTCACCAACGTCTTGTACAACTGCAACGTGACCTCCCAACTTCTACACTCATTGACTGATGAAGGCCAATGTGCCAAGGGTCTTTTTGACCATCCTGTCCACCTGTGACTCGACCTTCAAGGAACTAAGTACCTGCACTCCTAGATCCTTCAGCTCTAAACACGTCCCAGAGGCCTACCATTCACTGTGTAGGTCCTGCCCTTGCTAAACTTCCTAAAATGCAACACCTCCCATTTCTCTGTATTAAATTCCATCAACCGTTTCACAGCCCACCTGGCCAACTGATCCAGATCCTGCTGCAGGCTCCCAGGAATGAGTGGGTTAACATACGATGAGCGTTTGACTGCACTGGGTCCGCACTCGCTGGAGTTTAGAAGGATGAGGGGGGCACCTCATTGAAACTTACCGAATAGTGAAAGGCCTGGATAGAGTGGATGTGGAGAGGATGTTTCCACTAGTGGGAGAGTCCAGGACCAGAGGTCACAGCCTCAGAATAATAGGACCTACCTTTAGAAAGGAAATGAGGAGGAATGTCTTCAGTCAGAGGGTGGTGAATCTGTGGAATTCTTTGCCACAGAAGGTTGTGGAGGCCACGTCAATGGACATTTAAGCTAAACTAAACAAATAAACCTCTTGCCACACAGGGTGACCCAGCGGTAGAGTTGCTGCCTTCCAGCGCCAGAGACCCGGTTTCCCTCCTGACTACGGGCGCTGTCTGTACGGAGTTTGTGCGTTCTCCCCGTGACCTGTGTGGGTTTTCTCTGGGTGCTCCGGTTTCCTCCCACACTCCAAAGACGTACAGGTTTGTAGTTGTAGGCTAATAGGCCTAATTGGCTAATTGGATCGCGTTTTTCTCCGCGATCTGCAGCAAGATCACTCCAAACATGTACAGGTTTGTAGGTTAATTGGCTTGGTGTGTGCGTGAAAAGGGTCGTCTTGTTGAGTCTCATTGCCCGTAACCAGTTTTCACCTAGCTCACAGCTAACGATGGCCTGTTTCCTTTATCATCATTACTTTGTTGCATATCTTTCATTCATTTGTTCAATATCTCTCCATATCACCGTCTATATCTCTCGTTTCCGTTTCCCCCTTCGCCTCTCAGTCTGAAGACGTGCCTCGACCCGAAACGTCACCTATTCCAGCATTCCCATAGACACCAGCATTTTGTGTCTATCTTCGGTTTAGAAACTATTGTAGAGGTATTGTCTACATCATAGACCCGCGGGCTATCACTCATCCTCTTGCGCTCCAAGGAACAAAGTCCTAGTCTGCACAACCTCTCCCTGTATCGTTTCTGTACTGCACCTCTAAACTAAACTAAACAAAAATAGCAGTCGCTCCAGGCGCGGCAGAGGTTCCCCTGCACCTCCTCCAACCCCATCTATTGCATCCGCTGCTCTAGATGTCAGCTGCTCTACATCGGTGAGACCAAGCGCAGGCTTGGCGATCGCTTCGCCCAACACCTCCGCTCGGTCCGCATTAACCAACCTGATCTCCCTGTGGCTCAGCACTTCAACAACCGCCTCCCATTCCGAATCCGACCTTTCTGTCCTGGGCCTCCTCCATGGCCAGAGTGAGCAACACCGTAAATTGGAGGAGTAGCACCTCATATTCCGCTTGGGCAGTTTACACCCCAGCGGTTTGAACATTGACTTCTCCAATTTCCGATAGCCCTTGCGGTCTCCTCCGCTTCCCAGCTCTCCCTCAGCCCTCTGGCTCCTCTTCCTTTCCACTTCCCGCCCCCACCCTGCATCAGTCTGAAGAAGGGTTCAGGCCCGAAACATCGCCTATTTCCTTCGCTCCATAGATGCTGCGGCACCCGCTGAGTTTCTCCAGCACTTTTGTCTACCTTCGGTTTTCCAGCATCTGCAGTTCCTTCTTGAATAAACTAAAACAGTGAAAGGAGGGGAATTAAAAAAATAGGGGCGGCACGGTGGCGCAGCGGTAGAGTTGCTGCCTCACAGCGCCAGAGACCCGGGTTTGATCCCGACTACGGGTGCTGTGTGTAGGGACTTTGTACGTTCTCCCCGTGACCTGCGTGGGTTTTCTCTGGGATCTCCAGTTTCCTCCCACACTCCAAAGACGTGCGGGTTTGAAGGCTACTTGGCTTGGTATAAATGTAAATTGTCTAGTGAGTGTAGGATAGTGCTAGTGTGCAGGGAATGACGGTCGGAGCGGACCCGGTGGGCCGAAGGGCCTGTTTCTGCGCTGTATCTCCAAACTAAACTAAACTCAGACCCGCGAGTCCATGGTTTTGAACCTTTGTCCTGACATTCTTACTTACCCCAGCTTTACAAGCCCCATTAACACACAGATCGATGTTCCTTTCCAAATGATTTTGTTTGAGTAATTCCAGCAGTCTTGGCCAGACAGATTCACATGCGTTGAGTGTCAGAATTTCAGTGTCAGATCTGTAAGTGATAATTCGCTGCTATCTTTGTTAAAGTGCTCCAGGCGGGTCATTAATAACGCAAACTGCTTATGGATCCCGGGGACTTTTCTTGATGCGGATCTTTAGGCCTTACAGTAACAGCGTGGAATCAGGCCAGCCGGCCCACCGAGCCCGCGCAGACCAGCATTCACCCCGCACACTAGGACTATCCTACACACACTGGGGACAGTTTACAATTAATCCGCAAACCTGGGAGGAACCCGGGCACCCAATGAAAACCCAACGCAGGTCACGGGGAGAAGGTACAAACCCCGTACAGACAGCGCCCGTGGTCAGGATGGAACCTGGTGCCGTGAGGCAGCGACTCTCCCGCCCATGCCAAGGATGACCAGGTGAAACGATATAACCCGGCAACGTTGCAGTAAAACAACTTGCACATAGAACTCTTCATAGGTTTTTTGGAGTACAATTAGTCCATTCGGCCCATCAAGTCTACTCTGCCGTTCAATCGTGGCTGACCTATCTCTCCCTCCTAACCCCATGCTCTTGCCTTCTGCTCATAGCCCCTGACACCCGCGCTAATCAATCTATCAATCTCCGCCTTAAAAATCCCTAATGACTCGGCCTCCACAGCCGTCTGCGGCAATGAATTCCACAGATTCACCACCCATTTGACTGAATAAATTCCTCCTCATCCCTTTTCCAAAGGTGCGCCCTTCTATTCCGAGGCTATGACCTCTGGTCCCAGACTCTCCCACTCGTGGAAACATCCTCTCCACATCCACTCTATCCAGGCCTTTCACTATTCGGTAAGTTTCAATGAGGTCCCCCACCCCCCCCCCCCTTTCTACACTCTATCTACACTCCAGCGAGTTCAGGCCCAGTGCCGTCAAACCATTTTCGTGAACAGGACATCCTCAAATGTTTTGCAGTCAGTTGCAGAACTACTTGTTCTGAAGTACTGTTGCAATGTAATATAGAAATATGAACTACACTATGTGTAGGAAGGAAGAGCAGACAGACACAAAAAGCTGGAGTAACTCAGCGGGACAGGCAGCATTTCTGGAGAGAAGGAATAGATGATGTTTCGGGTCGAGATCCAACACTTTTTAAAGTTATTTCTATGCATATCTTTCATTCATTTGTTCTATATCTCTCTACATCAACCGACTAAACCAGAGAGCGGACCTGAACTACTATCTGCCTCATTGGTGACCCTCGGACTATCCTTGACTGGACTTTGCTGGCTTTACCTTGCACTGAACGTTATTCCCTACATCATGTATCTGTACACTGTGAATGGATCGATTGTAATCACGGATTGTCTTCCCGCTGACTGGATAGCGCGCAACAAAAAGCTTTTCACTGTACCTCGGTACACGTGACAATGAACTCAACTATATCTCTCCTTTCCCTTTCCCCTGACTCTCAGTCTGAATCTGAGGAAAGACATTCTTGCCATAGAGGGAGTACAGAGAAGGTTCACCAGACTGATTCCTGGGATGGCAGGACTTCCATATGAAGAAAGACTGGATAGACTCGGCTTGTACTCGCTGGAATTTAGAAGATTGAGGGGGGATCTCATAGAGACTTACAAAATTCTTAAGGGGTTGGACAGGCTAGATGCAGGAAGATTGTTCCCGATGTTGGGGAAGTCCAGGACACGGGGTCACATTTTATGGATAAGGGGGAAGTCTTTTAGGACCGAGATGAGAAAATCATTTTTCTCACAGAGAGTGGTGAATCTGTGGAATTCTCTGCCACAGAAGGTAGTAGAGGCCAGTTCATTGGCTATATTTAAGAGGGAGTTAGATGTGGCCCTTGTGGCTAAAGGGATCAGGGGGTATGGAGAGAAGGCAGGTACAGGATACTGAGTTGGACGATCAGCCATGATCATATTGAATGGCCGTGCAGGCTCGAAGGGCCGATTGGCCTACTCCTGCACCTATTTTCTGTGTTTCCATGTTTCTAAGTAGGGTCTCGGCCCGAAACGTCACCTATTCCTTTTCTCCGGAGATGCTGTCTGACCTGCTGAGTTACTCCAGCATTTAGCGTCTATCTTTGGTTTAAACCAGCATCTCTGGCTAAGCTCATCATCCGTAGTAAAGAATTTAAACTCAATGCTGGCATTTATTTCAAGACGGCTTGTACACAAAACCAGGGATGTAGTGTTGAAGCACCATAAGGTGCTCGTAGGTCGCATTTGAAATATTGTGAGCAATTTTGGGCCCCATATCTGAGGAAGCATGTGCTGGCTCTGGACAGGGTTCAGAGGAGGTTCACAAGAATGATCCCAGAGAGTTGTGAATTTGTGGAATTCTCTGCCACAGATGAATTCACTGGATGAATATAAAAGAGAGTTCGCTAGAGCTCTTGGGGCGAGGAGAATCAAAGGGTAAGGGGCGAAGGCAGGCGTGGGTTACTGCTTGCCGAATGGCCTCCTCCTGCACCTATTGTGTATACTTCCATGTTTCTAACCTATAATGAGTGTTTGTCGGCACTGGGCCTGTACTTGCTGGAGTTTAGAAGAATGAGGGGGGGACCTCATTGAAACTTACAGAATAGTGAATGGCTTGGATAGATGTGGAGAGGATGTTTCCACTAGTGGGAGAGTCTAGGACCAGAGGTCATAGCCTCAGAATTAAAGGACGTCCTTTAAGGACGGAGATGAGGAAACATTTCTTAAACATAGAAACATTGAAAGTAGGTGCAGGAGTAGGCCATTCGGCCCGTCAAGCCTGCACCGCCATTCCATATGATCATGGCTGATCATCCAACTCAGTATCCTGTACCTGCCTTCTCTCCATACCCCCTGATCCCTTTAGCCACAAGGGCCACATCTAACTCCCTCTTAAATATAGCCAATGAACTGGCCTCAACTACCTTCTGTGGCAGAGAATTCCACAGACCCACCACACTCTGTGTGAAAAACGATTTTCTCATCTCGGTCCTAAAAGACTTCCCCCTTATCCTTAAACTGTGACCCCCTGTACTGGACTTCCCCAACATCGGGAACAATCTTCCTGCATCTAGCCTGTCCAACCCCTTAAGAATTTTGTAAGTTTCTATAAGAGTCAGAGGGCGGCGAATCTGTGGAATTCTTTGCCACAGACGGCTGTGGAGGCCAAGTCAGTGGATATTTTTATGGCAGAGAAGATAGATTCTTGATTAGTACGGGTGTCAGGGGTTGTGGGGAGAAGGCAGGAGAATGGGTTCGGAGGGAGAGATAGATCAGCCATGATCTGAGTGTGGAGTAGACTTGAATGGGCCGAACGGCCTAATTCTACTCCCCTCGCTGGTGACCTAATGATCTGGGCATTTGTGTCTGCCTGCCGTCTGGACGCGGCAGGTTGAGAAGAGGCAGAACGGCTCCAGGTGCAACCACTTTCTGCTGTCGTGCTGGCAAAGGTGATCGCGAGCCCGAGGGCAACTCTACCTTCCTCCTGACCTTCCCGCGACCCACTCTCCTCTCTCAGTGAACTGATAAACTCAACCCACGGGGAGAGAGAGAGAGAGAGAGAGAGACAGAGACAGAGAGTGAGAGAGTGAAAAAAAAAACCTGGCGGCCTCATGAAAGTACAGCAGCGGAGCATATCAGGGAAAGTGCATTAGGGAGAAACTATGACCTGACCTCCTGCCGACCTTGGCTGTCGACCAGAAAATATTCATCCCTGCCACTGTGTAAACTTAGGCTGCTTGCCACCGATTGTCTGCTTGCAGTCAGCCTTCCCACATCGCTATCGCAAGCCGAGACGGTGTCAGTTGTTACTTTAGCTCCGACACAAGCCGCCAAGCTTTCACGCTGCGGGGCTCGACTGCTCTTCCCTCTGGATATCAACGGCACGCTCACGCTCACGAACCGGGAGTGAGGAAGGCGCTTGCTCGGAGAGGACCACAGCAGGAAAATTAGGGTCGCCGCGCGAGAAGTTGCCGGGGTTGCGGGACGCAGGCCCAGACCATCGCACAAACCAGCCTCCCTTCCTTCGACCCCATCCACGCCTCGCGCTGCCTCGGCAAGGCCAGCAGCATCATCAAGGACCAGTCTCACCCCCGGCCACTCCCTCTTCTCCCCTCTCCCATCGGGCAAGAGGTACAGAAGTGTGAAAACGCGCACACCTCCAGATTCAGGGACAGTTTCTTCCCGGCTGTTATCAGGCAACTGAACCATCCGCTCGCCAACTAGAGAGCGGTCCTGAACTAACATCTGCCTCACTGGAGACCAGCGGGCTATCGTTAAGCAGACTTTATCCTGCACTAAACATTATATTCTTTATCCTGTATCTGTACACTGTGAACGGCTCGATTGTAATCATGTTTCATGTCCACGCTGACCAGCGATTCCCGTACACGAACACTACCCTACACACACTAGGGTTCATTTCTAGTTTTACCAAGCCAAATCTCCGACGTGTTTGGAGTGTGGGAGGAAACCGGAGATCTTGGAGAAAACCCACGCAGGTCACGGGGGAGAACATACAAACTCCGTACAGACGTGCGGCCGTAGTTAAGGGCCTGTCCCACTTGGCGATTCTTGTCGGCGACCGCCGGCGTCATTGACCGGCGTATCAGGGTCGCCGAAAGATTTTGAGCATTTCAAAATCCAGCGGCGACAAAAAAGATGTCGCGACACTTGAGGAGACACCGCGCGTCAACGCGTCGTCACGCCGCGACTTTTTCGGTGACCTGATACGTCAGCTTATGATGCCGGCAGTCGCTGAAAAAATCGGCAAGTGGGACAGGCCCTTTAGGATTGCAGACGGGTTTCTGGCACTGCAAGGCAGGGACTATTGCGGCATTTAAGAAACATTTAGCCAGGTACATGGATAGGACAGGTTTAGAGGGATATGGGCCAAACGCAGGCAGGTGGGACAAGTGTAGATGGTAAAGATGAAAGATATTTATAGAAGATTAATGATAATAAAGGGAACAGGCCATTGTTTGCTGTTCGCTAGGTGAGAACGAGAAGCTGGTGCAACTTGGGTGGGCGAGGGATAGAGAGAGAGGGAATGCCGGGGTTACTTGAAATTAGAGAAATCAATGTTCAGACTGCTGTTCAGACCCAAAACGTCATTTATTCCATCTCTGCAGATGCTGCCTGTCCCACTGAGTTACTCCAGCATTTTGCGTCTATCTTCGGTTTAAACCAGCATCTGAAGTTCCTTCCTACACTATCAATGTACCTGTCTGAATGTTTCTTAAACATTGCGATAGTACCTGCGACCTATGTTCAAGGTCATAAGGTCATAAGTGATAGGAGCAGAATTAGGCCATTCAGCCCACCAAGTCTGCTCCGCCGTTCAATCATGGCCGATCTATCTTTTCTTCTCAACCCCATTCTCCTGCCTTCTCCTCATAACCCCTGACACCCGTACTAATCAAGAATCTATCTATCTCTGCGTGAAAAATATCCACTGACTTGGCCTCCACAGCCTTCTGTGGCAATGAATTCCACAGATTCACCGCCCTCTGACTAAAGAAATTCCTCCTCATCTCCTTCCTAACTGAACGTCCTCTAATTCTGAGGCTGTGGCCTCTTGTCCGAGACTCTCCCACAAGTGGACGCATCCTCTCCACATCCACTCCATCCACGCCTACGTTCTATGTTCAATTAAGCCCAGTTGGTCCCAAGGGAAGAACGTGCAAACTCCACACACACACACACACCGACAGCACCCGAGGTCGGGTTCGAACCTGGGTTCCTGGCGCTGTGAGGCGGGTGGCTGTACCGGCTGCCCCACTGTTCCGCCACAATTGGACACTGGTGTGCAAAAACCTGTGGGCACGGGCAGGGAACCAATCTCGAGGTTTCTGGTGCGTGTATATTCCATCTGTCGAAGAAGCTCAGCGGCCAATTCTCTACGACCTTTTCACCTTCCTCGCACTTGAACTGGTTCTTTTTTTTTTCCACGCAGATGACGCAAACGCCTGTGGCTGAATGGTTGCATGTTTTGCTCCACAGGATGTGGGAGTCAGTGGCAGGGGCAGAGTTGATGGCCCATCCCTAAAGCCCACTGGGCTGCGGTCCCCGGTCGATGTGGCTGTGACCACGATGGCGTGGTTCGGGTGTCACTCGGAGGTCAGATTGGGCAAGGTCGGCCAATTTCCTTCCTCAAGGAGCGAACCCATGGTCCCCTTTGACAACAATCGCAGCGATGTGTGGTCGCCCAGCTATTGCTATTTGCGTTTTTATCCCACATTCAGCAGAATCAATGGGCGGGACGGTGGCGCAGTGGTAGAGTTGCCGCCTCACAGCGCCAGAGACCCGGGTGCTGCCCGTACGGAGTTTGCGAGTTCTCCCCCCCCCCCCCCCCTGCCCCCTCCACCCGCGACCTGCCTGGGTTTTCTCCGAGATCTCTGGTTTCCTCCCACACCCCAGGTTTGTGGTTTAATTGGCTTGAAGAGTGTGTTGGGCGGTGTTAATGTGCGGGGATCGCTGGTCGGCTTGGACCCGGTGGGTTAGAAGGTGCAAGCTCCGTACAGGCAGCACCCGTAGTCGGGATGGAGCACGGGTCTCTGGCGCTGTGAGGCGGCGACTCTACCTCTGCGCCACCGTGCCCGCCCGCGACCTTGACCGTGACGTACATCAGACTGACTGAACTTGCAGAATCCTATATGAACTGCGAGAGGTTCAATGAATACACACCCTTTTTCTCAGAAATAGCGAACCTGTTCTTCAGATGGCTGAGAGATAATGAACAGCGAAGCAACGAGAATTAAGTTACAGCAATCAGAGACAATTTGTGAAAGGGTGCGACTCGCAATAAATGATAAACAGATCTACAATACTTTCATTTCACCAGAGTTAACATATCAGCTGAACCCAAAGACGTTTCTGAAAACCAAAACCTTTACAAATCTCATAACAAATGACAAGGGTGTTTTGACTAACTGGTGGGAGGCCAGGATAGAGTGGATGTGGAGAGGATGTTTCCAGAGTCCGTCTCATTGCTGACTATCTTTGATCGGACTTTGCTGGCTTTACTTTGCACAAAATATTATTACAGATAATAGACAATAGGTGCAGGGATAGGCCATTCGGCCCTTCGAGCCAGCACCGCCATTCACTGTGATCATGGGTGATCATCCACAATCAGTACCCCGTTCCTGCCTTCTCCCCGTATCCCCTGACTCCGCTATCTTTAAGAGCTCTATCTAACTCTCTTGTAAGCATCCAGAGAACCGGCCTCCACCGCCCTCTGAGGCAGAGAATTCCACAGATTCACAACTCTCTGGGTGAAACAGTTTTTCCCATCTCCATTCTAAATGGCTTACCCCTTATTCTTATACAGTTCAAGTTCAAGTGAGTTTATTGTCGTGTGTCCCTGACAGGACAATGAAATTCTCTCTTTGCTTCAGCACAACAGAACATAGTAGGCATTGACTACAGAACAGATCAGTGTGTCCATATACCATTATATAAATATATACACACATGAATAAATAAACTGATAAAGTGCAAATAAGAGATAATGGGTTATTAATGTTCAGAGTTTTGTCCGAGCCAGGTTTAATAGCCTGATGGCTGTGGGGAAGCAGCTATTCCTGAACCTGGTCGTTGCAGTCTTCAGGCTCCTGTACCTTCTACCTGGAGGCAGCAGGGAGTGGCCCCTGGTTCTGTACTCACCCCAACATCGGTAACATGTTTCCTGCCTCTAGCGTGTCCAATCCCTTAATAATCGTACATGTTTCAATAAGATCCCCTCTCATCCTTCTAAACTCCAGTGTATACAAGCCCAGTCGCTCCATTCTTTCAACATATGACAGTCCCGCCATCCCGGGAATTAACCTTGTGAATCAACGCCGCACTCCCTCAACAGCAAGAATGTCCTTCCTCAAAGTTGGAGACCAAAACTGCACACAATACTCCAGGTGTGGAGTGGATAACTTTTATCATTTATCCACATTAAACTGCATCTGTCATGCATCTGCCCACTCCCCCAACCTGTCCAAGTCACCCTGCATTCTCATAGCATCCTCCTCACAGTTCACACTGCCACCCAGCTTTGTGTCATCTGCAAATTTGCTAATGTTACTTTGAATCCCTTCATCCAAATCATTGATGTATATTGTAAATAGCTGCCGTCCCAGCACCGAGCCTTGCGGTACCCCACTAGTCAATGCCTGCCATTCTGAAAGGGACCCGTTAATCCCTACTCTTTGTTTCCTGTCTAAGCTACCAATTTTCTATCCATGTCAGCACTCTACCCCCAATACCATGTGTTCTAATTTTGCTCACTAATCTCCTATGTGGGACCTTATCAAATGCTTTCTGAAAGTCCAGGTACATTACATCCACTGGCTCTCGATTGTCTATTTTCCTAGTTACATCCTCAAAAAATTCCAGAAGATTAGTCAAGCATGATTTCCCCTTCGTAAATCCCTGCTGACTCGGACGGATCCTGTTACTGCTATCCAAATGTGCTGCTATTTCATCTTTTATAATTGACTCCAACATCTTCCCCACCACCGATGTCAGGCTAACTGGTCTACAATTCCCTGTTTCCCTCTCCCTCCTTTCTTTAAAAATTGGATAACGTCAGCTATCCTCCAATCCACAGGAACAGACCCAGAATCTATAGAACATTGGAAAATGATCACCAATGCATCCACGATTTCTAGAGCCACCTCCTCAAGGACCCCGGGATGCAGACCATCAGGCCCTGGGGATTTATCAGCCTTCAGTCCCATCAGTCCACCCAACATTATTTCCTGCCTAATGTGTATTCCCTTCAGTTCCTCCATCTCCTCTGGCCACTAGTACATCTGGAGGATTGTTTGTGTCCTCCTTAGTGAAGACGGGTACAAAGTGCCCGTCAACTCGTCTGCCATCCTTGTTCCCCTTAATAAATATCACCTGTTTCTGTCTTCATTCGTCTTAACTAATTTTTTCCTCTTCACATACCTAAGGATACTTTATATTCTTGGCTAGCTTACGTTCGTACCTCATCTTTTCTCCCCGTATTGTTGTTTTAGTTATCTTCTGTTGATCTTTAAAAGTTTCCCAGTCCTCTGGCTTCCCGCTCATCTTTGCTACGTTATACGTCTTCTCTTTTATTCTTACACTGTCCTTGACGTCCCTTATCAGCCACGGTCGCCTCTTACTCCCCTTGGAATCCTTTTTCCTCTTTGGAATGAACTGATCCTGCACCTTCTGTATTGTTCCCAGAAATACCTGGCATTGTTGTTCCATTGTCATCCTTGCTAGGGTCTCATTCCAGTCAACTTTGACCAGCTCCTCCCTCATGCCTCCATAGTTCCCTTTGCTCAAATGTTGTAGACAATAGACAATAGACAATAGGTGCAGGAGGAGGCCATTCGGCCCTTCGAGCCAGCACCGCCATTCAATCTGATCATGGTTGATCATCCCACAATCAGTAACTGTTATACTGACACTTCCGATTTTCCCTTTTCCCACTCAAATTGTAGATTAAAACTTATCATCTTATGGTGGCATCAAATCCGATTCATTACACGACACTAAATCCAGAATTGCCTTCTCCCTGGTGGGCTCCAGTACAAGCTGCTCTCAGGATCCATCACAGAGGCACTCCACAAACTCCCTTTCTTGGGGTCCAGTACCAACCTGATTTTCCCATTCTACCTGTATTCCCTTATCATATATAAAACACTAAATTCTTTGCACCATGTTATAGGAAAGATGTTGTCAAGCTGGAAAGGGTTCAGAGAAGATTTACGAGGATGTTGCCAGGACTCGAGGACGTGAGATGGAGGGAGAGGTTGAGCAGGCTGGGTCTCTATTCTTTGGAGCGTAGGAGGATGAGGGGTGATCTTATAGAGGTGTATAAAATCATGAGAGGAATAGATCGAGCAGATGCAAAGAATCTCTTGCCAAGGGTAGGAGAATCGAGGACTAGAGGACATAGGTTCAAGGTGACAAGGAAAAGATTTAATAGGAATCTGAGGGGTAACCTTTTCACACAAAGGGCGGTGGTTGCATGGAACGAGCTGCCAGGGGAGGTATTTGAGGCAGGGACTATCTCAACTTTTGCATGGATAGGACAAGTTTGGAGGGATATGGACCAAACGCAGGCAGGTGGGACAAGTGTAGCTGGGACATTGTTGGCCGGTGTTGGCAAGTTGGGCCAAGGGGCCTGTTTCCACACTGTATCACTCTGTGGCTAAATGGCTCGATTGTAAACTAAAGTGTGGTTACCCTACCGCTGCGCCACTGTGCCGCCTTGCCCCTGGAGAACATGGGTCAATGGTCTTTGCAAGAGCCACAAGCTGCACAATGAAGCCCCAGCTGCAGTTTACAAGGCACCGTGCGGACTCCGCAGGCCCTGCGTTCTCCTGTAAAAACTTCCAGCTCCCCCCCCCCCCCCCCACCCACCCCTAATAAAAGCAAATTAACGGCTCAATAAAGAGGAAAGGATGATTAGTGGAAGAGTGCAGGAGTGTTCTGGCCCCCAGCCAACGCCTCTTATTACACAAACGTAAATGTAAAATAAGGAATTTCTCCTCGTCTCCTTATGAAAGGAACATCCTTTCATTCTGAGGCTATGACCTCTGATTGTTCAGCTCAGTTCATTGTCACGTGTACCGAGGTACAGTGAAAGGCTTTTGTTGCGTGCTATCCAGTCAGCGGGAAGACAATACATGATTACAATCGCTCCGTCCACAGTGTACAGATACAGGATAAGGGAATAACGTTTAGTGCAAGGTAAAGCCGGCAAAGTCCGATCAAGGATAGTCCGAGGGTCACCAATGAGGTAGTTCAGCACTGCTCTCTGGTTGTGGTAGGATGGTTCAGTTGCCTGATAACAGCTGGGAAGAAACTGTCTCTGAATGTGGAGGTGTGCGCGTTTTCACACTTCTGTACCTCTTGCCCTGATGGGAGAGGGGAGAAGAGGGAGTGGCCGGGGTGAGACTGGTCCTTGATGATGCTGCTGGCCTTGCCGAGGCAGCGTGAGGTGTAGATGGAGTCAATGGAAGGGAGGTTGGTTTGTGCGATGGTCTGGGCTTTTCTATGCGGGATGTGGCTGTTCCAACGAGGTGTCAGGTGAAGGGGAGAAGGTAGGCGAATGAGGGAGTGATAGATCAGCCATGATTGAATGGCGGATAAGACTTGATGGGCCGAATGGCCTAATTCTGCTCATATCCCTTATGAACATGAAAATGATTATCAAGGATAGATAGGCTGAGTAACCTCAACTGCCCTGAATCAGAGTGTTACAGCATGGAAACAGGCCATTCAGTCCAACTTGCCCACACCGCCCAACATGTCCCAGCTACACTAGTCCCTCCTGCCTGCGTTTGGCCCACCATCCCTCCAAACCGGTCCTATCCATGCACCTGTCTAACTGTTTCTTAGACGTTGGGATAGTCCTATCCTCAACTACCTCCTCTGGCAGCTTGTTCCATACACCCAAAACCCTCTGTGTGAAAAAGTTACCCCTCGGACTCCTTTTACACCTTTTCCCCTTCACCTTAAACCTATGTCCTCTGGTCCTCGATTCACCCTTTCTGGGCAAGAGACTCTGTGCATCTACCCGATCTATTTCCTTTACTACTCGACCAGTGAAACAGGGAGCAGGTCTCCCAGGGGAACAATCACAGTTGCAACACGCCAGCTATCTTATCTCCAAAGCTATCAAGCCATTCACTTTTTAAGATAGATAAATGCGAGTGATGTCACCATTCCTTGATCCATAATTAGGTTTTCCTTAAGGGCCTGTCCCACTTGGGTGTAATTTACGCGAAATAATATACGTGGCACGACGCACAACGCGCGTTGTGACGCGCACGTGAGGCGCGCGTGGCGTGCATTAAGATCGCATGGCGCTTGGCGAGGCGTAGGCAGTGACGCACGGTCGCGCGCTGCGCCCCACGGTTTTGGGATTCACAAAATCTCCTGCGTGACGTGCAAATGACACCCAAGTGGGACAGGCCCTTGAGCACCGCTCTACCTAAACTCAGGATTCTTCGAATACCAGGATTGGGTAGCTGACAAGACAATGGAATGATCTGGTCTTCATAAGGTGCAGAGTAAGGCCATTCATAAGGTCATTCGATAGGAGTAGTATTAGGCCATTCGGCCCATCAAGTCTACTCCGCCATTCAATCATGGCTGATCTATCTCTCCCTCCTAACCCCATTCTCCTGCCTTCTCCCCATAACCCCTGACACCTGTAATCAAGAATTTATCAATCTCTGCCTTAAAAATACCAATTGACTTGAACTCCACAGCCGTCTGTGGCAATGAATTCCACAGATTCACCACCCGTTGACTAAAGGCAGTGACTATCGCCACGTTTAAGAAACAGTTTGTGCCGTAGGGCCTGTGTCCACACTGTATCTCTAAACTAAACTCAAATTGGAGAATTCACGAACCATACCAGAGGATATGATTCACAGAATCATAGACAATAGGTGCAGGAGGAGACCATTCAGCCCTTCGAGCCAGCACCGCCATTCCAATGTGATCATGGCAGATCATCCAAAATCAGTTCCCCGTTCCTGCTTTACTCCCCCATATCCCTTGATTCCTTTAGCCCCGAAGATCTAAATCTAACTCTCTCTTGAAAACCTCCAGAGAATTGGCCTCCACTGCCTTCTGTGGCAGAGAATTCCACAGATTCACCACTCTCTGTGTGTGAAAAGGTTTCGCCCTCATACGATTACACATCTACTAGAGAGTTGATCGTCATCACCAGGTTCTTGACCCACACGACACCACACCACACTAAGCCCAACCCCAGCTCAGCACCGGGCCACCACAGACCTGGCAACGGCTGCTTCAGGTGCATGAGCACTGAGAATGACGAACGTTTGCCGTGCAGTTATCATTATTGCATCTAGTCTGCCCGCAAAGCTGCAGCGATAAAGAATGGCAACATTCCACACCGTCTCATTCCAGTTCACACGTGGCGTAGGTGACAGGGGCAGAATTAGACCATCGGTCCGTCGAGTCGACTCCGCCATTAACTAAATTTGGGGCGTCATGACCGTGAAATCACCGTCACCGGTGGCGCAGCGCTAGAGTTGCGGCCTCACAGCGCCAGAGACCCGGGTTCCATCCTAGACTACGGGTTGCTGTCCGCACGGAGTGAGTAGAGTGGAGTTTGTACGTGACCCCGCGTGCGGATTTCTCCGAGATCTTCCTCAAAGAACGTTTGCAGGTTAATTGCCTTGGCAGAGAGGTGAATAGACAATAGGCCATAGGTGCAGGAGGAGGCCATTCGGCCCTTCGAGCCAGCACCGCCATTCAATGTGGTCATGGCTGATCATCCCCAATCAGTTACCCCGTTCCTGCCTGCTCCCCATATCCCCTGAACTCCGCTATCTTTAAGAGCCCTATCCAGCTCCCTCTTGAAAGTGTCCAGAGAAACGGCCTCCACCGCCCTCTGATGGCAGAGAATTCCACAGACTCACCACTCTCTGTGAGACAAAGTGTTTCCTCATCTCCGTTCTAAATCGCTGACCCCTTATTCTTAGTCCGTGGCCCCTTGTGGCCGAGGTCGGTCAGGGAGGACCTGGTAGGCCGAAGGGCCTCTCTCCGCGCTGTATCTCTAAAGTTTAAAGTCTATAAATGTGCCCTGGTCGATCAAAAATACAGAGCCCGTTGGACCTGGTGCTTGGTTTCCGTACGTCTAAGTGTGTTTGCTCACAATATACGCGAAGCCTGCTTGTCTAAAAGGATTGTGTGTCTCGTGAGGAGTGGAGTGAATGTCGGAGTGGCGGGCCCTATTATTTGCAAGCTTGCTGTCTTGGCTACCTCCACACGCAGTGGTATTACAAGCTCATTAATCAGCCAGTGAAGCAGAGGCAGGGGGAGAGCAGGCTTGTCTCAGCGTGACGTCCCGACAAGGCTTGCCCTAACCCCCAGCCTTCACAAAGGCAGACGAGGCTCCGGGCATCGGAAAACCCAGAGTCCAGGATTGGACTGGAACTTCCAATCCAATCCTGACTCTGGTTTTCCGATGCCTGGAGCCTCGTCTGCCTTTGTGAAGTTCAGGAAGCCAGGATTGGATTGGAAGTTATCCACTTTGGTAGTGAAAACAGGAAGGCAGATTCCTATCTAAATGGCGTCAAGTTGGGAAAAGGGGAAGTACAACGGGATCTGGGGGTCCTTGTGACATCAGGCTATGAAAGTAAGCATGCAGGTACAGCAGGCAGTGAAGAAAGCGAATGGCGTGTTGGCCTTCATAACAAGAGGAGTCGAATGTTGGAGCAAAGAGGTCCTTCTGCAGTTGTACAGAGCCCTATTGAGACCACACCTGGAGTATTGTGTGCAGTTTTGGTCCCCTAATTTGAGCAGGGACATTCTTGCTATTGAGGGAGTGCAGGGTAGGTTTACAAGGCATCCTTGAGAGTCTTTGAAAGGCGCCCATAAGTATAATGTTAATAATAATAATAAAAGTAGATACCATGGATTGGAGTTCAGTGATCAACGAGATTTGAGTCTGAAAAAGGGTCTAACCCAAAATGTCACCTATTCCTTTTCTCCAGTAATGCTGCCTGACCCGCTGAATTTCTCCAGCGTTTTGAGTCTATCTTTGGTATAAACCAGCATCTGTAGTTCCTTCCTACAAATGTTGAGTAGAGAAGGTGGGGTGCTGGGCGACTGTTGTACCAGTTGGGCCAAAGGGCCTGTTTCCACGCTGTATGAAACTAAGATTTGTTCAAGATCCCAGCAGTTGCAGTTTCTCGTGTCCCCAGAGGTGTGGGACAATTTACTGTGTGCAGGAAGGAACTGCAGATGCTGGTTTAAACCGAAGATAGACACAAAATGCTGGAGTCACTCAGCGGGTCAGGCAGCATCTCTGGGTGATGTTTCGGGTCGAGGCCCTTCTACAGGCCTGACGAAGGGTCTCGACCCGAAACGACACCCATTCCTTCTCTCCAGAGATGCTGCCTGTCCCCCGTTAAGTTACTCCAGCATTTCATTGTCTATCTTTGGGACAAGTTACAGTTTCCCGTTGTGTGGAGGTCACAACGCGGATGGGGTGCTGAGTAGCTTTAGCGGTTCAGATGCGTCACCAAACCAGTCGCTGAGCCATGACCATTCAGCCCAAAGAAACAGATCAACGCGGGGTGGCACGGTGGCGCAGCGGTAGAGTTGCTGCCTCGCAGCGTCTGAAAACCGGGTTCCACCCTGGCTACAGGTGCATGTCTCAACAGAGTTTGTACATTCTTCCTGCGTGGGTTTTCTCCAGGTGCTCCGGATTCCTCCCGCACTCCAAACACGTGCAGGTTTGTAGATTATTTGGCTTTGGTATAAATTGTAAATTGTCTCGCTGGAATTTAGAAGATTGAGGGGGGGATCTGATAGAGACTTACAAAATTCTTAAGGGGTTGGACAGGCTGGATGCAGGAAGATTGTTCCCGATGTTGGGGAAGTCCAGGACAAGGGGTCACAGTTTAAGGATAAGGGGGAAGTCTTTTAGGACCGAGATGAGAAAATCGTTTTTCACACAGAGAGTGGTGAATGTGTGGAATTCTCTGCCACAGAAGGTAGTTGAGGCCAGTTCGTTGGCCATATTTAAGAGGGAGTTGGATGTGGCCCTTGTGGCTGAAGGGATCAGGGGGTATGGAGAGAAGGCAGGTACAGGATACTGAGTTGGATGATCAGCCATGATCATATTGAATGGCGGTGCAGGCTCGAAGGGCCAAATGGCCTGCTCCTGCACCTTATTTCTATGTTTCTATGTCCCAAGTGTGTGGAGGACAATGTTCGTATACGGGGCGATTGCTGGTTGGTGGGCCAAAGGGCCTGTTTCCGCGCTGCATCTCTAAAGTCTCAAGTGAAGAGGGACATGGGCCAAACGTGGGCAGGTGGGACCAGTGCAGATGAGGCACCTCGGTTGGCAGGGTCAATTTGGGCCGAAGGGCCTGTTTCCGAGCTGAATGAGTCCGTGACTTTGCATGCGGGAAGGAACTGCAGGCAGCTGGTATAAAGCTGGATGGACACAAAATGCTGGAGTAACTCAGCGGGACAGGCAGCGTCTCTGGAGAGAAGGAATGGGTGGCGTTTTCGGGTTGGGTCGGGGTCGAGTCTGAAGAAGGGTCTCGACCCACAAACGTCGCCCATTCCTTCTCTCCAGAGATGCCGCCTGCCCCGTGACACTGTAGTTTTGCTCAGGATCCCAGCGTTTGCAGTTCCTTGTGTCTCCAGCGTGGAGGTCACAGCGTTGTCAGTTTACGGAGTAGCGTAAGCTCTTCAGACGAGTCGCCAGGCCAATGAACCGTTACCATTTACCCCAGAGATTCAGATCTACAGGAGCGCTGCCAGTCTCAATCTCCTCAAGTGCCTCCAAAATACTCGGTTATTGTGCGTATAATCCTGCCTCTCTCAAATAAAAACAGCTCGGCGGGCTTGTGCTAAAGTGGCGCTGAAGTAAAGGAACAGTAACGTAAACGAACTCCCCGCCATCAAAGATGATCTACAGGAGTCGCTGCCTCGAAAAGGCAGCCAGCATCGTCAAAGACCCACACCGCCCTGGCCACGCTCTTATTTCACCCCTGCCATTGGGAAGAAGGTACAGGAGCCTGAAAACAGTAACATCCAGGTTCAGGAACAGCTTCTTCCCCACAACCATCAGGATATTAAACACGACAACCTCAAATATGCTCGGAACTACACAGACTATTATTGTTCTTATTGCATTATTATTATTGGGTTTTTTTGTGTACAGACTGTATGTGTAAATCAAGATTCAAGATTAAATTGAATTGTCACGTGCCAATTAATGTTCAGTGAAATTTGAGTTACCAACAGCCATACTAAGTGGATCCAATCCATCCACATCCATCCATCCATCCATCCATCCATCCACCATATCCATCCATCTACGTCTGTTCTGTCTGTCTGTCCGCTGTTGTCTGTCTGTCTGTGCATGCAGTGTGCGTTATATGTGAGCTAATTGCGAGTTCCGAAGAGTTTGCCCTCGACTCAAACTCGCCGCATTCGACATAGGAGGTCCTACGATGTTCACTGGAACTTCCTTCATGCTCGGGAAGTTCCCGCATACGCGGCCTCGGCTAGCGGAAAACTTTTCAGCATGTGAAAAATTTTCCGTGTGTAAAAATTGGTGGGCATGGTTCATTTTAACTCGTAGTGCAGTGGAAGTGGGGTCGCTATTTAGTTACAGGCAGTCGAGGGCAGCCGTAGGCAATCTCTTCGCTGACTGGGCAATTTAAAATTGGAGTTTTAAGGACAAATGGAAAAGAACACCGTAGGTAAAATGCCCGCTAAACTTTATTATACTTCTTAAAACTCCCCCCATTCTCCCCCCACTGCCACCCCCGTACACTGTGCAGCCATCTTTTACCTTCCTCTACATCGCGGGTGTGAATTTCAGACAGCGCTCCCCCGCTTTCCCTGGCCCCCGCCTTTGCGATGTGTTTGCGTGTGTGCGGTCGGTCGATCCAGCTCGCGGTTTTTCATCGCTGGGTCGATCGAGCTCGAGGTTTCATCGCTGACGGCGGATCCAGCTGTTTTCCAAGCGTTGCCATGAAAGGTCGCGGACACTCT
This sequence comes from Okamejei kenojei, assembly GCA_035221665.1. NCBI lineage: Eukaryota > Metazoa > Chordata > Chondrichthyes > Rajiformes > Rajidae > Okamejei > Okamejei kenojei. The sequence continues at coordinate 191,183,293 of CM069131.1, forward strand.
TCTGAACTCGCGGATTAGGTCGCCGCAGCGGGACAGCCCTTAACTCAGCGGGACAGGCAGCATCTCTGGAGAGAAGGGTTGGGTGATGTTGGAGAAGGGTCTCGACCCGAAACGGCACCCGTTCCTGCTCTCCAGTGTTGCTGCCTGTCCCGCTGAGTTACTCCAGCACTTCCATCTTCCCTGTGTTAAATTCCTCGCTGTGACTTGTCGTCACGTCGTGTCGAGGCACAGGCGATGGCGTTTCAATGAATACCTCATCCATTGACAGCCCATCGGCTGTCGAGCAGTCAGGGATGTCCGGAGCTGTGACAGGCGCTATAGAAATGCAAATTCTCCCTTGCTGCTTTCACGGGGGGGATCCACAATTGGAGCTTTCAGCAACTCTCAGCTCCCCGGGTCCAAACCCTGGCTGGGCACGGGACAGTTTGTCAGTGGGAGGTTTCTGTACCAGAGGCAAGAGGCAAGAGAGTCAAGAGTGTTTTATTGTCGTATGTCCCAGATCGAGCAATGACATTCTCACTGGCAGCAGCACCGCAGGATATGTAAACAATATAATACACGAGAGAAAAAAGTTCCTGGTGCGTGCATGTCTACACACAATCAAAGGTAGACACAAAACGCTGGAGTGACTCAGCAGTCCAGGCAGCTTCTCAGGAGAGAAGGAATGGGCGACGTTTCGGGTCGAGACTGAAGAAGAGTCTCGATTCGACCCGAAACGTCGCCTATTCCTTCTCTCCTTCTTCTTCTTTCGTGTGGCGGGCGAGCCTAAAGTTTATAACCATATAACCATATAAACAATTACAGCACTTGAAACAGCCCCTCTCGGCCCTTCCAGTCCGTCATTTGTTTTCCCCTAGTCCCATCTACCTGCACTCAGACCAAACCCCTCCATTCCCTTCAACGTCCATATACCTATCCACTTTACTCTTAAATGTTAAAAATCGATCCTGCCTCACCACCTCTGCTGGAAGGCTCATTCCACACAGCCACCAACCCTCTGAGTAAAGAGGTTCCCCCTCACGTTACCCCAAAACCTTGTCCCATAATTCTCATTGGACAACTTGTTCGATTTGATCTTCCGTTTGTGCACGTCAGTTGATTGCATTCGTCGAAACGGGTGGACCACCACGTGATCTTCTACCCCCCCTTCTCTCTGAGATGCTGCCTCACCCGCTGAGTTTCTCCAGCATTTTGTGTCACCTCGATTTTAACCAGCATCTGCAGTGCTTCCTTACACATCCTCAAACATACATAGTGAAAGGCCTGGATAGAGCAGATGTGGAGAGGATGTTTCCACTGGTGGGAGAGTCTAACACTAGAGGTCGTTGCCCCGGAATTAAAGGACGATCTTTTAGGAGGGCGATGAGGAGGAATTTCATCAGTCAGCGGGTGGTGAATCTGTGGAATTCATTGCCACAGAAGGCTGTGGTGGCCAAGCCAGCAGATATTTTAAGGCGGAGATAGGTATATTCTTGATTACTACAGGTGTCAGGGGTTATGGGGAGAAGGCAGGAGAATGGGGTTAAGAGGGAGAGATAGAATAGCCACGATTGAATGGCGGATTAGACTTGGTGGGCCGAATGGCCTAATTCTATTTCTATTCCTTATGATCTTATGGTACACACACAAATTTGCATTTGTCAGTCAGCGCATTGAGTATAGAAGTTGGGAGGTCATGTTGCAGTCGTATAAGACGTCGGTGAGGCTGCATTTCTTAAAATGTAAATTGTCCCTAGTGTGTAGGATAGTGCTAGTATATGGGGTTGGCCGCAGACTCGGTGAACTGAATGGTTTGTTTCCACGCTGTATATCTGAATTGATCTAAAGTGCATGGAACTGATACTCTACAATGCTGAAACTATATTCTGCACTCTGTATCTTCCCCTTTGCTCCACCTGTTGTACTGGAGTTTGACTGGATTGCATTTATGGAAGGTATATCTGACCTTTAGACTTTAGAGATACTGCGTGGAAACAGGCCCTTCTGCCCACCTAGTCCGTGCCAACCAGTGATCCCCACACACACCAGCACCATCCTACACGCTAGGGACAGTTTACAATTGACATTTTTACAAGCCAATTGACCCATAAACCTGCACGTCTTTGGAATGTGGGATGAAAGCAGAGATCTGTTCGGATATCAATAGTTCTTTTATTATTATGTGTGCCAAAGTATAATGAAAATCTTTTTTTCGTACCGATTAGAAGATTATTCAATGGTTATTCAATGGTGAATCTGTGGAATTCTCTGCCACAGAAGGTCGTTGAGGCCAGTTCACTGGCTATATTTAAGAGGGAGTTAGATGTGACCCTTGTGGCTAAAGGGATCAGGGGGTATGGAGAGAAGGCAGGTACAGGATACTGAGTTGGATGATCAGCCATGATCACATTGAATGGCGGTGCTGGCTTGAAGGGCCGAATGGCCTACTCCTGCACCTATTGTCTATGTTTCTATGTTATTATAGACAATAGACAATAGGTGCAGGAGTAGGCCATTCGGCCCTTCGAGCCAGCACCGTCGTTCAATGTGATCACGGCTGATCACTTTGAATGGCGATGATATTCAAAGATATTTTATTGTCACATGTACCCAGGTACCGTGAAATGCTTTGTAGTCAGTTAAAAATAAATAGCAGACCTCATCAAGGCAGTCAAAGAGTCATTAGGTCAAGCAATGTAGAAACAAACCTGTCGGCCCAACTTGCTCACACCGGCCAACATGTCCCATCCACACTAGTCCCAGCTGGCTGCGTTTGGCCCGTATCCCTCTAAAGCGGTCCGAGCCACGTACCTGTGCAAATGCTTATATAGATATAGCGCAGAGGCAGGCCCACCACGCCTGCGCCGACCAGCGATCCCCGCATATTAACACTGTCCTGCACACACACTAGGGATGATTTTTACATTTATACCAAGCCAAATTAACCTACAAACCTGCACGTCTTTGGAGTGTGGGAGGAAACCGAAGGTCTCGGAGACAACCCTCGCGGGTCGCGGGGAGAGAGCGTGCAAACTCCGTGCAGACAGCGCCCGTGGTGGGGACGGAACCCGGGTCTCCGGCGCTGCGAGCGCTGTAAGGCGGCAACTCTACCGCTGCGCCCCTGTTGTGATAGTCAACTACCTCCTCTGGCTTTCCGTACACCCACCACCCATGGCCTGAGCAAGTTGCCCTTTCGTTCAGCTGACTTCACTTCAGTTCGGTTCAGTTTATTGTCACGTATGATGGGGCACAGTGAAAAGCTTTTTTTCGTTCAGCTCAGCTTCCGAATAAATCTTTCCCCTCTGGCTATTAACAAGCGTAGGGCCGAAGGAAAAATGACAAGCAGAGAGTCGCCAAGTGTACGGCGCACAGGATGGTGCAAAGGTTCACCACCGGTATAGATTGCCTTGCAGTTATTACCATAGGCAGTATGATCCCAACCTTGGACAGGTACATGGATACACAGGTACATGGATACACAGGTACATGGATACACAGGTACATGGATAGGACAGATTTGATGGGATAAACTATAAACAATAGACAATAGGTGCAGGAGTAGGCCATTCGGCCCTTCGAGCTAGCACCGCCATTCAATGTGATCATGGCTGATCATCCCCAATCAGTACCCCGTTCCTGCCTTCTCCCCATATCCCCTGACTCCGCGATCTTTAACATCCCTATCTAGCTCTCTCTTGAAAGTACTCAGAGAACCTCCTTCCTTCCTTCTCCCCATATCCCCTGACTCCGCGATCTTTAAGAGCCCTATCTAGCTCTCTTGAAAGTATCCAGAGAACCGGCCTCCACCGCCCTCTGAGGCAGAGAATTCCACAGACTCACAACTCTGTGTGAAAAAGTGTTTCCTCGTCTCCGTTCTAAATGGCTTACCCCTTATTCTTAAACTGTGGCCTCTGTTTCTGGACTCCCTAGAACATCGGGAACATGTTTCCTGCCTCCAGCGTGTCCAAACCATTTATAATATTATATGCTTCAATAAGATCCCCTCTCATTCTTCTAAATTCCAGGGTATACTAGCCCAGCCGCTCCATTCTCTCAGCATCGGCCAAACGCAGGCAGGTGGGACTAGTATAGCTGGGACATTGTTGGCCAGTGTGGGCAAGTTGGGCCGAAGGGCCTGTTTCCACACTGTATCACTCTATTCATAAGTGAAATAGCATGCTAAGAATAAGGGGTAAACTATTTAGAATGGAGACGAGGAAACACCTTCTCACGCAGAGAGTTGTGAGTCTGTGGAATTCCCTGCCTCAGACGTGGAGGCCAGTTCTCTGGAAACTTTCAAGAGAGAGCTAGATCTTAAAGATCGCGGAGTCTGGGGATATGGGGAGAAGGCAGGAACGGGGTACTGATTGGGGATGATCAGCCATGATCACATTGAATGGCGGTGCTGGGTTGAAGGGCCGAATGGCCCACTCCTGCACCCATTGTCTATTGTAAAACAAAGATTTTCACAGTATTAATAATTTTAAAGCTAAATATGCATCCACAAAGGCATGTAGATATAATACAGTTATTCAGAAGGATGGGTGGCAGACCGTGATGCTAATGAGGGCGTGTGAGACACATCATCGCCACAGAGTAGTAAATGGGTTCAGGACATAACGTCAGTGGCGGCTGAGAAATTCACGGTTGCTGACAAACTCTCATCTATCTTCTAGCTGAAAAGATGACAGGACAAGAGACCCCTTTCTCTGCGTGTGACACGCCCAGGGCGGCCCCAGCAAGCTGCTGGGTTGAGCTGCTCCTTCCAACCGCCACTCCGACCGGGTTTACTACAGTTTAGTTTCGTGACACAGCGCGCAAGCAGGCCCCTCGGCCCGCCGCGCCCGCGCCGACCAGCGATCGCACCGCTCACCGACGCCACGCGCGAGCTGCAATTCACATTCATACCAAAGCCAATCGACTCACTAGACCTGTCGGTCTTTGGGACGCGGGGAGGGAACCGGAGCGCCCGGAGAAAACCCGCGCAGGTCACGGGGAGAAGGTACAAACTCCGCACAGGCGGCGCCCCGCAGTCGGGATCGAACCCGGATTTCATGCGCAGTGAGGCAGCAACTCTCCCGCTGCACCACCGTGCCCGACCCAGACACCCAGACAGTTTGCCTGCAGCCGCCACCGGCGGCACACAGACGGGCAGGAGGGTTGTGTGAGAAGTGTGAGTGTGTGCGATGATGTGAGCGTGCTTGTGTGTGTGTGTGTGTGTGCGTGCATGTGCACTTGTGTGTGTGTGCCCGTGTGTGTGTGAGTGTGCATGCATGCTTACGTGTGTGTGTGCGTGCGTGCGCTTGCCTGCGTGTGTGTGTATGCTCATGGGTGTGTGTGTGGGTGTGAGTGTGTGCACTTGCCTGTGTGTGCGAGAGTGTGCGTACGTGCGTGCGCGTATGTGCGTTCGTGTGCATGCATGTGTGTGCGCGTGTGTGCATCTGTGCGTGTGCATGTGTGTGTGCGCGCGTGAGTGTTTGTGTGTGCGTATGCATGCTTGTGTGTGCCTGTGTGGGTTTGCGTCTGTGCATGTGTATGTGTGTGTGCGTGCGTGTGTGTGTGCGTGCGTGTACGTGTATGCGTGTGTGTGAGAGTCAACGTACTTTATCAGCGATAATCAATAAAGGCCGTCGGATGAATGAACATTCCCCACCCTCCACCCCTTCTCTGGACATTATCTCTCCGAACACAACAAATAGCCCGCGGGCAGGCGATGCCTCTGCTCTCGATCCCCCTGGTCACAAACACCTGCTCCGCGCTGAAGCACGTGGCCGTTCTACCCCCCCTCCCCGCACCCCCCCCCCCCCACCCCACCTCGCCGTGCCTATCTGCTTAAAGCACAGGGTGCAGAGAAGTGGGAACATCGGGGGGGAAAGAAGGAGATAAACAGGGATGACATAGGGGGAAAGAGGGAGTGTGAGAGAGAGGGAAAGGGAGAGGAGGAGACACAGAGAAACCAGGGAGAGGGAAGAGGGAGGGGGAGAGAGGGAAAGGGGGCAGGAGGCAGAAAAAGGTGAGAGGGGGAAATGGGTGGTTTGGAGAGAGGGGAAGGGGAAATGGAGAGGAGAGAGCGGGGGGGAAGAGAAAGGGAGAATAAGAAAGGTGGGAGAGGGTGACGAGGAAAGAGAGAGAGAGAGGAGTGGGAGAGAGAGGGAGAGGGGGAGGAGAGGTGGAGAGTGAGAGAAAGATGGTGGGGGGGATGAGAAGGGGGGGATAGAGGAGAGAGAGAGAGAGAGGAGGGATAGAGAGAGAGCGAGAGAGGGAGAGAGGGGGGAGAGAGAGAGAGAGGCCAGGCCTCTACCTGAAGGCCCGAAAGCCAACACTTTGTGTTGAAACGTTGCAGGCCCGAGGCCTGTGGAGAAGTCAGACCGCGGTGGGGGGGGGTGGGGGTGGAGGAGAGGGAGGGGGGTGGTGGGAGGGGGGGTGAGCGGGCGTCAATCGCGTCCTGCGGGTCTTCAGTCACACATTTGAAACAAAGGCTTACTTGTCTCAAGTCGATGAAGGCCAACTGCAGTGTGTCCCCTTGGAAGCCAGGCACCGGCCCAGATCTGGCAAAGTCTGTGGGAAAGAAAAGAGGATAAAAACATCTCTAAACAACCATGGACACGGAGATTGGCAGATGGATGACAGCGCAGACAGCGGGGCCAAGCCAGTGGACTACCATTCTCCTCAGAGATCATGTCTTCCCTCCTTACACCTCTTTGTTAACCCGTCAAAAATTCTGTCATCAAAACACCATTAATTCCAAGCCTTGACAGCTAGGAACTGTACTGATCGACCTAAAATTTATTCCCATGGGCCGTTTTAGCTTCATAGTTTTTTTTTCTTTTCCCCTCTCTCTCAAACGAACAAACAGCTTGCGAACGGTTCCGTGACACAATAAAATCTACAGCTGGGGAAATCCTTTCAGTTCTGTCAAACTGATGTGGTCTTTCTGCCCCGCGCCGTTCTCACTGTGGGATTCTTTCAATTACATGCCTGTCACCTGCTTTTATTAATGTTAATAAGAGAAGATTAAAAGCTTCAATCGCCTCCTCAACTGCCCACCTCACTGCTCCCCCCACACTCTCTCTCCCCCCTCTCTCCCCCATCCCCTCCACCCCGTCTCTCCCCATCGCTCTCCCCGTCTCCTCTCCTCCCCCACTCCTCTTCCTCTCTCTCTCCCCGTCTCTCTCGTCTCTCTCTCTCCCCGTCTATCCTTCCGTCTCTCGGCCCACGTCACCCTCCCGCTCACTCTCCCTGCCTCTCTCTGTCTCTGTCTCTCTCCCCGTCTCTCTCTCTTCTCTCCCCATCTCTCTGTCTCTCTCTCCCCGTCTATCCTTCCGTCTCTCGCCCCCTCACTCTCCCCCTCTCTCCCCCTATCTCCCCGTCTCTCCCCCCATCCCTCTGTCTCTCTCACCCCGTCTATCCTCCGTCTCTCGCCCACTCACTCTCCCCCCCTCCCTGTCCTCTCGTCCGTCTCTGTCTCTCTCCCCCATCTCTCCCCGTCTCTCTCTCTCTCCGTCTCTCCCTGTCTCTCCCTCTGTCTCTCTCCGTCTCTCCCTGTCTCTGTCCCCCATCTCTCCACCTCTCTCCCTCTCTTCACTTCTGTAAGCCAAGCGATGAATAAAGTCATGTTGTCAAGACGTGCCACCAGGCGGCACGGTGTTGCAGCGGTAGAGATGCTGCCTCACAGCGCCAGAGACCCGGGTTCAATCCCGACTGCGGGTGCTGTTTATACGGAGTTTGCACGTTCACCCCGTGACCTGGGTGGGGTTTTTCCGGGTGCTTCCGGTTGCCCCCCACACTCCAAAGACGTGCGGGTTTGTAGATTATTTGGCTTTGGTATAAATTGTAAATTGTCCCTAGTATGCGTAGGATAGAGTTAGTCTACAGGGTGATCGGCTTACAAAATTCTTAAGGGGTTGGATAGGGTAGATGCAGGAAGATTGTTCCCGATGTTGGGGAAGTCCAGGACAAGGGGTCACAGTTTAAGGATAAGGGGGAAGTCTTTTAGGACCGAGATGAGAAAATCATTTTTCACACAGAGAGTGGTGAATCTGTGGAATTCTCTGCCACAGAAGGTAGTTGAGGCCAGTTCATTGGCTATATTTAAGAGGGAGTTGGATGTGGCCCTTGTGGCTGAAGGGATCAGGGGGTATGGAGAGAAGGCAGGTACGGGATACTGAGTTGGATGATCAGCCATGATCATATTGAATGGCGGTGCAGGCTCGAAGGGCCGAATGGCCTGCTCCTGCACCTATTGTCTATGTTTCTATGTTTCTATCACTGGTTGGCGGGCTGAAGGGACTGTTTCCACGCTGTATCTCTAAACTGAACTAAAAGAGGCTTCGGATCGAACAGGAAGTGTCAGCAAGTGGATGTAAGTAAGTCTGAAGAAGGATCTCGACCCGAAACGTCACATATTACTCGTCTCCAGAGATGCTGACTGACCCGCTGAGCTACTCCAGCTTTTTGGTGTCTATCGCAAGCTAATGCTTACAGTACCTGCTGCCGGTTACCAGGCCCTAATGCAATAACACACATATATACAAACACAAAATCATGAGAGGAATAGACCGGGTAGACGCACAGAATCTCTTACCCAGAGTAGGGGAATCGAGAACCAGAGGACATAGGTTCATGGTGTGGGGGTAACAATTTACTAGGAACCTGAGGGGTAACCTTTTCACACAGAGGGTGGTGGGTGTGTGGAACAAGCTATCCCAACGTTTAAAAAGCAGTCAGACAGGTGGATGGATCGGACTGGTTTGGAGGGATATGGACCAAAGCAGGCAGGTGGGACATGTTTTGGTCGGTACGGGCAAGTTGGGCCGTAGGGCCTGTTTCCTCATTGTATCAATTATCAATAATATGGTGCAGTGGTGCAGCTGGTAAAGTTGCTGCCTCACTGAGACCTGGGTTTGATCCTGACCTCGGGTGCCCTCTGTGTGAAATCACACAGAACAGGAGTAGAATTAGGCCATTGGGCCCATCAAGTCTTCTCCGCCATTCAATCAAGGCTGATCTATCTCTCCCTCCTAATCCCATTCTCCTGCCTTCTCCCCATAACCCCTGACACCCGTACTAATCAAGAATCTATCTATCTCTGCATGAAAAATATTCACTGACTTAGCCTTCTGTGGCAAAGGATTCCACAGATTCACCATCCCTCTGACTATAGAAATTCTTCCTCATCTCCTTCTTAAAAGAACGCCCTTTAATTCTGAGGCTGGGACCTCTAGTCCTAGACTCTCTCACTAGACACAAAAAGCTGGAGTAACAGGCAGCATCTCTGGAGAGAAGGAATGGGGGGCGTTTTGGGTCGAGACGGAAGAAGGATCTCGACCCGAAAAGCCACCTATTCCTTCTCTCCACAGGTGCGGCCTGTGCCGCTGAGTTACTCCAGCATTTTGTGTCTACCTTCGATTTAAACCGGCATCTTGCGGTTCTTTCCTACAGGTTTTAGTGTTATTTGGCAAAATGCCCGCAGTGTGCAGAGAGCGGATGAAAAGTGGGATAACTGAACTAGCGTGAGCGTGCGATCGATGGTCGGCGTGGGCTGGGTGGGACGACGGGCCTGTTTCTGTGCAGTATCTAATATAACATAATATAGGGTCATAAATTAACAAACAGTCGTACGAGGTAGAGAAGTGGTAGGTGAGATATTAATGAACTCATTTTCAGCGGTTGAATGTGTAGGTGGCTTGAGTGAAAGGAAATGGCAGAGAATTGTGGACGCAGCCCGGACCGTCACGCACACAAACCAACCTCCCTCCCGTCGACTCCACCTGCACCTCGCGCTGCCTCGGCAAGGCCAGCAGCATCACCAAGGACCCGTCTCACCCCCGGCCGCTCCCTCCTCGCCCCTGTCCCACCAGGCACGAGGTACAGAAGTGTGAAAACGCAAATGCACGGTGGCGCAGCGGTAGGGTTGCTGCCTCGCAGCGCCAGAGATTCGGGTTCGATCCTGACTTCGGGGCGCTGTCTGTACGGAGTTTGTACGCTCTCCCCGTGACCGCGTGTGGTTCCTCCAAGTTCTCCCACACTCCAAAGACGTGCGGGTTTGTAGGTTAACTGGCTTTGGTAATTTGCCCATCGTGTGTAGGATAGAACAAGTGTAGGAGTGTGGATTTGGAGGGCCGAAGGGCCTGTTTCCCCAGTGCACCTCTGGACTAAACTGAGCTAATTCTCCAGATTCAGGGACAGTTTCTTCCCCTCTACCAGGCAACTGAACAGTCCTCTCATCAGCTAGAGTGCGGTCCTGACCTCCCATCTATCTCATTGGAGATAGATTGAACCATCTTTAATCGGACTGTATCTTGATTGTAATCATACAGAATAGGAGCAGAATTAGGCCATTCGGCCCATCAAGTCTACTCCGCCAGTCAATCATGGTAATCACGTAGAGTTTCTCCGCTGACTGGGCAGCACACAAAGGGAAGGCGTTTCGCTGTACCTTTGGTAACGTGACAATAGACAATAGACAATAGGTGCAGGAGGAGGCCATTCGGCCCTTCGAGTCAGCACCGCCATTCAATGTGATCATGGCTGATCGTCCCCAATCCAGAACCAGGGGCCACAGTCTGAGGAGGCCATTTAAGACTGAGGTGAGAAAAAAACGTTTTCACCCAGAGAGTTGTGAATTTGTGGAATTCCCTGCCACAGAGGGCAGTGGAGGCCAAGTCACTGGATGGATTTAAGAGAGAGTTAGATAGAGCTCTAGGGGCTAGTGGAGTCAAGGGATATGGGGAGAAGGCAGGCACGGGTTAGTGATTGGGGACGATCAGCCGTGATCACAATGAATGACGGTGCTGGCTCGAAGGGCCGAATGGCCTCCTCCTGCACCTATGTTATATGTTTCTATGTGGGACTAACGTAGATGGGGCATGTTGGTCAGTGTGGGCAAGTTGGGCCGAAGGGCCTGAGTCGGTGCTGCAGGACTCTACGACTCTGCCCCCATAGGAAGTGTGGTCGAGTCTAAATACAGGTCCGAAAAATCAATTTATATTTTGACTATTGAGCCGAACAGCAACCTTATTAACCTCCCCTGTTCTCATAGAGTCATACAAAGAGGAAACAGGCCCTTCGGCCCAACTTGCCCACACCGACCAACGTGTCCCATCTACACTAGTCCCACCTGCTCGTGTAAAGGCCCATATCCCTCTAAACCTGTCCCATCCATGTACCTGTCCAAATGTTGCTTAACCGTTGCGACTGTCCCTGCCTCAACCACCCCCTCCGGCAGCTCGTTCCTCACACCCACCAGCCTTGGTGTGAAAACGTTGCCCCTCAGCTTCCTGTTAAATCCTTCTGGACAAAAGTCTCTCAATAAAGTTAGATTTCAAAAGGTTTACCTGAATTTGAATCTGTGAAGTTAGATTTTGAAGGTTTACTTAAATTGAATTTCCCTCTATTGCACGCTTTGCATTCAGATTCTTTAAATAGCTATCAACAGCATTTGACTGCACTGGGCCTGTACTCGCTGGAGTTTGAAGCGCACAGAATAGTGAAAGGCCCGGATAGAGTGGATGCGGAGAGGATGTTTCCACTAGTGGGAGAGTCTAGGACCAGAGGTCACAGCCTCAGAATAAAAGGACGTACCTTTAGAAAGGAGACGAGGAGGAATTTCTTTAGACAGAGGGCGGCGAATCTGTGGAATTCTTTGCCACAGACGGCTGTGGAGGCCAAGCCAATGAATATTTTTAAGGTGGAGATTGATCGCCTGTTGACTACTACGTGTGTCAGGGGTTGTGGGCAGAAGGCAGGAGAATGGGGTTGAGAGGGAGAGATAGATTAGTCTGAGGAAGGGTCTCGACCCGAAACGTCACCTCTTCCTACGCTTCATTGATGCTGCCTCGCCCGCTGAGTGTCTCCAGCATTTTTGTCTATGATAGATCAGCCATGATTGAATGGCGGAGTAGACTTGATGGGCTGAATGGCCTAATTCTGCTTCAAGCACGTATGAACTTCTGATGAGCAAGAACAGATTACTGATTAAATCCTACATCCCCCCCCCCCATCGTGGCGCAGTCACCACGGTGTGGCAGTCACGGTGGCGCAGCGGTAGAGTTGCCGCCTTACAGCGAATGCAGCGCCGGAGACCCGGGTTCCATCCCGACTACGGGGCGCTGTCTGTACGGAGTTTGTACGTTCTCCCCGTGACCTGCGTGGGGTTTTCTCCGAGATCTTCGGTTCCTTCCCACACTTCAAACACGTGCAGGTTTGTAGGTTAATCGGCTTGGCAAATGTCAAAATTGTCCCTGGTGGGTGTAGGATCGTGTCAATGCGCGGGGATCGCTGGTCGGCGCCGACCAGGTGGGCCGAAGGGCCTGTTTCCCCGCTGTGTCGTTAAACTAAACCCGCACACACTGTAATTGAGCAAGATTGTGCTTGGGGGAGCTCACAGGTGGCACAGCGGTAGAGTCGCTGCCTCACAGCGCCAGAGACCCGGGTTTAATCCTCACTGCGGGTGCTGCCTGCACGGAGTTTGTGCCTTCTCCCCGAGACCCGCGTGGGTTTTCTCTGGTTGCTCCGGTTTCCTCCCACATTCCCAAGACACGCAGGTTTGTAGTTGTAGGCTAATTGGCTTTTCTAAACTGCCCCTAGCCTGTGGGGCGGAACTAGCGTATGGGTGATTATTGGCCAGCAGGGACTCGGTGGGCCGAAGGGCCTGTTTCCACGCTGCATCTCTAAACGAAACTGAACATGTGCCTCATCTCTGTAGGTAGGAACGTCAGACGCCAGCTTGCATCTAAGAAAGACACAGAACGCTGGAGTTACTCAGCGGGACAGGCGGCATCTCTGGAGAGAGGGATTGGGTGACGTTTCGGGTCGAGACCCTTCCTCAGACTGCCTGGGTCTGACAGTCTGAAGAAGGGTCTCGACCCGAAACGTCACCCATTCCTTCTCTCCAGAGATGCCGCCTGTCCCGCTGAGTTACCCCAGCATTTAGTGTCTATCTTATACGATTGACCTGGCTGGCCTAACACAGTAAAACTCTCTGCTGTGGCCTACTATATCTACCTCAACCACCACCACCGGCAGCATGTTCCAGGCGCTCACCACCCTTCATGTGATAGGAGCAGAATTAGGCCATTCAGCCCATCAAGTCCACTCTGCCATTCAATCATGATTGATCTATCATCCCTAACACCCGTACTAAACAAGAATCTGTCTTTCCCTGTCTTAAAAATATCCATTGGCTTGGCCCCCACAGCCACTTGTGGCAAAGAACTCCTCCTCATCTCCATTCTAAAGCTAAGTCCTTTTCTGAGGCTGTGCCCTCTGGTCCTAGACTCTCCCACTAGTGGAAACATCCTCCCCACATCCACTCTATCCGGGCCTTTCACTATTTGGATAAGTTTTAATGAGGTCCTCACCCCATCCTTCTAAAACTCCAGCGAGTACAGGCCGAGTGCCCGTCATGAGTTTAACCCACTCAGTCCTGGGATCATTCTTGTAAATCTCCTCTGGACCCTCTCCAGAGCCAGCCCACCCTTCCTCCTGTAGAGGGCCCAAAATTGCCGACAATATGCCAAATGCGGCCAGACCAGCGCCTTGTAGAGGATCAGCATTACATCCCTGTTTTAGTCCTCTCAAAATAAATACTGGCACTGCGCTTGCCTTCCTGACTACCGGTTTGACCCACGCTCTGTGTAACAGTACGTTCCCCCTTCTAAACGTAGCCCACGGGCCCACGGTCACCTTTGCCCGCGCGACAGCAGAAAGTGGTTGCCCCTGGAGCCTTTCTGCCTCTTCTCAGCCTGCCGCGTCCCCATATCCCCTGACTCCGCTATCTTTCAGAGCCCTATCTTGCTCTCTCTTGAAAGTATCCAGACAGCAAACACAAAAACCAGATCATAAGGGCATGATTGATAGGGGGCTAGAATTTCCCCCTCCTAAACCTATTCTCCCGCCTTCTCCCCATAAACCCTGACACCCGTTCTAGTCAAGAATCTGTCTATCTCTGCTTTAAACGTGTCCACTGATATGGCCTGAATACCGGGATGGCGGGACTGTCATATGGAGCGGCTGGGCTTGTACACGCTGGAGTTTAGAAGGATGAGAGGATATCTCATTGAAACATAAAAGATTATTACGAGTTTGGACACGCTAGAGGCGGGAAACATGTTCCCGATGTTGGGGGAGTCCAGAACCAGGGGTCACAGTTTAAGAATAAGGGGTAAGCCATTTAGAACGGAGACGAGGAAACACTTTTCCACACAGAGAGTGGTGAGTGTGGAATTCTCTGCCTCAGAGAGCAGCGGAGGCCGGTTCTCTGGATACTTTCAAGAGAGAGCTAGATAGGGCTCTTAAAGATAGCGGAGTCAGGGGATATGGGGAGAAGGCAGGAACGGGGTACTGATTGGGGATGATCAGCCATGATCACATTGAATGGCGGTGCTGGCTTGAAGGGCCAAATGGCCTACTCCTGCACCTATTGTCTATTGTCTATTGCTCTCCACAGCTGTCTGTGGCAGAGAATTCCGCAGATTCACAGAGGAGGGTAGTCATTTTTCATGGCTTTCTGGAGGGTTTATAAAAACGAGGGGAGCTCATAACCATTAGGAGGGTATTCATCTCAATGGAAGGATCAGCTGTCTGGAACGGCTGATAACAGCAGTCCTCTTATTACAGTCAATCTTCCTAATTTGTGCCTGTCCAAGACAGCTTAATAGTGATCGAGAGACTCCGCAAGCTGTCCACGGACCACGGCACTCTGTTTAAACAGGGTGGTGGGACGGGAGGCGGTGGAGGGGAACACTGTTCATTTGCCTTCCCTCCCCCCTCCTCCTCTCCCATTCCCCTCCTCCCCCCTCCTCCTCCTCCTCCTCCCCCACTCCCTCTCCTCTCCTCCTCCCCCTCCTCCTCCTTCCTCTCCCCTCCTCCCCCCTCTTCCTCCCCCTCCACTCCTCATCCTCCACCCACTCACCCACTCCCTCCTCCTCCCCCTCCTCCTCCCCTCCTCACCCACTCCCCTCCCCACTCCTCTCCCCCTCCTCCCCCACCTCCTCACCCTCCCTCCACTCCCTCCCCCTCCCCCACTCCCTCCCCCATTCCATCTATTCTCCTCCCCCCTCCTCCTCCCCCACTCCTCCTCTCCCCTCCACCTCCCCCCACTCCCTCTCCTCTCCTCCTCCTCCCCCCACTCCCTCCTCCCCGCCTCCTCCACCCCACACCCTCCTCCTCGCCCACTTCCCCCACCCCTCATTCCCTCCTCTCTCCCCCACTCCTCCTCCTCCTCTCCCCCTTCTTCTCCCCCCCCCCTCCTCCCCCACCCACTCCCTCTCCTCTCCTCCTCCCCCCACTCCCTCCCTCCACTTCTCCTACTACCCCACCCCCTTCCCCCTCCTCCCCCACTCCCAACCCACCCCTCCTCCTCCTCCCCTCCCCCCCCTTCTCCCCTTCCCCTCCTCCCCCCCACCGCTCAAGGGAAAGAGAAGTCACGAGAAAACCTTTTATTGATCCTGCAAGCTAACGCTCTCCTCACGCCCCCCCCCCCCCCCCCCCCCCCCCCATTCCCCCTCCTCCTCCCCCTCCCCAAATTACATCGTAAATAGAACCGGGACAAAAGGGCATTTTACTCAAGAGCAAAAGCAGTTGGTGAGATCTGTCCCCGACCGACCGTAGCTTTGGCAACCTCCTGCGATGACAGTGAGAAATAGCCGGGTTAGGGCACCGCCATCAATCTCAATTAGAGTGACTGCAATATGAGCGGCGTCTCTCTGGGCTGGGAGAGGTCACCTGGCATCAGCGGGCAGGTTAGAGGCACCTGCTAACCAAGGCTTGGTGTACAAACCCCCGTCGCAAGCCACCGACCCATCCCCCCCCCCCCCCCCCCCCCCCCCCCAAACACCCTGTACGGAGTTTGTACATTCACCCCTTGACCTGCGTGGGTTTTCTCCGAGATCTTTGTTTTCCTCCCACACTCCAAAGACGTGCAGGTTAATTGCCTTGGAATAAACGTTTACGAGAATGTGTCCCCAGCGTGCGGAGGGTAGTGTTAGTGAGCGGGGATCACCGGTCGGTGCGGACCCGGTGGGCCAAGGGGCCTGTTTCCGTTCTGCATCTCTAAACTAATCTAAACGGAACTGAACACCAAAGACGTGCCTGGCCTTCCCCTCTCTCGCTAGACTGCACGGAGCCTTTTTACCCAGAGAAGGGGAGTCAGGAATCAGAGGACACAGGTTTAAATGTATCTCTTAAACCAGAGATATAAAGTCATACAGCGTGGAAACCGGCCCTTTTGGCCCACACCGGCCAACATGTCCCATCTACACTGTTCCCACCTGCCTGCGTTTGGCCCATATCCCTCTAAACCTCTCCAATCCATGTACCTATCCATATGTTTCTCAAATATTGTTTTAGTCCCTGCCTCAACCTCTGGCAGCCCGTTCCATGCACCCACCACAATTGCCATTAAATCAAGAACAAAGGTCCTCGACCCGAAACGTCGCCCAATCCTTCTCTCCATAGATGCTGCCTCACCCGCTGAGTTACGCCAGCATTTTGTGTCTACCTAAGAACCGATGTCCTCTGGTTCTTGATTCGCCTACTCTGGGTAAAAAGGTTCTGTGTATCTACCCAACCTATCGTTTAAGAAAGAAGTGCAGATGCTGGAAAAATCGAAAGTGCTGGAGAAACTCAGTGGGTGAGGCAGCATCTACGGAGAGAAGGAATAGGCGACGTTTCGGGTCGAGACCCTTCTTCACTGATCTCTCCATAGATGCTGCCTCACCAGCAGAGTTTCTCCAGCATTTTTGTCTACCCGATCTATTCCTCTCATGATTTTATACACCTCTATAAGATCACCCCTCATCCTCCTGCGCTCCAAGGAATAGAGTCGTTTTAGTGAGTCATAAGGTGGGTCATAAGGAATAGGAGCGGAATTCGGTCATTCGCCCTTCAAGTCTACTATGCCATTCAGCCATGGCTGATCTATCTCTCCGCCATATCCCCATTCTCCTTCCTTCTCCCCATTAACCTCTGACACCCGCACTAATCAAGAGTCAAGTGAGATATGGAACTGGCCCTGTACAGGAGATGTCCAGCATTGAACACCTAGTGCACATATCCTCTCCACAATTCCACTCAATGGCACAGCTGGTTGTGGCGTTGCCCCACAGCTCCAGAGACCATGGTTCAATGATTTGGATGAGAACATACAGGGCAAGATTAGCAAGTTTGCTGATGATACAAAAGTGAGTGGTTTTGAAAGATCGCAGCAGGATCTGGATCGATTGGCCAGGTGGGCGGAGGAATGGTTGATGGAATTTAATACAGAGAAGTGTGAGGTGTTGCATTTTGGGACGTCGAACAAGGGCAGGATCTACAAAATAAATGGTAGGCCTCTGGGTGGTGTTGTAGAGCAGAGGGATCTGGCTGTACAAGTGCATGGTTCCATGAAGCTCGAGTCGCAGGTAGATAAGGTGGTTAAAATGGCTTTTGGCACTTTGGCCTTCACTAGTATTGAGTATTTGAAGTTGGAGGGTCATGTTGCAGTTGTATAAGACGTTGGTGAGACCACATTTAGAATATTGTGTTCAGTTTTGGGCACCATGTTATAGGAAAGATATTGTCAAAGATTTACAAGGATGTTGGTTTAGTTTGGTTTAGTTGCCCGCAGTTTAGTTTAGTTCATAGACACACAATGCTGGAGTAAACTAGCAGGACAGGCAGCATCTCTAGACAGAAGGAAGGGAAGTCTGTGGAATTCTCTGCCTCAGAGGGCGGTGGAGGCCGGTTCTTTGGATGCTTTCAAGAGAGAGCTAGATAGGGCTCTTAAAGATAGCCGAATGGCTTAAAACTGCTCCTATTGTTTCACGAGTTCACAAGTTATAGGAGTAGAATTAGGCCCATCGAGTCAACTCCGCCATTTAATCATGGCTGATCAGGACTTAATTAGGAAAGGGAAAATGGAGTATGAAAGAAAACTGGCAGGAAACATAAAAACTGACTGCAAAGGTTTTTATCGATATGTGAAGCGCAAAAGATTAGTTAAAACAAATGTAGGTCCCTTGCAGTCAGAAACGGGTGAATTGATCATGGGGAACAAGGACATGGCAGACCAATTGAATAACCACTTTGGTTCTGTCTTCAGAAGGAAGACATAAATAATTTGCCGGATATAGCAGGGGATCGCGGGTCAAATGAGATGGAGGAAATGAGTGAAATCCAGGTTAGCCGGAAAGTGGTGTTGGGTAAATTGAATGGATTAAAGGCCGATAAATCCCCAGGGCCAGATAGGCTGCATCCCAGGGTACTTAAGGAAGTAGCCCCAGAAATAGCAGATGCCTTAGTGATAATTTTTCAAAACTCTTTAGATTCTGGAGTAATTCCTGAGGATTGGAGGGTAGCTAATGTAACCCCACTTTTTAAAAAGGGAGGGAGAGAGAAAACGGGGAATTACAGACCAGTTAGTCTAACATCGGTAGTGGGGAAACTGCTAGAGTCAATTATTAAAGATGGGATAGCAGCGCATTTGGAAAGTGGTGAAATCATTGGACAAAGTCAGCATGGATTTACGAAGGGTAAATCATGTCTGACGAATCTTATTGAATTTTTTGAGGAGTTAACTAGTAGAGTGGATAAGGGAGAAGCAGTGGATGTGTTGTATCTGGACTTTCAGAAGGCTTTCGACAAGGTCCCACACAAGAGATTGGTATACAAACTTAAAGCACACGTTATAGGTGGTTCAGTATTGATGTGGATAGAGAACTGGCTGGCAGACAGGAAGCAAAGAGTAGGAGTGAAGGGTCCTTTTCAGGATAGCAGACAGTGACTAGTGGGGTGCCGCAAGGCTCAGTGCTCAATTAAATGCAACATCTCGAAGTTTGCTGATGACACGAAGCTGGGGGGCAGTGTTAGCTGTGAGGAGGATGCTAGGAGGCTGCAGGATGACTTGGATAGACTGGGTGAGTGGGAAAATGCATGGCAGATGCAGTATAATGTGGATAAATGTGAGGTTATCCACTTTGGTGGCAAAAACAGGAAGGTAGACTATTATTTGAATGGTGACCGATTAGGAAAAGGGGAGATGCAGCGAGACCTGGGTGTCATGGTACACCAGTCATTGAAAGTAGGCATGCAGGTGCAGCAGGCTGTGAAGAAAGCGAATGGTATGTTGGCATTCCTAGCAAAAGGATTTGAGTACAAGAGTGGGAGGTTCTACTGCAGTTGTACAGGTTCTTGGTGAGGCCACACCTGGAGTATTGCGTACAGTTTTGGTCTCCTAATCTGAGGAAAGACATTCTTGCCATAGAGGGAGTACAGAGAAGGTTTCACCACGGATTCCTGGGATGGCACGACTTCCATATGAAGAAAGACTGGATAGACTTGGGTTGTACTCGCTGGAATTTAGAAGATTGAGGTGTGATCTCATAGAGACTTACAAAATTCTTAAGGGGTTGGACAGGCTAGATGCAGGAAGATTGTTCCCGATGTTGGGGAAATCCAGGACAAGGGGTCACAGTTTAAGGATAAGGGGGAAGTCTTTTAGGACCGAGATGAGAAAATCGTTTTTCACACAGAGAGTGGTGAATTGTGGAATTCTCTGCCACAGAAGGTAGTTGAGGCCAGTTCGTTGGCCATATTTAAGAGGGAGTTGGATGTGGCCCTTGTGGCTGAAGGGATCAGGGGGTATGGAGAGAAGGCAGGTACAGGATACTGAGTTGGATGATCAGCCATGATCATATTGAATGGCGGTGCAGGCTCGAAGGGCCGAATGGCCTGCTCCTGCACCTAATTTCTATGTTTCTATGTTTCTATGTCAGACATGATTTACCCTTCGTAAATCCATGCTGACTTTGTCCAATGATTTCACCACTTTCCAAATGCGCTGCTATCCCATCTTTAATTGACTCTAGCAGTTTCCCCACTACCGATGTTAGACTAACTGGTCTGTAATTCCCCGCACCATCGCACAAACCAACCTCCCTTCCATCGACTCCATCTACACCTCACGCTGCCTCGGCAAGGCCAGCAGCATCACCAAGGACCAGTCTCACCCCCGGCCACTCCCTCTTCTCCCCTCTCCCATCGCGCAAGAGGTTTCGAAGTGTGAAAACGCAACAAAAGCTTTTCACTGTACCTCAGTACACGTGACTATAAGCTCAATAGGTGTACAACCCGCTGAGTTATTCCAGCTTTTTGAGTCTTCTCGAAACATTGGGACCCACACATGGACAGGAAAGGTTTAGAGGGTTGTGGGCCAAACACAGAAACATGGGAGAAGATAGGAAATCTTGGTCAGCGTGGATGAGTTGGGCCAAATGGTCTGTTTCTGTGCTAAGGTACTGTCCAGTTCACCTCTACCTATAGAGAGACTACAGAGGGGATTTACTAGAATATTCCCTGGGTTTCAGCACCTAAGTTACAGAGAAAGGTTGAACAAGATAGGTTTTTATTCTTTGGAGCCAGAAGGTTAAGGGGGGACTTGATTGAGGTCTTTAAAATGATGAGAGGGATAGACAGAGTTGACGTGGATAAGCTTTTCCCATTGAGGGTAAGGAAGATTCAAACAAGAGGACATGATTTGAGAATTAAGGGACAAAAGTTTAGAGGTAACATGACGGGGAACTTCTTTACTCAGAGAGTGGTGGCTGTGTGGAATGAGCTTCCAGTGGAAGTGGTGGAGGCAGGTTCGATTTCATGATTTAAAAATAAATTGGATAGGTATATGGATGGGAAAGGAATGGAGGGTTATGGTCTGAGTGCAGGTAGATGGGACTAGGTGAGAGTAAGTGTTCGGCTTGGACTAGAAGGGCCGGGAGGGCCTGTTTCCGTGCTGTAATTGTTATATGGTTATATGGTTATACCCCAAATGGACATTGGACTCTGTCTGTGGACCTGGTGCGCTCCAATGCAGAGAACTGTATTCTGCACTCTGTATCTTC
>CM069131.1:191209147-191214147 GCA_035221665.1 Okamejei kenojei
CACTCGTGAGTAAGGCAAGGCAGCGCCTTTACCACCTCAGGCAATTGAGGAAATTCAGAGTGTCTCCGAGGATCCTCCAGTGCTTCTACTCAGCGGCTGTGGGAAGCATCTTCCGGAAATATTACAATCTTATTTGGGAATTGGACTGCCCAGGACAGGAAGGCTCTTCAGAGAGTAGTGCGTTCGGCCGAACGCACTATGGGAACTTCACTCGCCCCTCTGCAGGAACTATACATCAGGAGGTGCAACTCCAGAGCCAATAGGATCATGGGGGACCCCTTCCACCCCTGCAACGGACTGTTCCAGCTGCTACGGTCAGGCAAACGCCTCCGTTGCCATGCTGTGAGAACGGAGAGGATGAGAAGGAGTTTCTTCCCAGAGGCCATTAGGACTGTAAACTCCTATCTCACCAGGGACTAACTTTACTAACTTTACTGGACCACAATACCTCCCACAATATTTAATATGGAAAAGAACATGTGATTCTGGTCCATTCTGTTTGTAGTTTGTTGGTTGTTTGTTTGTTTGTTTTTTGCACAAAGTCCGCGAGCATTGGCCACTTTTCATTTCACTGCACATCCCGTATGTGTATGCGACGAATAAACTTGACTTGACTTAAGGGGAGAAGGCAGGAGAATGGGGTTGTGAGGGAGAGATGGTCGTGGCTACCCCTCGAGGTGGAGGATGATGGCCTACGTTCTGTTGTTTTCAACAGAGATCAGCCATGAATGAACGGTGGAGTAGACCTGATGGGCCGAATGGAAAGAAGATTATTCCCGATGTTGGGGAAGTCCAGAACAAGGGGTCATAGTTTAAGGATAAGGGGGAAGTCTTTTAGGACCCAGATGAGAATTATTTTTTTCACACAGAGAGTGGTAAATCTGTGGAATTCTCTGCCACAGAAGGTAGTTGAGGCCAGTTCATTGGCTATATTTAAGAGGGAGTTAGATGTGGCCCTGGTGGCTGAAGGGATCAGGGGGTATGGAGAGAAGGCAGGTACGGGATACTGAGTTGGATGATCAACCATGATCATATTGAATGGCGGTGCAGGCTCGAAGGGCTGAATGGCCTACTCCTGCACCTATTTTCTATGAATGGCCTAATTCTGCTCCTATCACTTATGAACTCGTGAAACTGATACGTGACAATAATAAACCAATACCAATCTTAAGAACGGGGGGAAAAAAATCATAATATTTGGAGGCTCCTTTGGCCACTCACGTTCGCACTCCTTGATGTCCATGTTGAACTGTTTCAGCGCCCCCATGGTGACCTGCTTGACATCGGGATCGAGCAGAAACTGCAGCAGAGACGTGGAGAGGTGCTTGCAGGCGGACATACACGCTGTCTGCGCCACTTTGCCCTGAGGAAAACAAATCAGAAGTTTACAAGATGGCGCCCAACCCAGGGGACTATTTGCGCGTTGGCCACAGAGGTCAGATCTACAATCACATATTACAATCAATAGACAATAGGTGCAGGAGGAAGGCCATTCGGCCCTTCGAGCCAGCACCGCCATTCAATGTGATCATGGCTGATCATCCCCAATCAATTCTAAAATGAATGGCGGTGCTGGCTCGAAGGGCCGAATGGCCTCCTCCTGCACCTATTTTCAATGTGATCATGGCTGATCATCCAACTTTGTATCCAGTGTGTATGACAAATAACGCTTGACTCTTCATTAACCTACCACCAACTGCCATTGGGATGATAGTTCCAAAACAAAGATTCTTCCTGCTGTCCAATTATTTCAGCTTTTTGCAGCTTATAAAACCTCAACTCAAATCACCCCGTCAACCGACTCAATTGTCGGAAATGTACAGCCCTGATAAAGTCACTGGCGTCAAATGTTATCTCTGGTCTCCCCTAGTTGGTTGGTGCGGACTGGGTGGGCCGTATCGCTAAACTAAGCTGAAACGCAGTGAGTCAGGCGGCACCTCGGGAGAAATCGGATGGGAGACTCTTCTTAGTTGAGAGAGACAGCGCGGAAACAGGCCCTTCAGCCCAGCGAGTCCGCACCGGCCAGCGAGCCCCGCACACTAACACTATCCCACACACACTAGGGACCATTTACACACACACCAAGCCAATTAACCTACAAACCTGTACGTCTTTGGAGTGTGGGAGGAAACCGAAGATCTCGGAGCTCTTATAGAAACATACAACATTATAAAAGGACTGGACAAGCTAGATGCAGGAAAAATGTTCCCAATGTGGGGCGAGTCCAGAACCAGGGGCCACAGTCTTAGAATAAAGGCGGAGGTCATTTAAGACTGAGGTGAGAAAAAAACTTTTTCACCCAGAGAGTTGTGAATTGGTGGAATTCCCTGCCACAGAGGGCAGTGGAGGCCAGGTCGCTAAGAGAGAGTTGGATAGAGCTCTAGGGGCTAGTGGAGTCAAGGGATATGGGGAGAAGGCAGACACGGGTTATTGATAGGGGACGATCAGCCATGATCACAATGAATGGTGCTGCTGGCTTGAAGGGCCGAATGGCCTCCTCCTGCACCTATTTTCTATGTTTCTAAAACCCACGCAGGTCACGGGGGGGGGGGGGGGGGGGAGAACGTGCAAACTCCGTACAGACAGCACCCGTAGTCGGGGTGGAACCCGGGTCTCCGGCGCTGCATTCGCGGCAAGGCGGCAACTCTGCCGCTGCGCCACCCTGACCGCCTTTCAAACCCTTGTCCAAGCCCTCCGCAGCTCGCCCCTAAAAAAATAGGAACCGTCCTCTTCATCTTCCGACATCTGGGAATTCTCAAGACTGTGGCTTCCTAATTCCGACTACCACTCAGTGGAATTTCACGGAATAAAACCGCAGTACATTTCTTCAATTGTGGTGTGCACAAGCGGACTTGATCCCACCACAACCTCCTGGCCCATGGAGTTGATATTCAGTCTGCTTCCTTTCAGCTCCTCCCTGGTCGCCCTCTCTCTTTCCAGACACTCCTCATATCTTGCCAGCCCCGATTAATCATAAACCACGCGCGTCAGCATTTTATCTCCCCGTATATTAGCGTCGCTGCCATTAAGATTCTTTACCTCAGACTTTGGAATTTAAAAACACGGCGCGGAAACAGGCGCCTCACGTACACGCTGCGGACACTGTTGCCATTTTTACCGAAGGCAATTAACCTACAAATTGCCAAACACCCTAACTCCCCCTCCCATTCCCACACTGACCTTTCCAGGAAAGACATTCTTGCCATAGAGGGAGTACAGAGAAGGTTCACCAGACGGATTCCTGGGATGGCAGGACTTCCATATGAAGAAGGACTGGAAAGACTCGGCTTGTACTCGCTGGAATTTAGAAGATTGAGGGGGGATCTCATAGAGACTTACAAAATTCTTAAGGGGTTGGACAGGCTAGATGCAGGAAGATTGTTCCCGATGTTGGGGAAGTCCAGGACAAGGGGGTCACAGTTTAAGGATAAGGGGGAAGTCTTTTCGGACCGAGATGAGAAAATCGTTTTTCACACAGAGAGTGGTGAGTCTGTGGAATTCTCTGCCACAGAAGGTAGTTGAGGCCAGTTCATTGGCTATATTTAAGAGGGAGTTAGATGTGGCCCTTGTGGCTGAAGGGATCAGGGGGTATGGAGAGAAGGCAGGTACGGGATACTGAGTTGGATGATCAGCCATGATCATATTGAATGGCGGTGCAGGCTCGAAGGGCCGAATGACCTACTCCTGCACCTGTTTTCCAGGTTTCTAACTTTCTGTCCTGAGTCCGAGTGAGGCCCAGCACAAATTGGAGGAACAGCACCTCATGTTTCGCTTGGGCTTGAGATTACACCCCAGCGGTGTGAACATTGACTTCTCTAACTTCAAGTAACCCTTGCTTTCCCTCGCTCTCCATCCCTCCCCGACTAGTACTAGTTTCGCTGTCGTTCTGCTGCGTTTCATTGTCTCGTTATCACCGAGCCCACAGCCACCAATCGACTGTTTCCGTCATCATCGTTACATTTTTTTGCATCTCTTTCATTCATTTGTTCTATATCTCTCCACATCACCGTCTATATCTCTCGTTTTCCCTCTCCCCCGACCCCCTCAGTCTGAAGAAGGGTCTCGACCGGAGACGTCACCTGTTCCTTTGCTCCAGAGATGCTGCCTGACCCGCTGTGTTACTCCAGCTTTTTGACTCATAGGCGGGGAATTCTGCCCGCGCCTCAGTCCGATTCATGGAGTCACAGAGCTGTACAGCACCAAAATATGCCCTTCGGCCCACCTGTGCTAGTCCCATTTGCCTACATTTGGCACGTACTCCTACAACCCACTTTTTAAGGCAGAGATAGATAAGATTCCTGATTGGTGCGGGTGTCATGGGGTTGTGGGGAGAAGGCAGGAGAATGGGGTTGGGAGGGAGAGACAGATCAGCCGCGACTGAATGGCGGAATAGACGATGGGCCAAATGGCCTGATTCTGCTCCTATGAACATGAAACTATTCCTATCCATATATCTGTCCAATTTGTAAAACAGCATCTCGGTCCCGCCCCCAGCCTAGTCGGCCTGCTACTGCTTGAATCCATATATCCCCTTATTATCACCTCTTCCACAGCCAACAATGGACATTAGAGTCACAGAGCGATGCAGTGTAGAAACAGGCCCTTCGGCCCAACTTGCCCATGCCGGCCAACATGTCCCATCGTAGCCCTACTTGCCCACGTTTGGCCCATATCCCTCCAAATCTGCCCCATCCATGTACCTGTATAACTGTTTCTTAAACGATGGGATAGTCCCAGCCTCAACTACCTCCTCTGGCAGCTTGTTCCATGCACCCACCACCCTATGTGTGAAAATGTTACCCCTCAGATTCTTATTAAATCTTTTCCCCTTCACCTTGAACCTATGTCCTCTGGTCCTCGATTCCCCTACTCTGGGCAAGAGACTCTGTGCATCTACACGATCTATTCCTCTCATGATTTTGTACGCCTCTATAAGATCACCCCTCGTCCTCCTGGGCTCTAAGGAATAGAGTCCCGGCCTATTCAACCTCTCCCTGTAG
>CM069131.1:191216647-191309147 GCA_035221665.1 Okamejei kenojei
CCCCTTCTCCTCTTCTCCTGTATCTATACACTGTGAATGGATCGATTGTAACCATGTGGGTACACAAAAAGCTGGAGAAACTCAGCGGGTGCAGCAGCATCTAAGGAGCGAAGGAGATAGGCGACGTTTCGGGTCGACACATGTATTGTCTTTCCACTGACTGGTTAGCACGCAACAAAAAGCTTTCCTCTGTACCTCAGTGCACGTGACAACAAACTCAACTGAAACAATAAACTCAACTCTCTTCCCCCACCCCATCTCTCTCTCCCTCTCCCTTCCTCTCCCCCTCCCCGTTCTCTCTCTCTCTCTCTCTCTCTCTCTCTCTCTCTCTCTCTCTCTCTCTCTCTCTCTCTCTCTCTATCTCTCACTTTCTCTCCCTCCCCTCCTCCCCCTCCCGCTCTCTTCCCCCCCCCCACCTCATTCTCTCTCTCAAACTGCCTCGGCATAAAAAACTTCCCATCCGCAGCTCCCGATCAATTCCAGGCGTAAGATTCACAGCTGAAGCAAGGGAGAAGCGGCAACACGGTACTCCGGTGCTGTGAGGCAGCAACACTGCCACCGGTAAGATCCATCCATGGCCAAAAACCAATCACAGACACCACTACTTCCAAAGGAGGCTGAGGAAGTTCGGCATGTCCCCCGCAACTCTCCCCAACTTCTACACATGCGCCGCAGGAAGCATTTTATCGGGATGCATCACAGCACGGTTTGGGAACAGCTCCGTCCAAGACCGCAAGAAATTGCAGCGAATTGTGGACGCAGCCCAGACCATCACACAAACCAACCTCCCTCCCACTGACTCCATCTACACCTCACGCTGCCTCGGCAAGGCCAGCAGCATCATCAAGGACCAGTCTCACCCCCGCCACTCCCTCTTCCTCCCTCTCCCATCGGGCAAGAGATACAGAAGTGTGAAAACGCACACCTCCAGATTCAGGGACAGTTTCTTCCCAGCTGTTATTAGGCAACTGAGCCATCCTACCACAACCAGAGAGCGGTGCTGAACTACTATTGGTGACCCACGGATTATCTTATGTTTAAGAAAGAAGTGCAGATGCTGGAAAATCGAAGGCAGACAAAAATGCTGGAGAAACTCAGCGGGTGAGGCAGCATCTATGGAGCAAAGGAAATAGGCGATGTTTCGGGTCAAGACCCTTCTTCAGAATACAGCCATCGTAGAGTCTGTCCTCACCTTCTCCATCATGGTCTGGTTTGGCTCGGCCACCAAGCACGACACCCGGAGGCTGCAGCGAATCGTCCGATCAGCAGAGAAGGTTATTGGCTGCAACCTTCCCCCCATTGATGAACTGTACACTGCAAGGGCCAGGAAGCGAGCGGGCAAGATCATCTCTGACCCCTCTCACCCTGGCCACAAACTCCTTGAATCACTTCCCTCTGGAAGGCGACTCCGGACTGTCAAAGCTGCCACAGCCAGACATAAAAACAGTTTTTATCCACGAGTAGTTGCTCTACTCAACAGCCAAAAATCTGTCGCCTCACTTTGATCTGGTATTTTGTTGGTTCACATGCTTGATCAATGGTGTTTTATCATTAATGTTTTACTATTATTAATGTTTCGTGTTTTCTGAGTCATTTGTAACTGTCACTGTATGTCATGTTGTCACGTGGGCGGAGCACCAAGGCAAATTCCTTGTATGTGAATACTTGGCCAATAAACGTACTTACTTACTTTATTCCTAGGAGCGCAGGAGGATGAGGGGTGATTTTATAGAGGTGTGTAAAGATAATGAGGGGAAGGCAGGCAGGTTTGCCCGAGCTGCACGTGTGGCTTTAAACTAAATAGCGGGAGGGGGAGGGGTTGACAAATTGGGATTGTAAAGATGGAGTTAAAGGGGAAGTGAGTGCAGGAAAAGTTACGCAAGACTCTCGAATTAATGGGAAGGAAAGTTCGAGAAGGGATAAGAGAGTAAGGTCAGGGCCAATTGCGAGCGGTGCGAGAGGGGAGTTGAATACCGAGGTCAAAGTGTTGTATATGAATGCGCGAAGTAATAAAGTGGACGAGCTTGAGGCTCAGTTAGAAATTGGCAAGTATGATGTTGTGGGAATTACAGAGACATGGCTGCAAGAGGACCAGGGCTGGGAACTGAATATTCAGGGGTATACGTCCTATCGAAAAGACAGATAGGTGGGCAGAGGTGGTGGGGTAGCTCTGTTGGTAAGGAATGAAATTCAGTCCCTTGTGGTGACATTGAAACAGGAGATGTGAAGTCAGTATGGATAGAACTAAGGAATTGCAAAGGGTAAAAAGACCCTAATGTGTCATCTACAGCCCCCCGAACAGTGGCCTGGATATTGGGCCCAAATTGAATCAGGAGTTAAAATTGGCATGTAGTAAAAGTTGTTATGGGAGATTTCAACATGCAGGTAGACTGGGAAAATCAGGTTGGTACTGGACCCCAAGAAAGGGACTTTGTAGAGTGCCTCCGAGATGGATTCTGAGAGCAGCTTGTATTGGAGCCTACCAGGGAGAAGGCAATTCTGGATTTAGTGCTGTGTAATAAACCGGATTTGATAAAGGAACTTGGGGTTAAGGAGCCATTAGGAGGTAGTGACCATAATATGGTCAAGTTTAATCTACAATTGGAGGGGGAAGGGTAAATCGGAGGTGTCTGTGTTACAATTGAATAAAGGGGACTGGAAATAAACCCCAGCAGGGATGACAGTGGAACAACAATGGCAGGTATTTCTGGGAATAATACAGAAGGCGCAGGATCTGTTCATTCCAAAGAGGAAGAAAGATTCCAAGGGGAGTAAGGGGTGACCGTGGCTGACAAGGGACGTCAGGGACAGTATAAAAATAAAAGCGAAGAAATACAACGTAGCAAAGATGAGCGGGAAGCAAGAGGACTGGGTAATGTTTAAAGAACAACAGAAGATAACCTAAAAGACAATACGGGGAGAAAAGATGAGGTACGAAGGTAAGCTAAGGCAAGAATATAAAGCAGGGTAGTAAAAGCTTCTTTAGGTATGTGAAGAAAAAATTAGTTAAGACCAAAGTTGGACCCTTGAAGACCAAAAAAGGTGAATTTATTATGGGGAACAATGAAATGGCAGATGAGTTGAACAGGTACTTTGGATCTGTCTTCACTAAGGAGGACACAAACAATCTTCCTGATATAGTAGTGGCCAGAGGATCTGGGGTGACGGAGGAACGGAAGGAAATCCACATTAGGCAGGAAATGGTGTTAGATAGACTGATGGGACTGAAGGCTGTTACATCCCCAGGACCAAATGGTCTGCATCCCAGGGTACTTAAGGAAGTGGCTGTAGAAATCGTGCATGCATTGGCAATAATTTTCCAATGTTCTCTAGACTCAGGATCAGTTCCTGTGGATTGGAGGGTAGCTAATGTTATCCCACTTTTTAAGAAAGGTGGGAGAGAGAAAACAGGGAATTATAGACCAGTTAGCCTGACATCGGTGGTGGGGAAGATGCTGGAGTCAATTATAAAAGATAAAACAGCCGAACATTTGGATAGCAGTATCAGGATCGGTCCGAGTCAGCATGGATTTACGAAGGGGAAATCATGCTTGACTAATCTTCTGGAACATTTTTGAAGATGTAACTAGGAAAATGGACAATGGAGAGCCAGTGGATGTAGAGTACCTGGACTTTCAGAAAGCATTTGATAAGGTCCCACATTGGAGATTAGTGGGCAAAACTAGGGCACATGGTATTGGGGGAAGAGTGCTGACATGGATAGAGAAGTGGTTGGCAGACAGAAAACAAAGAGTAGGGATTAACCGGTCCCTTTCAGAATGGCAGGCAGTGACTAGTGGGGTACCACAAGGCTCGGTGCTGGGACCACAGCTATTTACCATATACATCAATGATTTGGATGAAGGGATTCAAAGTTAAATAAGCAAATTTGCAGATGACACAAAGCTGCGTGGCAGTGTGAACTGTGAGGAGGATGCTATGAGAGGGCAGGGTGACTTGGACAGGTTGGGGGAGTGGGCAGATGCATGGCAGATGAAGTTTAATGCGGATAAATGTGAGGTTATGCACTTTGGTAGCAAAAACAGGAAGGCAGATTACTATCTAAATGGCATCAAGTTGGGAAAAGGGGAAGTACAACGGCATCTAGGGGTCCTTGTACATCAGACTATGAAAGTAAGCATGTCCACAGCAGGCAGTGAAGAAAGCTAATGGCAGGTTGGCCTTTATAACGAGAGGAATCAAATATAGGAGCAAAGAGGTCCTTCTGCAGTTGTACAGAGCCCTAGTGAGACCACACCTGGAGTATTGTGTGCAGTTTTGGTCCCCTAATTTGAGGAAGAACATTCTTGCTATTGAGGGAGTAATTCCCGGGATGGCGGGACTGTCATATGCTGAGAGAATGGAGCGGCTGGGCTTGTACACTCTGGAGTTTAGAAGGATGAGAGGGAATCTCATTGAAACATATAAGATTGTTAAGGGTTTGGACACGCTAGAGGCAGGAAACATGTTCCCGATGTTGAGGGAGTCCAGAACCAGGGGCCACAGTTTAAGAATAGGGAGTAAGCCATTTAGAACGGAGACGAGGAAACACTTTTTCTCACAGAGTGGTGAGTCTGTGGAATTCGCTGCCTCAGAGGGCGGTGGAGGCAGGTTCTCTGGATGCTTTCAAGAGAGAGCCTATATAGGGCTCTTAAAAATAGCAGTCAGGGGATATGGGGAGAAGGCAGAAACGGGGTACTGATTGGGGATGATCAGCCATGATCAAATTGAATGGCGTTGCTGGCTCGAAGGGCCGAATGGCCTACTCATGCACCTATTGTCTATTGTCCATTGTCTAATAGATCGTGAATGCACAGAGGCCAGAGTAAGGGAATCAAGAACCAAATGTAGTTGAGGCAGGGACAATCCCAACGTTTAAGAAACATTTAACAGGTACATGGATCGGACAGGTTTGGAGGGATATGGATCAAATGCAGGCAGGTGGGACTAGTGTAGCTGGAACATGTTGGCCGGCATGAGTAAGTTGTGTCGAAGGGCTTGTTTCCACACTACTCCACGGGGCTTCTATTTTTCCAGCTTTCTATAATTGCTGGAAGGGATTGAGTTCATTAATTGCCCCTGCGTTATAAAAAGAGGAAGTTTGGTGTGGAAAGACGGGCTACGAGCCAAGCAGCTTTTCCTTGAACTTTGCCAACAATGCTCGTATGTAATCCCTCACATGTCCATCAGTTCCAGGCGTAGGGTTAGGCCATTCGGCCCATCGTGTCTATTCCGCCATTCAATCTATCTTTCCCTCTGAACCCCATTCTCCTGCCTTCTCCCCATAACCCCTGACACCCTTACTGATCAAGAGTCTGCCCATCTCCGCCTGAAAAATATTCACTGACTTGGCCGCCACAGCCGTCTGTGGCAAAGAATTCCACAGATTCACTGCCCTCCGACTGAAGAAATTCCTCTTCATTGCCTTTGCAAAGGTACATCCTTTAATTCTGAGGCTGTGACCTCTGGCCCTAGACTCTCCCACTAGTGGAAACATCCTCTCCACATCCACGCTATTCACTATTCGCCAAACGCAAAAGACATACAGGTGTGTAGGTTAATTGGCTTAGTAAATTGTCCCTAGTACGTGTAGGATAGTGTTAGTGTGCGGGGATCGCTGGTCGGTGCGGACCCCGTGGGCCGAAGGGCCTGTTTCCGCGCTGCATCTCTAACCTAAACGAAAAAACATCTTTGGAGAAAAGGAGTAGGCGATATTTTGGGTCGGAACCCTTCTTCAGGCTGAAGGTGGGGGGAGGGGGGGGGAAGCAAACTGTGAAGGCGAGAAAAGGCCAGAGCAACGCAGGAGCCGGGCAACAGATGACCTCAGGAAGGATGGAGCCCACAATGGTCCATTGTTGGCTGGGGAAGAGGTGATGACGTGAGGGATACAAGGTGGAGCAGCGAGGGAGGGTGTTGCAGAACCCTGGTCGGAGAGAGGAGGACCTCTTCAAGTTGAGCAGATGTCGGAGTGGAGGAGACACGATGTGCAGGAAGGAAGTGCAGATGCTGGATTGTGACAAATTGTGACACATGATGAAATAAAGGGTCGACTGGGCTTGTATTCACTGGACTGTGGAAGGATGAGCGGGCATCTTATAGACAGGGGCTCCCAACCTTTTTCGTCCCGTTTATGAGACAAAATATGTAAAAATCCAGAATCAACTAATGATGATACCTCCGAAATACCCCAGAACGCTTGTTATAGAAACATATAAAATTCTTCAGCGATTGGACACGCTAGATGCAGGAAAAATGTTCCCGATGTTGGGGGAGTCCAGAACCAGGGGCCACAGTTTAAGAATAGGGGGTAGGCCATTTGGGACTGAGATGAGGTAAAAAAAATTCACCCAGAGAGTTGTGGATCTGTGGAATTCTCTGCCACAGAAGGCAGTGGAGGCCAATTCATGGATGTTTTCAAGAGAGATTTAGCTCTTAGGACTGAAGGAATCAAGGGATGTGGGGAGAAGGCAGGAGCGGGGTACTGATTTAGGATGATCAGCCATGATCATATTGAATGGCGGTGCTGGCTCGAGGGCCGAATGGCCTCCTCCTGCACTTATTTTTCTATGTTTCTATGTTTCTATGTGTAGGAGGGATCTATTTTGTTATTGTTAGGTGCACCAAGAGACGGCCAGATGTGTTTCCTTGCGTGCTATCCAGTCAGAAATTGCTAAACAAATAACATTTTGGGCAGCACGGTGGCGCAGCGGTGCACAGACCCGGGTTCCATCCTGACTACGGGTGCTGTCTGGATGGCGTTTGTACCTTCTCCCCGTGACCTGCGTGGGTTTTCTCCGGGTGCGGGTGCCCAGCTTGGGCCCTTGAGTCCTGGCAACATCCTCGTAAATCTGCTCTGCCTTCTTCCCAGCTTTACGACATCCTTCCTAGAGCAGGGTGACTAGGACTGAACGTAATCCTCCACACGCGGCCTCACCCACTGCAAGCCGAGGGGAGAAGAGGGAGTGGCCGGGGGGAGACTGGTCCCTGATGATGATGCTGCTGGCCTTGCCGAGGCAGCGTGAGGTGTCGATGGAGTCGGTGGAAGGGAGGTCGGGTTGCGCGATGGTCTGGGCTGCGTCTGCAACACTTTCTGGCGATCTTGGATGGAGCAGTGAATCTTATTCAAGGAGTAACAAGCAAGCAGTGGTCGATGAGATGACGGTTCAGGTGCCTGATAACAGCTGGAAGAAACTGTCCCTGAATCTGGAGGTGTGGGTTTCCAATGGTACGGTGAAAAGCTTCTTTGTTGCATCCTATTCCTCCATCTACGCAGGATCTGCGCCCAGGATGAGGTTTTCCATACCGGGTCAGCAGAGATGTCCTCATTCTTCAGGGAGCGGGGGTTCCCCTCTTCCATTATAGATGAGGCTCTCACTTGGATCTCCCCCATATCCCGCAGCTCCGCTCTTGCTCCTCCTCCCCCCCCACTCGTAACAAGAGCAGAGTCCCCCTTGTCCTCACCTTCCACCCCATCAGCCGTCGCATACAGCGTATAATCATCGGACATTTTCGCCACCTCCAACGGGATCCCATTACCGGCTACACCTTACCATCTCCTCCCCTTTCTGCTTTCCGCAGAGACCGTTCCCTCCGCAACTCCCTGAGATGCGATACCCGTCTCATTACCTCTCAACTCCATCCAAGGAGCCAATCAGTCTTTCCAGGTGAGGCAGAGGTTCCCCTGCACCTCTTCCAACCCCATCTACTGTATCCGCTGTTCCAGGTGTCAACTTCTCTACATCGGCGAGACCAAGCGCCGGCTCGGCGATCGTTTTGCTGAACACCTCCGTTCAGGCCGCCTACCTGATCTCCCGGTGGCTCAACACTTCAACTCCCCCTCCCATTCCTCACTGAACTTTTTGTCCTGGGCCTCCTCCATTGTCAGAGTGAGGCCCAGCGCAAATTGGAGGAACAGCACCGCATATTTCGCTTTGGCAGCTTACACCCCAGCGGTATGAACATTGACTTCTCTAACTTCAGATGGCCCTTGCTTTCCCTCTCTCTCCATCCCCTCCCCCTTCCCAGTTCTCCCACCAGTCTTGCAGTCTCCGATTACATTCTATCTCTGTCCCGCCCCCTCCCCTGACATCAGTGTGAAGAAGGGTCTCGACCCGAAGCGTCACCCATTCCTTCTCACCAGAGATGCTGCCTGTCCCGCTGAGTTACTCCAGCATTTTGTGTCTATCTCCGAATAAAGATAGTTCCAAAGTTCTCCAATGAGGTAGATGGTGTCAGGGCAATAGTCAATAGGTGCAGGAGTAGGCCATTCGGCTCTGAATGTGAGCCATTCAATGTGATCATGGCTGATCACCCACAATCAGTACCCCGTTCCTGCCTTCTCCCCATATCCCCTGACTCCGCTATCTTTAAGAACCCCATCTAGCTCTCTCTTGAAAGTATCCTCCACTGCCCTCTGAGGCAGAGAATTCCACAGACTCACAACTCTCTGTGTGAAAAAGTGTTTCCTCATCTCCGTTCTAAATGGCTTACCCCTTATTCTTAAACTGTGGCCCCCTGGTTCTGGACTCCCCCAACATCAGGAACATGTTTCCTGCCTCCAGCGTGTCCAAACCCTTAACAATCTTATATGTTTCAATAAGATCCCCTCACCTTCTTCTAAATTCCAGAGTATACAAGCCCAGCCGCTCCATTCTCTCAGCATATGACAGTCCCGCCATCCCGGGAACTAAACTGGTGTGGTAGGATGATTCAGTTGCCCGATAACGGCTGGGAATAAATCTGAATCTGGAGGTGTGCGTTTTCACACTTCTGATGGGAGAAGAGGGAGTGACGAGGGCGAGACTGGGGGGGGGGGGCATCTAGGAATGATGGGGGGAACACAGAAGCTGCCACTCACCGGAAGGTGGGTGAAGACGGCAAAGGTACTGCGCAGGAAGGCGATGAGGTCGAGCAGGTAATCGCTGGCGTGCTCGTTGGACTCCCCTCTCATCCAGTCATAGTCGGCGAGCTGCAGGAACTGGTCGATCTTCTGGTTGAGTTTGGTGTAGATCTCTTCCTCCGCGGCGTGCCGGGCATCCTGTGTAGAAACACATTCCCAATGGTCATGGTCAATGATCATGGTCAATGGTCATGGCCAATGGTCATGGTCAATGGTCAATGGTCATGGCCAATGGTCATGGCCAATGGTCAATGGTCATGGTCAATGGTCATGGCCAATGGTCATGGTCAATGGTCATGGACAATGGTCATGGACAATGGTCATGGACAATGGTCATGGTCAATGGTCATGGACAATGGTCATGGTCAATGGTCATGGTCAATGGTCATGGTCAATGGTCATGGTCAATGGTCAATGGTCATGGTCAATGGTCATGGTCATGGTCAATGGTCAATGGTCATGGCCAATGGTCATGGTCAATGGTCAATGGTCAATGGTCAATGGTCATGGTCAATGGTCATGGCCAATGGTTAATGGTCATGGTCAATGGTCATGGTCAATGGTCAATGGACAATGGTCATGGTCAATGGTCATGGTCAATGGTCATGGTCAATGGACAATGGTCAATGGTCAATGGTCATGGACAATGGTCATGGACAATGGTCATGGTCATGGTCAATGGTCAATGGTCATGGCCAATGGTCATGGACAATGGTCATGGACAACAATGGTCATGGTCAATGGTCAATGGTCAATGGTCATGGACAATGGTCAATGGACAATGGTCATGGACAATGGTCATGGTCAATGGTCAATGGTCAATGGACAATGGACAATGGTCATGGTCAATGGTCATGGTCAATGGTCAATGGTCAATGGACAATGGACAATGGTCAATGGTCAATGGACAATGGTCAATGGTCAATGGTCAATGGTCAATGGTTCAATGGTCATCCAATGGTCATGGACAATGGTCATAGACAATGGTGATGGTCAATGGTGATAGTCAATGGTCATGGACAATGGTCATGGTTAATTGTCAATGGTCATGGTTAATGGTCATAAATTCATGAGTGATAGGAGCATAATTAGGCCATTTGGCCCATCAAGTCTACTCCACCATTCAATCATGGCTGATCTACCTCTCTCCAAACCCCATTCTCCTGCCTACTCCCCATAACCCCTGACACCCGTAACAGATCAAGAAACCTCTGGCACTTGTACTAATCAAGAAATGGTCGAGATCCTTCGTCAGACTCCATTGGACTGTTGATAATACTCTACCTAGGAATCGTACTCGATTGGACTATTTGTTGGAACAGAATTTCACTGTGCGTTTGCAGAGGTGACACCAAATCGCCTCCGAACCATTGACCCATTGAAGACCCGCAGTTACCTTGAAGGTTGCTGTTCCATACAGCTTGGTGGCATGAACCGTATCCGGTGGTACATTGGTAATGTTGGTGATAAACTCCTCTAGAAACTTGCAGGATCCCTCCAAGTGTGTCGTGTTGATGATAATCTGTACAAGCTGCAAAAGGGAAGGCAAAAGAATGGGTCGACTGGGCTAATATTCACTGGAATTTAGAAAGGGAGAGAGGGGATCTTATAGAGACACATACAATTCTTAAAGGATTGGAAAGGCTAGATGCGGGAAACATGTTCCCGATGTTGGGGAATCCAGAACCAGGGGTCACAGTTTAAGAATAAGGGGTAGACCATTTAGGACAGTTTAAGAATAAGAGGTAGACCATTTAGGACTGAGATGAGGAAAAACCTCTCCACCAAGAGAGTGGTGGATCTGTGGAATTCTCTGCCACAGAAGGCTGTGGAGGCCAATTCACTGGATGTTTTCAAGAGAGTTAAGGGCCTGTCCCAATGTACGAACAATCTAATTCAAGAGTTCTCCCGAGTTTCCCCCGGATTCGAACTCGGAGATTTACGGTAAAGGCCACTCGCAGGTACTCGGGGCTCTCGTGGACATTTTTCAACACGTTGAAAAATCTTCGCGAGCCTTCACGAGCTTACCGCGTTTCCCGAGTACCTGCCGTTAGCGTTACTAAGAGACATCCCGAGCTCCGACGTACCCGCTACGTATATTCTACGTGGTTACCACGAGTTTGATTTTTTTTTAAACTCGGGAGAGCTCTTGAATTACCACGTACAGTGGGACAAGCCCTTTCGATATAGCTCTTAGGGGTAACGGAATCAAGGGATATGGGGAGAAAGCAGGAACGGGGTACTGATTGTGGATGATCAGCCACGATCACATTGAATGGCGGTGCTGGCTCGAAGGGCCGAATGGCCTACTCCTGCACTTATTGTCTATTGTTTATTGCCAGGATTCGACGGCCTGAGATATCAGGAGAGGTTGAGCAGGCTGGGACTCTATTCCTTGGAGCGCAGGAGCATGAGGGTGGATCTTATAGAGGTGTACAAAATCATGAGAGGAATAGATCGGGTAGACGCACAGAGTCTCTTGCCCAGAGAGGGAAATGGAGGACCAGAGGAAATAGGTTTAAGGTGAAGGGGAAAAAGATTTAATAGGAACCTGAGGAGTAACATTTTCACACAAAGGGTGGTGGGTGCATGGAACAAGCTGCCAGAGGAGGTAGATGAGGCTGGGACTATCACAACGTTTAAGAATCAGTTGGACAGGTACATGGATAGGGCAGGTTTGGAGGGTTATGGACCAAACGCAGGCAAGTGGGACTGGTGTAGCTGGGACATTGTTGGCCGGTGCGGGCTAGTTGGGCCGAAGGGCCTGTTTTCACACTGTGTCACTGTATGACTCTGTAACGCACAACTGAACCACAAAATAAACATTGTAACATGCACCTTGCCTCTCGAAGTTCATGACAACGTTTGTGGGGGAAACTGAAGTTCAGCACTACCCAGTAAAAAAACATTTTAGTTTCATTTGCATTTCTGTGTTTCTGGAAATAGCAACAAAGCACTGAACGCTTCCAAAGCCACAAATAAGTAAATAGAAATGACAACAAAATCAAGGAATTGTTGACGGGGCTCCTTGTGGTAAAGTAAAGAGACTAATTCTGGCTCTGTGGCAGAGGGTTATGTGAAAAATATACATCTTCTAACTGCGCTGGGACGCATCCCCAGTGATGTGACCTGGGGTCATCGGGTGTTTCGGGTCTCACAACATCAGACGCCCTCGCCCAGGCGACCCAGCCGGGGTTGCCAGGCCCAGGCCCCGACCTGCGTCCCAGCGGCAACCGCCCACGGAGCAGCCATCTTAGTAACCACTCTGCAGGGGTCGGGAGACTCTAGCGCGTGGAGGGACTGGGCTGTGACTGTGGGGCGAGTCCTGGCCGGGCTCCTCCTGCGTCTCACCAGGTTCGAGGCCCGTGCGTGTTGTGCGCTGCACCTCTTTCTCCTTCTCCGAGCATTCCGTTCTCGCCTGAAGGATTTTTGGGCCGCGGTGGTTCATTAGGCTTTTCCGTAGCTTTGTTGGGTGTCTTTCTCACGGAAGACACAGACTGGGGTGCTAACCCAGCCTGTCCCCGGTGCCATCTCTCCGTGCCGTCTATTCTTGGTTGCCACCCAGTTTGTTCCCAGGTGCCACTGGCTGAGCTAGACTTCAGTGTGAAAAATATGCATCTTCTAGATGCGCTGGGACGTATTCTCAGAGATGTGACCTGGGGTCATCGGGTGTTTCGGCAATCAACCCAGCTATGCAAAATATTAAGGAAAGAACTGCAGATGCTGGAACAATCAGCGGTAGACACAAAATGCTGGAGAAACTCAGCGGGTGAGACAGCAGCTATGGAGAGAAGGAATTGGCGACTTTTTTTTAGGGTTGAGACCCTTGCAAATAGTCAGCTTGAGAGAACCAGACAGATCTTGTTTAGTTTCGTTTGGAGATACAGCGCGGAAACAGGAACCATGGCCCCATATCTGCGGAAGGAGGTGCTGGCGCTGGAGGAGACGGCCCAGAGGAGGTTTACGAGAATGATCCCAAAAACGAGCGGGTTAACATATGATGAGCGCTTGTCGGCACTGGGCCTGTACTGGCTGGAGTTTAGAAGGATGATGGGGGGGGGAGGGGACCTCATTGAAATTTACCGAATAGTGAAAGGCCCGGATAGAGCGGATGTGGAGAGGATGTTTCCACCAGTGGGAGAGACCAGGACAAGAGGTCAGAGCCTCAGAATTAAAGGACGTTCTTTTAGGAAGGAGATGAGGAGAAATGTCTTTAGTCAGAGGGCGGTGAATAGACAATAGGTGCAGGAGTAGGCCATTCGTCCCTTCGAGCCAGCACCGCCATTAATTGTGATCATCCACAATCAGTATCCCGTTCCTGCCTTCTCCCCATACCCCCTGACTCCGCTATCTTTAAGAGCCCTATCTAGCTCTCTCTTGAAAGTTAAATCTGTGGAATTCATTGCCACAGGAGGCTATGGAGGCCAAGTCAGTGGATATTTTTAAGGCAGAGATAGATGATTGTTGATTAGTGCAGGTGTCGGGGGTTATGGGGAGAAGGCAGGAGAGTGGGATTAGGAGGGGGAGATTGATCCGCCATGATTCTGCTCCCGTCACTCATGACGTTGCGACCACTCACCTCTGTCAGTCCCACATGCTGTTTCTTGATGACGCTTTGCAGGCAGTTGCTCAGGGTCCTGGTCATGAGGAGGTTGGTCGACTTCCGGATCATGTCATCCACCTCTGTGGAACTGAACAGATGTCTTCACTTTTAAAGTGATCAAGCGCACGGCACGGAGGCGCAGCGGTAGAGTTGCCGCCTTACAGCGCTTGCAGCGCCGGAGACCCGGGTTGCGACCCCGACTGCGGGCGCTGTCTGCGCGGAGTTTGTGCGCTCTCCCCGTGACCTGCGTGGGTTACCCCCGAGATCTTCGGTTTCCTCCCACGCTCCAAATACGTGCAGGTTTGTAGGTTAATTGGCTTGGTATCAATGTAAAAATGTCCCTAGTGGGTGTAGGGTGGTGTTAACGTGCGGGGATCGCTGGTCGGCGCGGACCCGGTGGGCCGAAGGGCCTGTTTTCCGCGCCGTATCTCTAAACTAAAATATAAAGGCACGTCTCCCAAGTCGTGGTCTATGTGAATATTGTGCTGACCAATGTGTGGTTAATCCAGACAATCCAAGCGTAATCTTTCCCAGACTCACAGTGTTAAGTTTGGTTTAGTTTAGTTCCAGCGTCAAGACGAGAGAGAGAGAGAGAGAGAGAGAGAGAGAGAGAGAGAGAGAGAGAGAGAGGGAGAGAGAGAGAGAGAATGCATTTTATCGGGATGCATCACGGCACGGTTTGGGAACAGCTCCATCCAAGACCACAAGAAATTGCAGCAGATTGTGGACGCAGCCCAGAGCATCGCACAAACCAACCTCCCTTCCATTGACTCCATCTACACCTCACGCTGCCTCGGCAAGGCCAGCAGCATCATCAGGGACCAGTCTCACCCCGGCCACTCCCTCTTCTCCCCTCTCCCATCGGGCAAGAGGCACAGAAGTGTGAAAACTTGATCTCCCGGTGGCTCAGCACTTCAACTCCCCCCTCCCATTCCGAATCCGTCCTTTCTGCCCTGGGCCTCCTCCATGGCCAGAGTGAGGCCCACCGCAAATTGGAGGAGCAGCACCTCATATTTCGCTTGGGCAGTTTACACCCCAGCGGTATGAACATTGACTTCTCCAATTTCAGGTAGTCCTTGCTTTCTCCCTCTTTCCCCTCCCCCTTCTCAGCTCTCCCTCAGCCTACTGCCTCCGCCTCTTCCTTTCTTTTTCCCGTCCCCCCCCCTCCCCCATCAATCTGAAGATGGGTCTCGTCCCGAAACATCACCTATTCCTTCGCTCCATAGATGCTGCCTCACCCGCTGAATTTCTCCAGCATTTTTGTCTACCAGATTCAGGGACAGTTTCTTCCCGGCTGTTATCAGGCAACTGAACCATCCTACCACAACCAGAGAGCGGTGCTGAACTACTATCTACCTCGTTGGTGACCCTCGGACTATCCTTGATCGGACTTCGCTGGCTTTACCTTACACTAAACGTTATTCCCTTATCCTGTATCTCTACACTGTAAATGGCTCGATTGTAATCAGGTATTGTCTTTCCGCTGACTGGTTAGCACGCAACAAAAGCTTTTCACTGTGCCTCAGTACACGTGGCAATAAACCAAACTGAATAAACTTAACTGATGTTTCGTTCAGTTTAGTTCTAGACAAGAAGAGAGTCAAGGTGGTTTAATTGTCATACAGTTTTTACCGAAAAATGGATCATTGAAACTCTTACTTGCAGCTGCATAATCGGCATGGAGCACAGTTTTGTTTTAGTTCAGTTTAAAAGGGGCTGTCCCACTGTACGAGGTAATTCTAGAGCTCTCCCGAGTTGAAACAAAAATCAAACTCGTGGAAGCGCGTAGAATGAACGTAGCGGGTACGTCGGAGCTCGGGGACGTCTCTTAGCTGCTCGTAACGCCAACGGCAGGTACTCGGGAAACGCGGTAAGCTCGGGAAGACTGGTGAAGATTTTTCAACGTGTCGAAAAATGTCCACGAGAGCCCCGAGTGCCGACGTGCGGCCGTTACCGTAAAACGTGGGAATCAGGGCAAACTCGGGAGTACTCTTGAATTAGCTCGTACAGTGGGACAGCCCCATTCGGTAGACAACAAATGCTGGAGTAACTCAGCGGGACAGGCAGCATGTCCGTAGACAAGGAAGAGATGCCGTTTCGGGTCGAGACCCTTAGCTTAGTTTAGTTTGGAGACACAGCACGGAAACCGGCCATTCGGCACACGGTGTCCCCGCCGACCGGCGATCCCCGCACACTAACACCATCCCACACGCCCGAGGACTAGTTACAATTTTACCAAGGCCAATTAACCTGCAAACCTGCACGACTTTTAAGTGTGGGAGGAAACCGGATCTCACAAGGAAAACCCACGCAGGTCACGGGGAGAAGGTACAAACTCCGTGCAGACAGCGCCTGAATTCCGGATGGAACCCGGGTCTCTGGCGCTGTGAGGCAGCGACTCTACCGCTCGTACCACTCAATCACCATCCACGTTTCTCACAAAGGATACGTTTTGAAAATAAAAAAATTTGGTGGATGTCGAAGATGCTCGCAAACTGCAGAATGACCTCAACACATATGCAGGATAAACAATGACAATCTCAATTTAGAGTTTTCGACAGCTGTAAATTTTAAAGCAGTCGCTGGATAAATGAGCAACTTGCACAGTTGATGAAATGCGTCACACTACCAGTGGGTGGACACAGAATGGTGGAGTGACTCAGCGGGGCTAGGCGGCATCTTTGGAGACAAGGGCTGGGTGACGTTCCTGGTCCGGAGGAAGGGCCTCGACTCCGAAACGTCGCCCTGTTCCTTCTCTCCGGAGACGCCGCCTGTCCTGCTGAGTTGAGGGCCTGTCCCACTTTCACCACCTAATTCACGACCTCTGCCGAGTTTGCCCTTGACTCACGCTCGCAGCATGGTTGTCACAAGGTCGTCGGAGGTCGTACGTAGGTCGTGATGCTAGTCGTACGTACTCGTGGCATCAAGTCAGGTCAAGTCACATTTATTTATATAGTACACTTGAAAAACAACTCTCGTTGGCCAAAGTGCTTCACATTGGTATAAGAATAGTATAACAAACAACAGTGGTTCATAGATTAAATACAAACATCACTACATACATATCGCCCTCGCACAGAGGACGTCAAGAAAGGCTTGGGAATAGAGATTAGTTTTTAGTCTCGCCTTAAAGGAGTCGATGGAGGGGGAAGTTCTGATGGGAAGAGGGATGCTGTTCCACAGTCTAGGAGCTGCAACCGCAAAGGCGCGGCCGGTCGCCCCTGAGCTTATGCCTAGACCGCGGGATGTTCAGCCTCCCCAAGTCGGCAAATCTGAGGGACCTGGAGGTGCGGGGCGTTCTTCTA
This sequence comes from Okamejei kenojei, assembly GCA_035221665.1. Taxonomy (NCBI): domain Eukaryota; kingdom Metazoa; phylum Chordata; class Chondrichthyes; order Rajiformes; family Rajidae; genus Okamejei; species Okamejei kenojei. The sequence continues at coordinate 191,233,455 of CM069131.1, forward strand.
CCGCGATGAAAAATATCCACGAGTAAAAAAAGGTTGTGAATTGGGTCGTGAAGTGGGGCAGGCCCTTCACTCCAGCATTTTAGTGTCGACCTTCTGCAGTGCCTTCCTACGCATTACCCTATGGATGACGTTCAGGGACACTCCGAGGTCTTAGTTGACTAGTTGCCTCGAAGTTTGCGGATGACACGAAGCTGGGGGGCAGTGTTAGCTGTGAGGAGGATGCTAGGAGGCTGCAGGATGACTTGGATAGACTGGGTGAGTGGGCAAATGCATGGCAGATGCAGTATAATGTGGATACATGTGAGGTTATCCACTTCGGTGGCAAAAACAGGAAGGTAGACTATTATTTGAATGGTGACCGATTAGGAAAAGGGGAGATGCAGCGAGACCTGGGTGTCATGGTACACCAGTCATTGAAAGTAGGCATGCAGGTGCAGCAGGCTAGATGCAGGAAGATTGTTCCCAATGTTGGGGAAGTCCAGGACAAGGGGTCACAGTTTAAGGATAAGGGGAAAGTCTTTTAGGACCGAGATGAGAAAATCGTTTTTCACACAGAGAGTGGTGAATCTGTGGAATTCTCTGCACAGAAGGTAGTTGAGGCCAGTTCGTTGGCCATATTTAAGAGGGAGTTGGATGTGGCCCTTGTGGCTGAAGGGATCAGGGGGTATGGAGAGAAGGCAGGTACAGGATATTGAGTTGGATGATCAGCCATGATCATATTGAATGGCGGTGCAGGCTCGGAGGGCCGAATGGCCTGCTCCTGCACCTAATTTCTATGTTTCTATATTCCTCAAAGCCAACTTAACATAGAAAGGTAGCCAGTGAAAATGGTGGCAGGGTAAGACGCAAATTGTAGGAACAGCACCTCATATTTCTCCTGGTTAGCTCACACCCCAGTGGTATGAACGCTGAGTTAGCATTTTGTCAGCACTGGGCCTGTACTCGCTGGAGTTTGGAAGGATGAGGGGGAGCACCTCATTGAAACTTAGCCTGGATCGAGTGGATGTGGGGAGGACGTTTCCACTAGTGAGAGATCGAACCTCTAGGACCAGAGGTCACAGCCTCAGAATTAAAGGACGTTCCTTTTGGAAGGAGATGAGGAGGAATTTCTTTAGTCAGCGGGTGGTGAGTCAGTGGAATTAATTGCCATAGAAGACTGCGGAGGCCGTCAATTGATATATTTATGGCAGAGATAGATAAACTCTTGGTTAGTACGGGTGTCAGGGGTTACGCGGCGAAGGCAGGAGAATGGGGTTAGGAGGGACGGATAGATCAGTCATGATTGAATGGCGGGGTAGACTTGATGGGCCAAATGGCTCCCCCCCCCCCCCCCCCTCCTCCACCCTAGTTGTTTTACCAGTTCCACCGATCTCAATATTGTTTCTCTTGAGATCACACCTCACCATGGGCCTACCAGGCACTGCCAAGCCTGAGGACACTTGGTGCCTGGCCCTGAGTGGTCTTGGCATCTTCTCACCCTCCCCCCCCCCCCAACTCTTCAGAACCACCACACCCCCTCCCACCAACTCCTCCATTCAGTCCGAAGTCGGGTCCCGACCCGAGATGTCACCCATCCTTTTACTCCAGAGAAGCTCTGCCTGACCCGCTGAGTGTCCCTTTGAACGTAGAATGGCACCTCCCGCCCTGTGCTATGGGGAGAGGTTGGTTCGGACGACAGCCATCAGGGTCTTGAACCCCACACAGCACTAACCTATGGACTCTGTTGTTCAAGATGTGGATCCATATACGTCGGTGAGACCAAGCGCAGACTGGGCGATCGTTTCGCTGAACACCTCCGCTCAGTCCGCCTGGACCGACCTGATCTCCCGATTGCTAAACATTTAAATTCTCCCTCCCATTCCCACGCTGACCTTTCTTTCCTAGGCCTCCTCCACTGTCAGGGTGAGGCTAAACGCAAATTGGAGGAACAGCACCTCATATTTCGCTTGGGCAGCTTACAGCCCAGCGGCATGAGTATGGAATGCAGAATGCAGAATGCATTGGAAAAAGACTGCAGAAAGTTGTGGCCACTGCCCAGTCCATCATCGGCTCTGACCTCCCCACCATCTATCGCAGTCGCTGCCTCCAAAAGGCTGGCAGCATCATCAAGGACCCACACCATCCTGGCCACACACTCATCTCCCCGCTGCCTTCAGGTAGAAGGTACAGGAGCCTGAAATCTGCAACGACCAGGTTCAGGAATATCTACTTCCCCACAGCCATCAGACTATTAAACACAACTCAAACAAACTCTGAACTATAACAGCCTATTGCACTTTATCTGTTTATTTATGTGTATATATATATATGGTCTATACTATAAAGACACACTGATCTGATCTGTATTTATGCTTAAGGGCCTGTCCTACCAGCATCCGACTCCATGCGGTGAGCGCGATCAAACCGGCAAAACACCGCATGCGCCTGCGCGGAGCGGCCAGCGGGGGCCGCGCGGAGGTGGGGTGAGTGGCGCAACGCGGCGCTAAGTGAGGCGAACTTGGAGCGAAGTCTGAAAGGTAAGTTCGCCAGGACAGAGAGGGATACACAGAGAGGGGCACAGAGGCACACACAGAGAGGGGCACAGAGGCACAGAGGCACACACAGAGAGGGTCACGGAGGCACAAAGTCGAGGCGGTGTGTAATGCGTCGAGGCGACTGCGAGCCGACAAGCCGTTGCCGCGCGGAATTTTTGGACATGGTCAGTTTTTCGGAGCCCCGCGCGATGTCGGGACGAACTCCGCACAATTCCGCACGGCTCCGGCGATCGAAGTGGGACCGGCCCCGCGATGCCGGGCGGCTCAAGCGACCACGTTAGGTCGCGCTGATCGCATGGAGTCGCGTGCTGCTGGGACAGGCCCTTTACAATACCCTGTGGTGCTACAGTAAGCAAGAATGTCATTGTCCTATCTGGGACTCATGACAATAAACTCTCTTGACTTGATTCCTCGAACTTCAAGTGATCCCAGCTTCTCATTTTCACCCAACAAATAGCTGACAATGGCCTATTTCCTTTCTCATTGTAACTTTTTTGCATGTCTTTCATTAATCGTTCTTTATCTCTCTACACCATCTTCCATATCTCTCGTTTCCCTTTGCCGGGATTTCAGTCTGAAGAAGGGTCTCGACACGAAACATCACCCATTCCTTCTCTCCAGAGATGCTGCCTGTCCCGCTGAGTCACTCCAGCATTTTGTGTCTACCTTCTATGACTATGGACTGTCTCTGAGTGTGTGACAGTCCCGGGATGGCGGGACTGTCATTTGCTCAGAGAATGGAGCGGCTGGGCTTGTACACTCTGGAGTTTAGAAGGATGAGAGGGAATCTTATTGAAACATATAAGATCGTCAAGGGTTTGGACACGCTAGAGGCGGGAAACATTGTTCCCGATGTTGGGGGAGTCCAGAACCAGGGACCACAGTTTAAGAATAAGGGGTAAGCCATTTAGAATAGAGACGAGGAAACACTTTTTGTCACAGAGAGTTGTGAGTCTGTGGAATTCTCTGCCTCAGAGGGCGGTGGAGGCCGGTTCTCTGGATACTTTCAAGAGAGAGCTAGATAGGGCTCTTAAAGATAGCGGAGTCAGGGGATATGTGGAGGAGGCAGGAACGGGCTACTGATTGGGGATGATCAGCCATGATCACATTGAATGGCGGTGCTGGCTCGAAGGGCCGAATGGCCTACTCCTGCACCTATTGTCTTATGTTTCTATGTTTCTACAACTCTCACTAACAGCTCCTAACAGCTGCGGTTGTCATCTCAGCAGCACAAACCAGTATTCATAAGGTCAGCAGTGATAGTAGAATCAGGCCATTCTGCCCATCAAGTCTACTCCGCCATTCAATCATGGCTGATCTATCTCCCCCTCCTAACCCCATTCTCCTGTCTTCTCCCCATAACACCTGACACCCGTACTAATCAAAAATCTATCTATCTCTGCCTTAAAAATATCCACTGACTTGGCCTCCGCAGCCTTCTGTGGCAATAATTGCACAGATTCACCGCTCTCTGACTAAAGACATTTCTCCTCATCTCCTTCCTTAAAGAAGTGGAAGCATCCTCTCCACATCCACTCTATCCTGGCCTTTCACTATTCTGTATGTCTCAATGAGGTCCTCCCCTCATTCTTCTAAACTCCAGCGAGTACAGGCCCAGGGCCGACAAACGCTCATCAGGGATCGTTCTCGTGAACCTCCTCTGGACCCTCTCCAGAGCCGGCACATCCTTCCTCAGATAGGGGGCCCAAAATTGCTCACAATATTCCAAATGCGGCCTGACCAGTGCCTCATAGAGCCTCAGCATGACATCCCTGTTTTTGATGCAAGCCCTCTGGAAATAAATGCGCGCGTTGCGTTTGCGTTCTTGGGCATTTGACAATGCTTGAACCGGTGTTGTAAACTGTGGGAAGAGACTTTGGTTCCTCCTCGCCCTGTTTTAAGTAAGGTTCTGAGTGGGGTCAGTCATTGATAAAAGGCCAGGTTACACACTAATTATCGGATGCCAAAAATCTCAGTGATTTACCCATAAAAAGAGTCCTTGTGTCACTGGAGGGGCCCCTTTTGCAATGACTTGGTTTCCTCCAGCATTAAGGCAAAGGTTCTCATTATAAAACCAAATAGTACAACTTAAGCCAGTCAGTCGCTGGGTAATGACGTTAATTAAAGCATTGGAGAAATAAATAAGCAGGGATGTTTTGTCAAACTGTCTCTCTCTCTCTCGCACGAGAGAGAGAGAGAGAGAGAGAGAGAGAGAGACAATAGACAACAGACAACAGGTGCAGGAGGAGGCCATTCAGCCCTTCGAGCCAGCACCACCATTCAATGTGATCATGGCTGGTCATCCCCAATCAGTACCCCGTTCCTGCCTTCTCCCCATATCCCCTGACTCCGCTGTCTTCAAGAGCCCTATCTAGCTCTCTCTTGAAAGCATCCAGAGAACAGGCCTCCACCGCCCTCTGAGGCAGAGAGAGAGGGAGAGAGAGAGAGAGAGAGAGAGAGAGAGAGAGAGAGAGAGAGAGAGAGAGAGAGAGAGAGAGAGAGATCTCGTGCAGACCCGTGCTCAGTGGTGAGAAGTGAACAGTTAGCTCCTCTGTGGCAACTTGTCAATCCTGTGCAATTCTCCGCGACTACATGAGGTGCAGGTAATTTAGTGCGGTCGTGTCTCGTCTCTGTGAGTTTGACCATTGTATGGATGGAGACGCCGACCTCTCGTCCCGATCATTTCCTGGGGGGAGTCTTTCTGGGGTCACCAGCGTTCAGACAGCCTCTATCTCCGTTCAGGTTACAGAAACGCTCCGTAATGGATTCCCGGGCTGATAAGATCTGGTCAGGTGGCGGCGGGCAGCTCACACTCTCACGCCTGCACGCCTCGATCGGTTACATCGCCTGAACAGACCAGTGAAAGGCCTGGACAGAGTGGATGTGGAGAGGATGCTTCCACTAGTGGGAGAGTCCTGGACTAGAGGTCACAGCCTCAGAATTAAAGGATGCTCTTTTAGGAAGATGAGGAGAAATGTCTTTCGTCAAAGGGCGGTGAATCTGTGCAATTATTTGCCACAGAAGGGTGTGGAGGTCATGTCAGTGGCAGAGATAGATAGATTATTGATTAGTACGGGTGTCAGAGGTTATGGGGAGAAGGCAGGAGAATGGGGTTCGGAGGGAAAGAAGAGCAGCAGAGTAGGCGATGGGCCAAATGGCCGAATTCTGCTCCTATCACTTATGACCTGAAATTGTTAAATACTACTGCAACCACAGAACTGTCATGAACTGCTATCGACCTCATTGGAGAATGTCGGACTATCTTTGATCGGAATTTACTGTGTTTAACTTGCACTAAACGTTATTCCCTTAACCTGTATCTCTACACTGTAAACGGCTGTATTGTAATCATGTATTGTCTTTCCGCTGACTGGTTAGCACGCAACAAAAGCTTTCCACTGTTACCTCGGCACAATAAAGTGAACAAACTAACTAACTATGTGTTAAAGAAGGAACTGCAGATGCTGGAGAACCGAGGTTACACAAAAGGCTGGAGAAACTCAGCGGGTGCAGCAGCATCTATGGAGCGAAGGAGATAGGCGACGTTTCGGGCCGAAACCCTTCTTCAGACTGCCCAACTAACCAACTAAACTGAACACTGAAGATAGAATGGCAGGGGTAGAGTCGCGGCCTCACAGCGCCGGAGACCCCGGGTTCCATCCTGACCGCGGGTGCTGTCTGTACGGAGTTTGCACGTTCTCCCCGTGACCCGCGTGGGTTTTCTCCGAGATCTTCGGTTTCCTCGCACACTCCAAAGAAGTGCGGGTTTGTAGGTTAATTGGCTTGGTATAAGTGTAAAAATAGTCCTCAGTGTGTGTGTAGGGTGGTGTTAATGGGGCTGTCCCACTGTACAACCTAATTCAAGAGTTATATTGTGAAGGTTTCCAGAATTCAAAAAACTGATGAGATGGTCTCTTCATGAACTCAGATAGATCTGTCTCTCCTGAGTTTCCCCTGATTCGAACTCGGAGAATTACGGTAATGGCCGCTCGTAGGCACTCAACGTTGAAAAATCTTCACGAGCCTTCACGCGCTTACCGCGTTTCCCGAGTACCTGCCGCTAGCGTTACGAGCCGCTAAGAGACGTCGCCGAGCTCCGACGTACCCGCGAGGTACATTCTACGTGCTTGCCACGAGTTTGATTTTTTTTTAAACTCGGGAGAGGTCCTGAACAGTGGGGCAGGCCCTTTGGTGGGCTGGTATCGTCGAATGGTTATTTAGGTAGCGGTGTACAGCGGGGTTTGGACAGGCTAGATGCAGGAAGATTGCTGTGTCTCTAAAACAAACAAAGGAAAACTGACGGAAATGCTGGAGAAACTCAGCGGGTGAGGCAGCATCTACGGAGCGGAGGAAATAGGCAACGTTTCGTACCGAAACGTTGCCTATTTCCTTCGCTCACGTAGATGCTGCCTCACCCGCTGAGTTTCTCCAGCATTTTTGTCTCCCTTTGATTTTTCCAGCATCTGCAGTTCCTTCTTAAAATAAAAACTGATGAGATGGTCTCTTTATGAACTCAGATAGATCTGTCTTCGTTGCCTTGTGGCGGGCTTCAACCCCAAAAACCCGCTAACCCTGTGTGTCATTCACACCCACAGGTCACCTCAACTCCAAGAAGACACCTGTAGCCTCGACTCTAATGCAGTTCTGTTGACAGATACTTCCTTCGGGATAGAAGAGGAGAGGTTTGAAGCTGACTGTTCAGAGCAATTTAACCATGTCTGAATAACAGTGCTGGCGGCCACAGCAGATTGGGATAAGCGAACGAACACCTTTATTGGCTCCCTCTTCCAGGCCATTGCTCCATCCGTCTCAGTGTGCTCTTTGATCCTCGCCTGTACCAGTGCACGAGTTCTCGGAGCAGAATTAGGCCATTCGGCCCATCAAGCCTACTCCGCCATTCAATCGTGGCTGATCTTTGCCCCGGTTTTCCCTTGCCATCCGGAGTTATAATTTCTCGGAGTGCGAGCTTTTGCTGAAGATTCGTTCCGACTGCCGGTAAGTGGATTTTTTTTTTAAATCGCCCGACTATTTCAGCGCTGGAGTAAAATAAAAATGAGCTCCTAAAGCCGTGAACGCCGACAACGGGGACGGATTTCACGCAGGGGACAGGTAAATGAAAGCTGTTTATTTTTTCATATAAACCTGCTTGTTTAGATGACCTTAATCAACATTTCGTGTTGCAAAACGGTGATTTATTCCCCATAGGAACCGGCAGTATTTTTCCTGGAGATATTGGGTTTAAATTCACCGCAACCGCACCGTTCCAATCCATCGCGTTCCAGAAAATCCCACTCGCAAGCTGGTTTAAATGGCCATTAATTTACGGGCATTAAACACTAAATTCCTTCAATTTGGCCTATAAATTAATGACAATTAGATTTAAAAATCATGATATATTGTAAATTCTTGTGTGAATGTTATTTGGACACTTAGGCTTTAAAAAAAATGTTCATATTTTCTTAAGCAATGGATATATGTTTAGATCTAGTAATTGAATTTTGTAATTAGCTACGATTGGGTAACTAACTAATTATATGCTTTAATTTCAGGTCATCCAAGTAAGATTGTTTCATATTTGTTTCAGAATGCTTCAATCTATAATAACTGAAAATTTATTTCAGTTCTCTTAATTTTTAAGAAAGTTATGGGCTTTTGACTGTCCTCGATCACAGCTTTTGTGTTAAGTCAATGGAAAAGCAATAGGGAACAAGATGCTAATTTCCGAGTATGAAAATGGCCATAACTTTTTTAATACTGAAGATATGAAAGTGAATTAGGTGTCAAATTAAACTTCTTTTTATGCTTTATCTGACGGGATAAATTGCAGACTTGATTTTTAAAATCTCAAAATGTTGTAACATTGCTACCGTAATGCCACATCATCCTGTATCCTATCGTCCTATCGTTTGCAACTGAATGACAAAATCTCAGCCTTGAGCTTGGATCAAGTGGTGCTCTATCCCGCGGTACTGACTGTCCCGCGGTCCAGGTTTAAGCTCAGGGGCGAGCGACCGGGCTTTAGCGGCTGCAGCACTAGACTGTGGATCAGCATCCCTCTTCCCCATCAGAGACTGCCCCTCTATCGACTCCTTTAAGTCTAGACTTAAAACCCATTTCTACTCGCAAGCGTTTCTTGAGGTCCTCTGAGGGAGCGCTGTATGTATGTATTTACGTATGTATCGTTGATCTGTGGACCGCTGTATGTAGCACGTTAGTACCTGCTCTGCTGTAAAGCACTTTGGTCAGCGAGAGTTGTTTTTAAATGTGCTATAGAAATAAACTTGACTGACTGACTGACTGACTCTTCCAAGGACGTATCGTTAATTTAGTTTACTTTATTGCCACGTGCGCAGCGAAAAGCTTCTAGTTGCGCGCTGACCAGTCAGCGGAAAGCAACACCATGCCGCGAGGGTGGCGAGGTGGCGCAGCGGCGGAGTTGCTGCCTCACAGCGCCGGGGTCCCGGGTTTTAACCAGACTACGGGCGCTGACTGCACGGAGTTTGTACGTGCTCCCCAGATTCAGATTCAGACTATATTGTCACTGTGCAGTGTACAAGTGCAGGGACAACGGCATGCAGTTAGCATCTCACCCAGTAGTGTGGACACAGAATAATGGAACGGTAAAATATATATATGTATATACAGTAGCAGTAGTGCAAATTTCAGGGGGGTGGGGGGGGGAGATCAGTCACAGGGGAAGGAGTGTCCGTGGGGGGGGGGGGGTTACTTGCAATCACCAAGGTGCAGAGTTAAGTAGGGTAACAGCCGCAGGGAAGAAGCTGTTCCTGAACCCGCTGGTCCGGCAACGGAGAGACCTGTCGCGCCTCCCAGATGGGAGGAGGGTAAACAGTCTGTGGTTGGGGTGAGAGCAGTCCTTGACGATGCTGCGTGCCCTTTGCAGACATCGCTTGCTCTGGACAGACTCAATGGAGGGGAGTGAGGAGCCGGTGATGCGGTGGGCAGTTATCACCACCCTCTGCAGTGCTTTCCGGTCGGAGACAGAGCAGTTGCCTTCCCATACTGTGATCCAGTTAGTAAGGATGCTCTCGATGGCACAGCGGTAGAAGTTCACCAGAATCTGAGGAGACAGATGGACCTTCTTTAGTCTCCTCAGGAAGAAGAGACGCTGGTGAGCCTTCTTGATCAGTGTTGAGGTATTGTGGGTCCAAGAGAGGTCATCAGAGATGTTGACCCCCAGAAACCTGAAGCTGGAAACACGCTCCACCTCCGTCCCGCTAATGTGGACGGGGGTGTGCGTGCCACCCCTAGACCTTCTGTAACCTGACCTGCGTGCGTTTTCTCGCTGGTCAGCGCGTACTCGGTGGGCCGAGGGCCTTGTTTTTGTGCTGTACCTCTGACCTAAACCAAACCAAGCTATCAAGTAAACTAAACTCTCATTTGATGAGCTAGTTATCCATCAGTGTGGTCGGACAAAATGTTCCCTTCGGCCCAGCGGTAGAGTTGCCGCCTTACAGCGAATGCAGCGCCAGAGACCCAGGTTCGATCCCGACTGCGGGCGCTGTCTGTATGGAATTTCTACGCTCTCCTCGTGACCTGCGTGGCTTTTCTCCGAGATCTTCGGTTTCCTCCCACACTCCAGGTTTGTAGATTAATTAGCTTGGTTCAAATGTTTAAAAAAATTGTCCAGTGCTGAGCGATGGGTCTACCTGGAGCTTTTCAGCGTACTACATCCAGATCCAGATCTGATTTTCTACCTTTAAACCATCCAACTCTTGATTAGGCCTTGCCTGCATCATGTTCGGGAATGTCGATTATTCTATATATAAACCATTTGAACTTTTGATTAGATCCCTACCACAAACTGCAGCGCATTCCCAGACATTCATTATTCTAAATTTAAACAAACCTAATCCCCTCATTTCAACGCGAGTAAATACTAATGTCCCTGTCCCACTGTACGAGTTCATTCCAAGAGCTCTCCGGAGATTAAAAAAAAAAATCAAACTCGTGGTAAGCACGTAGAATGAACGTAGCGGGTACGCCGGAGCTCGGGGACGTCTCTTAGCGGCTCGTAACGCTAACGGCAGGTACTCGGGAAGACTCGCTAACGGCAGGTAAGCACGGGAAGACGCGTGAAGATTTTTCAACATGTTGAAAAATGTCCACGTGAGCCCCCGAGTACCGACGAGCGGCCACTACCGTAAATCTCCGAGTTCGAATCGGGGCAAACGCGGGGACAACTCTTGGAATGAACTCGTACCGTGGGACAGGGTTTTAACTCTATCGTCAGCAGAATTTTCACCGCAACCGCTGCCAAAAAGCTCAATGAAAAAGCCAGCAAACATCCAAAGAAAGTTGCTTTCTTATAACCCAACACCTTCAAGTTCAAATTCAAGCTCACATTTATTGTCACTTAAACCGGTTTAGGGTACAGTGGAATGTTGAGTGCGCACACAGCCATACTTAGTGAAAAGAACACAATATACACATAAAATAAAGTTTCACATAAACATCCACCACAGTGGAATCCACATTCCTCACTGTGATGGAAGGCAAGAAAGTTCGGACAGAAACATAGAACATAGAAAATAGGGGCAGGAGGAGGCCATTCGGCCCTTCGAGCCTGCACCGCCATTCAATATGATCATGGCTGATCATCCAACTCAGTATCCTGTACCTGCCTTGTCTCCATACCCCCTGATCCCTTTAGCCACAAGGGCCACATCTAACTCCCTCTTAAATATGGCCAACAAACTGGCCTCAACTACCTTCTGTGGCAGAGAATTCCACAGATTCACCACTCTCTGTGTGAAAAGCTATTTTCTCATCTCGGTCCTAAAAGACTTCCCCCTTATCCTTAAACTGTGACCCCTTGTCCTGGACTTCCCCAACATCGGGAACAATCTTCCTGCATCTAGCCTGTCCGACCCCTTAAGAATTTTGTAAGTCTCTATGAGATCACCCCTCAATCTTCTAAATTCCAGCGAGTACAAGCCGAGTCTATCCAGTCTTTCTTCATATGGAAGTCGTGCCATCCCAGGAATCAGTCTGGTGAACCTTCTCTGTACTCCCTCTATGGCAAGAATGTCTTTCCTCAGATTAGGAGACCAAAACTGTACGCAATACTCCAGGTGTGGCCTCACCAAGACCCTGTACAACTGCAGTAGAACCTCCCTGCTCTTGTACTCAAATCCTTTTGCTACGAATGCCAACATACCATTCGCTTTGAGATATTATTGCAAAAAATACAATTTTGGGCGGCACGGTGGCGCTGCGGGTAGAGTTGCTGCCTCGCAGCGCCAGCGACCCTGGTTCGATCCTGCCCACGGGTGCTGTCTATACGGAGTTTGTACGTTCTCCCTGTGACCTGCGTTTATTGTCACGTGTAGCGAGGTAGAGTGGAAAGCGTTTTTGTTGCGTGCGACCCAGCCAGCGGAGAGACAACACATGATTACGAGCGTGCCATTCATAGGGTACGGATGCAGCATAAAGGGAGTAACGTTTAGTTTTCTCCGGTTTTGCCTTCGGTAAAATTGTCCCTAGTGTGTGCGTAGGATAGTGTTAGTGTGGTGTGATCGCTGGTCGGCGCAGACTCGGTGGGCTGAAGAGCTGCATCTCAATAGTCTAAAATACATATATAATAGAAACATAGAAAATAGGTGCAGGAGCAGGCCATTCGGCCCTTCGAGCCTGCACCGCCATTCAATATGATCATGGCTGATCATCCAACTCAGTATCCTGTACCTGCCTTCTCTCCATACCCCCTGATCCCTTTAGCCACAAGGGCCACATCTAACTCCCTCTTAAATATAGCCAATGAACTGGCCTCAACTACCTTCTGTGGCAGAGCATTCCACAGATTCACCACTCTCTGTGTGAAATTTTTTTTTTCTCAACTCGGTCCTAAAAGACTTCCCCCTTATCCTTAAACTGTGGCCCCTTGTGCGGTCACAGTTTGAGCGAGAGAACAGAAAAGATGAATCACAATCGGTCTCAGAAATACAGTGCCCCCCCCCCGTAATGTCTGGGACAGAGACCCATCATTTATTTATTTGCCTCTGGACTCCACAATTTGAGATTTGTAATAGAAAACATCACAAAAATGTGGTTAAAGTGCACATTGTCAGATTTTAATAAAGGCCATTTTTATACATTTTGGTTTCACCATGTAGAAATTACAGCTGTGTTTATACATAGTCCCCCCATTTCAGGGCACCATAATGTTTGGGACACATGGCTTCACAGGTGTTTGTAATTGCTCAGGTGTGTTTAATTGCCTCCTTCATGCAGGTATAAGAGAGCTCTCAGCACCTAGTCTTTCCTCCAGTCTTTCCATCACCTTTGGAAACTTTTATTGCTGTTTGTCAACATGAGGACCAAAGTTGTACCAATGAAAGTCAAAGAAGCCATTATGAGACTGAGAAACAAGAATAAAACTGTTAGAGACATCAGCCAAACCGTAGGCTTACCAAAATCAACTGTTTGGAACATCATTAAGAAGAAAGAGAGCACTGGTGAGCTTACTAATCGCAGTGGGACCGGCAGGCCAAGGAAGACCTCCACAGCTGATGACAGAAGAATTCTCTCTATAATCCCCAAACACCTGTCTGACAGATCAGAAACACTCTTCAGGAGTCAGGTCTGGATTTGTCAATGACCACTGTCCGCAGAAGACCTCATGAACAGAAATACAGAGGCTACACGGCAAGATGCAAACCACTGTGGCTAAAGTGATCAGGGGATATGGAGAGAAGGCAGGTACAGGATACTGAGTTGGATGATCAGCCATGATCACATTGAATGGCGGTGCAGGCTCAAAGGGCCGAATGGCCTACTCCTGCACCTATTTTCTATGTTTCTATGACTGGTTAGCAGCAAAAATAGCTAGGCCGGGTTACAATTTGCCAAGAAGTACTTAAAAGAGCAACCACAGTTCTGGAAAAAGGTCTTGTGGACAGATGAGACGGAAATTAACTGATATCAGAGTGATGGCAAGAGCAAAGTATGGAGGAGAGAAGGAACTGCCCAAGATCCAAAGCGTACCACCTCATCTGTGAAACACGGTGGTGGGGGTGTTATGGCCAGGGCATGTGTGGCTGCTGAAGGTACTGGCTCACTTATCTTCATTGATGATACAACTGCTGATGGTAGCTGCATGATGAATTCTGAAGTGTTTCGACACATCCTATCTGCTCAAGTTCAAACAAATTGGCCGGTGGGTCAAGACAATGATCCCAAACATACTGCTAAAGCAACAAAGGAGTTTTTCAAAGCTAAAAAATGTTCAAGTCTTGAGTGGCCAAGTCAATCACCCGATCTGAACCCAGTTGAGCATGCCTTTTATAAGATGAAGAGAAATCTGAAGGGGACTTGCCCCCAAAGCTAGCTAAAGATGGCTGCAATACAGGCCTGGCAGGGCATCACCAGAGAAGACACCCAGCAACTGGTGATGTCCATGAATCGCAGACTTCAAGCAGTCATTGCATGCAAAGGATAAGCACCAAAATACTAAACATGACTACTTTCATTTACATGACATTGCTGTGTCCCAAACATTCTGGTGCCCTGAAATGAGGGGACTATGTATAAACACTGCTGCAATTTCCACATGGTGAAACCAAAATATATAAAAATGGCCTTTATTAATATCTGACAATGCACTTTAACCACGTGTGATTTTTTTTCTATTACAAATCTCAAATTGTGGAGTACACCGTACTTCCATACACATGACTATAATAAGCCAATACCAAAAGTGATTGGCCCGCATCCCTCCAAACCTGTCCGATCCATGTACCTGCCTAACAATGTTTCTTAAACATTGGGATAGTCCCTGCCTCAACTACCTCCTCAGGCAGCTCGTTCCATACACCCACCACCCTCTGTGTGAAAGGGTTACCCCTCGGATTCTATTAAATTATTAAACCCCTAATAAATCTTTTCTCAGTCACCTTAAACCTATGTCCTCTGGTCCTCAATTTACCTGCTCTGGGCAAGAGACTCTGTGCGTCTGCCCGATCTATTCCTCTCATGATTTTGTTCACCTCTACAAGATCCCCCCCTTATCCTCCTGCGCTCCAAGGAAAAACGTGCCAGCCTGGTCGACCTCTCCCTGCAGCTCACACCCTCGCGTCAATAGACAATAGGTGCAGGAGTAGGCCATTCGGCCCTTCGAGCCAGCACCGCCATTCAATGTGATCATGGCTGATCATCCACAATCAGTACCCCGTTCCTGCCTTCTCCCCATATCCCCTGACTCCGCTATCTTTAAGAGCCCTATCTAGCTCTCCCTTGAAAGTATCCAGAGAACCGGCCTCCACCGCCCTCTGAGGCAGAGAATTCCACAGACTCACAACACTCTGTGCTTCCTCATCTCCGTTCTAAATGGCTTACCCCTTATTCTTAAACTGTGGCCCCTGGTTCTGGACTCCCCCAACATCGGGAACATGTTTCCTGCCACTAGCGTGACCAAACCCTTAATAATCTCCTATGTTTCAATGAGATCCCCTCTCATCCTTCTACACTCCAGAGTGTACAAGCCCAGCCGCTCCGTTCTCTCAGCATGTGACAGTCCCGCCATCCCGGGAATTAACCTGGTGAACCTACGCTGCACTCTTGGCAACATCCTCGTAAATCTTCCCAGACTAAATTCCGTTCCAGACCTTGTCCCCGCTTTGAGCAGCCTCCCAATCAGTCCGTGGTCCACCGCACCTAATTGGCCAACTAACAGTTCCAATCAGCCCCCCCCCCGGCGAACAGTTGCAATGAACCGAACCAACTCCTAGTTGCGCGGCGATTAAGAAAATCAGCAGGGCTATCCATCGACTCCCAGAAAGTGTGGCGCGTTTTTGCAGCATAAACCCCCCCCTTCCACGGAGAATGTGTCTTCTGTTATGACCTCCCCGGTGGCGTCGAGGTTGAACGGCTGTCCGAGCGATTAAAAAGGCCGTTGAGACGGAGGCTCACAATCGCCGACCTTTACTTGCAGTTTATTGGCATCCCAACCTGAGCGCGACCATTTCTCGTCGAAGAAGCCGGTCTTGTTCGTCTGCAATTGACTGGAACATGACCCTGCGACCAACCAGCTCGCACTCACAAGAGCTACCACCAATTTGCGAGAAAACAGGGGGCTTGTTTGCACGAGAGTGTTCTGAGTGCCAAGTGTCAGAGTTTTATTATCTGCGAAATTCACCGCAGGGGAACGTGTCAACTGTCCAGGACCAATGCTTTGGGTTTTTTTTTTGGTCGTGTGTTTTAGACTGAGCTGGAACTGGCCGTCAGAATGGGAGGTTGAAACAGGGTCAACTGCCTTTTTGAAGTGCAGTTTTGGTCCCCAGATTTGAGGGAGGACATTCTTGCTATTGAGGGAGTGCAGCGTAGGTTCACCGGGTTATATCCCGGGATGGCGGGACTGTCATATGCTGAGAGAATGGAGTGTCGGAGCTAAGAGGTCCTTCTGCAGTTGTGCAGGGCCACAGTGAGACCGTACCTGGAGTATTGTGTGCAGTTTTGGTCTCCTAATTTGAGGAAGGACATTTTTGCTATTGAAGGAGTGCAGCGTAGGTTCACCAGGTCAATTCCCGGGATGGCGGGACTGTCATATGCTGAGAATAGACAATAGACAATAGGTGCAGGAGTAGGCCATTTGGCCCTTCAAGCCAGCACCGCCATTCAATGCGATCATGGCCGATCATCCCCAATCCGTACCCCGTTCCTGCCTTCTCCCCATGTCCCCTGGCTCCGCTATCTTTAAGATCCCCTATCTAGCTCTGGAGCGACTGGGCTTGTACACTCTGGAATTTAGAAGGATGAGAGGATATCTTATTGAACCAGATAAGATTATTTAGGGTTTGGACACGCTAGAGGCAGGAAACATGTTCCCAATGTTGGGGGAGCCCAGAACCAGGGGCCACAGTTTAAGAGTAAGGGGTAAGCCATTTAGAATGGAGAAGGGGAAACACGTTTTCACACAGAGAGTTGTGAATCCGTGGAATTCTCTGCCTCAGAGGGCAGTGGAGGCCGGTTTTCTGGATACTTTCAAGAGAGAGCTAGATAGTGGAGTCAGGGGATATGGGGAGAAGGCAGGAACGGGGTACTGATTGGGGATGATCAGCTATAAATCACATTGAATGGCGGTGCTGGCTCGAAGGGCCGAATGGCCTACTCCTGCACCTATTGTCTATTGAGAATTTTAACACCCCCTCTCCCTTTCTTTAGAGGGCCTGAACTGTCGGCAGAGGTTGAATAGGAAAGGGTTGGAAAGCTAGAAAGGGTAGCAGAAACGAGTTACGAGGATGTTGCCAGGACTCAAGGCTCTGAGCTGCAGGGAGAGGTTGAGCAGGCTGGGACTCTATTCCCTGGAGCGCAGGATGATGAGGGGTGATATTTTTGAGGTATAAAAAATATAGCGAGTAAACCCACAGAATCTCTTGCCCAGAGTTGGGGAATCGAGGACCAGAGGACATACTGTAGGTTTAAAGATTTAACAGGAATCTGAGGGATAACGTTTTTACTCAAAGGGGTGGTGGGCGTATGGAACAAGCTTTTATCAGAGACTGAACCATCTGACCAACAATTACAGCGTAGTCCTGACCTCCCATTTACCTCATTGGAGACCTTCAAACTATCTTTAATCTGACTTTAGTGAACGCTAGGAATTAATTAATAAGATTATTGGCCAAGTATTCACATACAAGGAATTTGCCTTGGTGCTCCGCCCGCAAGTGACAACATGACATACAGTGACAGTTAGGAATGACATATAAAACAATAAACATTAATAATAAAACATTATCGATTAAACATGTGAATTTTTAAAAAATACCACAGCAAAATGAGGCTGTAGTGTTAGTGTGATCGCTGGTCAGCGTGGACTTAGTTTGTTGTCACGTGTACAGAGGTACAATGAAAAGCTTTTGTTGTGAGCTAACCAGTCAGCAGAAAGACAATAGAAACATAGAAAATAGGTGCAGGAGGAGGCCATTCAGCCCTTCGAGCCAGCACCGCCATTCATTGTAATCATGGCTGATCGTCCCCAATCAATAACCCGTGCCTGCCTTCTCCCCATATAGAAACATAGAAATTAGGTGCAGGAGTAGGCCATTTGGCCCTTCGAGCCTGCACCGCCATTCAATATGATCATGGCTGATCATCCAACTCAGTATCCCGTACCTGCCTTCTCTCCATACCCCCTGATCCCCTTAGCCACAAGGGCCACATCTAACTCCCTCTTAGATATAGCCAATGAACTGGCCTCAACTACCTTCTGTGGCACAGAATTCCAGAGATTCACCACTCTGTGTGAAAAATGTTTTTCTCATCTCGGTCCTGAAAGACTTCCCCCTTATCCTTAAACTGTGACCCCTTGTTCTGGACTTCCCCAACATCGGGAACAATCTTCCTGCATCTAGCCTGTCCAACCCCTTAAGAATTTTGTAAGTTTCTATAAGATCCCCCTCAATCTTCTAAATACTAGCGAAAACAAGCCAAGTCTATCCAGTCTCCAGTCTATCCAGACAGATTCCTGGGATCAGGAATCCAGGAATCAGTCTGGTGAACCATCTCTGTACTCCCTCTATGGCAAGAATGTCAAGAATATCCCTTGACTCCACTAGCCCCTAGAGCTCTATCCAACTCTCTCTTAAATCCATCCAGTGACTTGGCCTCCACTGCCCTCTGTGGCAGGGAATTCCATAAATTCACAACTCTCTGGGTGAAAAGGTTTTTTCTCAGCTCAGTGTTAAATGGCCTCCCCTTTATTCTAAGACTGTGGCCCCTGGTTCTGGACTCGCCAGATACATGATTACAATCGAAGATTGGGGGTACAAGGGTCTCGACCCGAAACGTCACCCGTTCCTTCTCTCCAGAGATGTTGCCTCACCCGCCGAGTTACTCCAGCATTTTGTGTCTATTGCAATCGAAGATTGTAAGCACAAATTGTCCAATACGCACAAAATGGAGGAGTAACTCAGCGGGACAGGCAGCATCTCTGGAGAGAAGGAACGGGTGACGTTTCGGGCCGAGATTCTATGAGGTGGTTTAGTTTAGTTTAGTTTAGAGATACAACCCTTCGGCCCACTGAGTCCGCGCCGTCCAGCGCTCACCCCCGTACACTACAGACCAGAGACAATTTTACTGAAGCCAATTAACCTACAAGTCTGCACGTCTTTGGAGCCTGGGAGGAAACCGGAGCACCCGGAGAAAACCTACACACGTCACGGGGAGAAGGTACAAACTCCGTGCAGACAGCGCCCGTAGTCAGGATGGAACCCGGGTCTCCGGCGCTGCGAGGCAGCAACTCTACCGCTGCGCCACCGTGCCGCCCTTTGCTTCCCAAGGACCGGAGCCCGTGACCTGACATACCTTGTGTGACGGACCGCATGAGCCCGTCACGCCAGGGTTCAGTGAGGATGACAGCTAAATATCCCAGCTCCTGCTCCCCGCGGAGCCGCTAATGAAAAGCAATTGAGACCTGTCACCTTGCTGGAGGCAAGGAGTGGCAGGCGACATTATTGGCCTGGGATAGTGGGCCATTGTTTGCCAGGAGGCCCTCGTTACAGCAGGAGAACACCAGCGGGGAAAAGCACACTCAAAGCCCTTCATTTCCACCCAACCTCCAACACGCACGCGCACGCACACGCACACGCACACACACGCACGCACGCACGCACGCACACACACACACACACACGCGAACGCAAGTGCGCACACGCACACGTCCACACACACGCGCACACGCACGCACGTGCACTCACACACGCACACACGCACGCACACACACACACACACATGTACTCACACACACGTGCACACACACACGTGCACACACACGTGCGCACACACACACACACGTGCACTCACCCCACATTCACACACACATGCACACGGACACGCGCACACACACACACACACACACACACACACGCGCGCACACACACACACACACACACGCACACACACACACACACACACACACACACACACACTCGCACACACGAACACACCCATTGTGTGGGAAGCCAGAGTGAATAGTCCTCCTGGTTTTCCTCAGCTCTCTGCAACTCTAGAGACCACCCTTCTACTAGGGGCCTCTCTATCCAAGCACTTGTTTAATCAGCACAAAGGCGGACCCGGCGTGTGGGACCCGGCGTGGGGGAGGGGGACCCGGCGTGGGGGAGGGGGACCCGGCGTGGGGGAGGGGGGCCCGGCGTGGGGGAGGGGGACCGGGCGTGGGGGAGTGGGGGGACCGGCGTGGGGGAGGGGGACCCGGCGTGGGGGAGGGGGACGGCGTGGGGGAGGGGGGACTGGCGTGGGAGAGGGGGACCCGGCGTGGGGGAGGGGGACGGCGTGGGGGAGGGGGACCGGCGTGGGGGAGGGGGACCGGCGTGGGGGAGGGGGACCGGCGTGGGGGAGGGGGACCCGGCGTGGGGGAGGGGGACCGGCGTGGGGGAGGGGGAGGCGTGGGGGAGGGGGGACCCGGCGTGGGGGAGGGGGACCCGGCGTGGGGGAGGGGGACCCGGCGTGGGGGAGGGGGCCCGGCGTGGGGGAGGGGGGCCCGGCGTGGGGGACCGGCGTGGGAGGGGAGGGGGACCCGGCGTGGGACCGGCGTGAGGGGGACCCGGCGTGGGGGAGGGGGGACCCGGCGTGGGGGAGGCGTGGGGGAGGGGGACCGGCGTGGGGGGTGGGGGACCCGGCGTGGGGGAGGGGGACCGGCGTGGGGGGACCCCGGCGTGGGGGAGGGGGGGGGGGACCCGGCGTGGGGAGGGGAGGGGAGGGGACCCCGGCGTGAGGGAGGGGGGCCCGGCGTGGGGGACCGGCGTGGGGGACCGGCGTGGGGGACCCGGCGTGGGGAGGGGAGGGGGGACCCCGGCGTGGGAGGGGGGGCCCGGCGTGGGGGGAGGGGGACCCGTGGGGGCGTGTGGGGAGAGGGGGGACCCGGCGTGGGGGAGGGAGGGGACCCGGCGTGGGGGAGGGGACGTGGGGGAGGGGGACCCGGCGTGGGGGAGGGGGAGAGGGACCGGCGTGGGGGAGGGGACCCGGCGTGGGGGAGGGGGGCCCGGCGTGGGGGAGGGGGACCCGGCGTGGGGGAGGGGGACCCGGCGTGGGGAGGGGGACCCGGCGTGGGGGAGGGGGACCCGGCGTGGGGACCCGGCGTGGGGGAGGGACCCGGCGAGGGGGACCCGGCGTGGAGAGGGACCCGGCGTGGGGGGAGGGGGACCCGGCGTGGGGAGGGGGACCCGGCGTGGGAGGGGGACCCGGCGTGGGGGGAGGGACCCGGCGTGGGGGAGGGACCGGCGTGGGGGAGGGGGACCCGGCGTGGGGGAGGGGGACCCGGCGTGGGGGAGGGGGACCCGGCGTGGGGGAGGGGGAGGGGGACCCGGCGTGGGGGAGGGGACCCGGCGTGGGGGAGGGGGACCCGGCGTGGGGGAGGGGACCCGGCGTGGGGGAGAGGGGACCCGGCGTGGGGGAGGGGGGACCCGGCGTGGGGGAGGGGGACCCGGCGTGGGGGAGGGGACCCGGCGTGGGGGAGGGGGACCCGGCGTGGGGGAGGGGGACCCGGCGTGTGGGAGGGGGAGGGGGACCCGGCGTGGGGAGGGGGACCCGGCGTGGGGGACCCGCGTGGGGAGGGGGACCCGGCGTGGGGGAGGGGGACCCGGCGTGGGGGAGGGGGACCCGGCGTGGGGGAGGGGGACCCGGCGTGGGGGAGAGGGGGACCCGGCGTGGGGAGGGGGAGGGGACCCGGCGGGGGAGGGGGACCCGGCGTGGGGGAGGGGGACCCGGCGTGGGGGAGGGGGACCCGGCGTGGGGGAGGGGGACCCGGCGTGGGACCCGGCAGAGGGGGACCCGGCGTGGGGGAGGGGGACCCGGCGTGGGAGAGGGGGACCCGGCGTGGGGACGGCGTGGGGGAGGGGGACCCGGCGTGGGGGAGGGGGACCCGGCGTGGGGGAGGGGGACCCGGCGTGGGGGAGGGGGACCCGGCGTGGGGGAGGGGGACCCGGCGTGGGGGAGGGGGACCCGGCGTGGGTGGGAGAGGGGGACCCCGGCGTGGGGAGAGGGGGACCCGGCGTGGGAGAGGGGGACCCGGCGTGGGAGAGGGGGACCCGGCGTGGGAGAGGGGGACCCCGGCGTGGGGAGAGGGGGACCCGGCGTGGGAGGGGGGGACCGGCGTGAGGGACTTTGCCAGCACCCTTTATGGGCGACTATTTGCATATGTTGGGAACGCAGGCAAAACATTTCACTGTGACTTGTCACGTGCGACCATGAAGTATTCAATTCAATTCTGTAACGTCATAGAGCTGTATGGCACAGACGTGTAGGGCACTTTAGACACAGCATAGAAACTGAGTCCGCGCCGACTAGCACTCACCCCATATGCCAGCACTATCGTACACACGAGGAACAATTTTACAGAAGCCAATTAACCTACAAACCTGTACGTCATTGGAGTGTGGGAGGAAACCAGAGCACCCGGAGAAAACCCACGCGGTCACGGGTAGAACGTGCAAACTCCGTACAGTCAGCACCCGTCGTCAGGATCGAACCGGGTATGAACACTGATTTCTCTAACTTCAAGTACGGTAACCCTTGCTTTCCCTCTCTCTCCGACCCTCACCCCACCCCAGTTCTCCGATCATCCTGTAGGCATCGCTGCCATCTCACCAGGCACATGCCGTCAGGGTAGGCAAGGTGGGCGCTGCCTACCCTGACTAAAATTATGAAATGGCAATTATTAAATATAAATAGTAAAGGCATGGGAGAATTATGCCGATCTAAGAGATCGATCTCTTAGGTAGGCATAATGTTCCGTGCCGTTCATCCGCTGCGCTTGTAACACGTGAAGGTCTGTGCAGCCCACGGGCCGTCAGCGCTGCTTCAAGCCGCCAGTTTCAAGCGGGGCTGAAGGCAGCAGATATCCTGCCTTTGCAGTACTGCGCATGCACAGCGCGTGTTTCTTGGCGGGTTTTTAAAATATGGATTGCCATTATCTTAAGAGCATCTTAGGAAACAAAGAGAGAAGGATGTAGTTCATGTATCAATAACGTGGTAAGTACATTTCTTGGTGCTATATTTTTTAAATACCGTATTTCCCGGGGTGGAGGGGGAGAGCTCCTTTCACAGTGTTTGAGGAGTCTGGCCCGGAGTAAAGTTGCGGGGAGGGCAGGAGCGTTGTAAAGGAGGGGATCGGGGCCAGTAACCCACGGAGCACAGAGCCACCTCATTGTCGCCGGGGAGTTAATTAGCTTGGGTGGCTGCCGGGACCGGACAGCCCCTTCTGCCGGTACCCGCTCACCTCAGGCAGTGTCGAGGGACCAATTGAGGTTACTCGGCTGTGGGAATTTAAGGATTTGCGGGAAGCGGCTGACATGAGCGAAGCCGGCGAGCGGCAGGTGAGAGGTGTTCAGACGGAGAGCACTGCCAGAGGTGAGCGGGCCGGCAGAAGGCGCTGAAGTGGCTGTCGGGTCCCGGCGGCTGCTCGCAGTCACCCGAGCTGCTTCCTTCCCCGGAAGTGGCGGCCGGTTCTGCTGTCAGTGCCCGGAGCGCTGCGGCAGCGGTGAGTGAGTTTCTGACATGATCTCCGACCCCCTCCTTCTCAACACTCCTGCCCTCCCCACATCTTTAACCCCTGGCACAGACTCTCCACACGCTGTGAAAGGAATTCTCCCTCCAATTGGTCCCTTGAATTAGCATTGTCATTCAATAAGATGACAAATGATTCAACGTCCCGTGTGCTCCCGTTTTTCCCACCATCTCTCCACCTGCCTTCATCCTCCGTCCCCCACCCATTCAGTAATTAATAAATGAAGGAGATTTAGAAGCCGTGGGAAAATTGAATTGTTACTTATTTTTATTTTTTACGGAGAGAACAATCTGCGCATGCGCGGTTTTAGATTTTTTGTTAAAGCCGACTGACTGCCTCACTTTAGTAATTACTCACGGCACGTGCCTGCATCTTTCCCATAGCAAACAACTTCCTTGATCATCGTCTGCTTTGATCTGTCGTTTTCACACCTTACCTTTCATATCCCTCTCCCCTGACTCTCAGTCTGAAGAAGGGTCTCGACCTGAAGCGTCACCCATTCCTTCTCTCCAGAGATGCTGCCTGAGTTACTCCACCATTTTGTGCTTATCTTCGGTGTAAATCAGCATCTGCGGTTCTCGTCAGAGTTACATATCGTGAAAACAGCCCCTTCGGCCCACAACGGCCAACATGTCCCAGCTACACTAGTCCAACCTGCCAGTGTTTGGCCCATATCCCTCCAAACGTGTCCTATCCATGTACGTGTCTAACTGTTTCTTAAACATTGCGATAGTCCCTGCCTTAACAACCTCCTCCGGCAGCTCGTTCCAAACACCCACCATCCTCTGTATGAAAACGTTACCCCCTCAGATTCTTATTTAACTTCCCCCCCGTACACTGACACTACCCTACACACACGGGGACAATTTACATTCAGGCCAAGCCAATGAACCTACAAATCTTTGGAGTGTGGGAGGAAACCGAAGATATCGGAGAAAACCCACGCGGTCACGGGGAGAACGCACGAACCCGGTAGAAGTTCATAAGATATAGCAGTAGAATCAGGCCATTCGGCCCATCGAGTCTACTCCGCCATTCATTCATGGCTGATCTCTGCCTCCTGATCCCATTTTCCAGCCATCTCCCCGTAACCCTTGACACCCGTTCCGACAGCACCCGTAGTCAGGGTCAAACACGGGTCGCTGATACGGTAAGGCCGCAACTCTACCGCTGCGCTGCGTTTAGACTCCTTTCAGCCACCCCCCTTACCTCAGATGAAGGTCTTCGGAAAACTTGAGGCAGGCGTAGATGAATTCCTTGATCTGGGAGTAGACTTTGGGAACAAACTCCGAGAACGGGAACTTCTTGGGGAACGGTTGCTGCAAATAACAAACTTTGTTAACGGGGAACCGAGAAGAAGGGCAAAAACCGGATGGCGCGTAACAATGGCCGCCTCGCCAACGGTCTGTCTCGTCCTTATCTTTCAGTGTAGTTTTTAGTCCGTTGTTAAATGTATGTTTTTGGTGTTCTTTAGCTTGTTTTAAGTGGGGGGTGGGAGAGAGGGGGGTAGGGGGAAACTTTTTTATATATCTTTCATCGACAGAGGATGAATTTTTTTTCCCGTGTCGTTCGCCATCCGCACTGCGGCCTAACATCGAGGGGCTGGAGGCAATAGACAATAGGTGCAGGAGGAGGCCATTCGGCCTTTCGAGCCTGCACCGCCATTCAATGTGATCATGGCTGATCGTCCACAATCAGTAACCCGTGCCTGCCTTCTCCCCATATCCCTTGATTCCCGCTAGCCCCTAGAGCTCTATCTAGCTCTCTTTTAAATTCATCCAGTGAATTGGCCTCCACTGCCCTCTGTGACAGAGAATTCCACAAATTCACAACTCTCTTGGTGAAAAAGATTTTTCTCACCTCAGTCTTAAATGACCTCCCTTTTATTCTAAGATTGTGGCCCCTGGTTCTGACTCTCAAATTGCAGATTAAAACTTATCATATAATGATCACTACCTCCAAGTGGTTCTTTTACCTTGAGTTCCCTTATTAAATCTGGTTCATTGGACAACGCTAAATCCAGAATTGCCTTTCTCTGGTAGGTTCCAGTTCAAGCTGCTCTAAGAATCCATCTCGGAGGCACTCTACAAACTCCCTTTCTTAGGATCTAGAGCCAACCTGATTTTCCCAGTTTTCTCATCTCAGTTTTAATCCCCTCTCATCCTTCTAAATTCCAGTGAATACAAGCCCAGCCTTTCCAATCTTTCCTCCTATGACAGTCCCGCCATCCCGGGGATTAACCTGGTGAACCTACGCTGCACTCCCTCAATAGCAAGAATGTCCATCCTCAAATTAGGGGACCAAAACTGCACGCCATACTCCAGATGTGGTCTCACCCGGGCCCTGTACAACTACAGAAGGACCTCTTTGTTCCTATACTCATCTCCTCTTCTTATGAAGGCCAACATGCCATTCTATTTCTTCACTGCCTGCTGTACCTGCATGTTTACTTTCAGTGACTGGTGAACAAGGATACCCAGATCTCGTTGCACTTCCCCTTTTCCAAATCTGACACCATTCAGATAATAATCTGCCCCAAAGTGGACAACCTCACATTTATCCTCACATTACACTGCATCTGCCATGCATCAGCCCACACATCCAATCTGATCAAGTCATCCAGCACCTTCCTAGCATCCTACTCACTGTTCACACTGCCAGCCAGCGTTGTGTCATCTGCAAATTTGCTCGTGTTATTTTTAATCCGATCAACTAAATCACTAATATATATTGTAATAGTTGCGGCCCCAGCACCGAGCCTTGCGGCCACTCCACTCGCCACTGCCTGCCATTCTGACAGGGCCCCGTTTATTCCTACTCTTTTCTTCCCGTCTGCCAACCAATTCTCTATCCATGTCAACACCCTACCCCCAATACCATGTGCTCTAATTTTAGATCACAAATCTCCTGTGCGGGACCTTATCAAAGGCTTTCTGAAAGTCCAGATACACCACATCCACTGGCACCCCTTCATCCATTTGCTTGTCACATCCTCAAAAAATTCCAGAAGATTAGTCGAGCAGGATTTTCCCTTCATAAATCCATGACCAATCCTTTTACTGCTATCCAAATGTGCCGTTATTACTTGTTTGATAATTGACTCCAGCATCTTTCCCACCACCGATCAACTGGTCTAGTTTTCTCTCTCGCTCCTTTCTTGAAAAGTGGATAACATTAGCTACCCTCCAATCCACAGAGACTGATCCAGAATCTATAGAACATTGGAAAATGATCACCAATGCATCCACGATTTCTGGAACCACATCCTTGAGTTCCCTGGGATGCAGACCACCAGGCCCTGGGGATTTATCAGCCTTCAATCCCATCAGTCTACCCAATACTATTTCTCGCCTAATGCAAATTTCTTTCAGTTCCTCTGTCTCGCTAGATCCTCTGTCCTCCAGTACATCTGGAAGATTGTTTGTGTTTTCCTGAGTGAAGACAGAACCAAAGTACCTGTTCAACTCTTCTGCCATTTCTTTGTTTCCCATAATAATTTCACCTGTTTCTGCCTTCAAGGGACCCACATTTGTCTTTACTAACCTTTTTCTCTTAACGTACCTAAAGAAGCTTTTACTATCCTTCTTTATATATTCCTGGCCAGCTTCCCCTCGTACTTCATCTTTTCACACCATATTGCCCTTTTTGTTACCTTCTGTTGTCCTAGGAAAGTTTCCCAATCCTCTGGCTTCCCGCTACTCTTTGCTGTGTTATACATCTCTTCTTTTAGTTTTATTCTATCCCTAACTTCCCTTGTCAGTCACGGTTGCCTCTTACACCCTTTAGAATCTTTCTTCCTCTTTGGAATGAAATCATCCTGCATCTTCCGGATTATGCCCGGAAATTCCTGCCATTGCTGTTCCACCGGCATTCCTGCTAGGATCCATTCCAGTCGACTTTGGCCAACTCCTCTCTCATGCCTTCATAGTCCCCTTTGTTCAACTGCGACACTGACACTTCTCCCTCTCATAGAAACATAGTAACATACAAACATAGAAAATAGGTGCAGGAGGAGGCCATTCGGCCCTTCGAGCCAGCACCACCATTCATTGTGATCAACGGCTGATCATCCCCTATCAATAACCCGTGCCTGCCTTCTCCCCACATCCCTTGACTCCACCAGCCCCTAGAGCTCTATCTAACTCTCTCTTAAATCCATCCAGTGAATTGGCCTCCACTGCCCTCTGTGGCAGGGAATTCCACAAATTCACATCTCTCTGGGTGAAAGCGTTTTTCCTCACCTTAAATGGCCTCCCCTTTATTCTAAGACTGTGCCCCTGGTTCTAAACTCTCAAATTGCAGATCAAAACTATTATGATCACTACCTCCAAGCGGTTCCTTTACCTTGAGTTCCCTTATTAAATCTGGTTCATTGGACAACACTAAATCCAGAATTGCCTTCTCTCTGGTCGGCTCCAGTACAAGCTGCTCCAAGAATCCATCTCGGAGGCATTCCACAAACTCTCTTCCTTAGATCCAGAACCAACCTGATTTTCCCAGTCTATATTGAAATCTCCCATAACCACAGTGGAAATACCTTTGTCGTGCCAATTTTAACTCCTGCTGCAACTTGCACCCTATATCCATGCTGCTGCTTGGGGGCCTGTAGATAAGTCCCATTAGTGTCTTCTTGCTTTTACAATTCTTCAATTCTATCCACAGCGATTCTATATCGTCAGTCCCTGTCACCTCTCGCAAGGCACTGAATTTCATCCCTCACCAACAGAGCAACCCCCCCTCCTCTGCCCACCTGCCTGTCTTTTCTGTAGGACGCATAACTCTGAATATTCAGTTCCCAGGCCCGATCCTCCTGCAGCCACGTCTCAGTAATCCCCACAATGTCATATCTACCAATCTCTAAAGAGCAGATTTAGGCCACTCGACCCATCAAGTCTATTCCGCCATTCAATCATGGCTGATCTATCTCCCCCTCCTAACCCCATTTTCCTGCCTTCTCCCCATAACCTCTGGATAACTTCAAGAATCTATCTACCCACACTTTGATGAAGTCCTGGCTGCTTCCCCAAAGCCCCCTCTAAGTTACCCTTGATTACCCCTCGGTTCACGAGTTCAGAAGTTAAGTTTTGGCCTCACTACAAGGATGATGAAACATATTAAAATTATAAAAGGACTGGAAAGCTAGAATGCAGGAAAAATTTCCCATGTTACTTAGAATAAAGGGGAGGTCACGTCGGCTATTCCAATGAATGGCGGTGCTGGCTCAGATCTATCGCTCCCATCTCAACCCAATTTTCCAGCCTTCACCCCTAACCCTTTACTAATCGGCCTCCTTCTCTGCACAGATTCACCACCTCTGGCGATTCATTCCTCCCGTCTCTTTCCTAAAGGAACGTCCTTTAATTCTGAGGCTGTGACCTCTGGTCCTAGACTCTCCCACTAGTGGAAACATCCTCTCCACATCCACTCTATCCAAGCCTTTCACTATTCCTTGAGTTTCAATGAAGGCCCCACCCCCCCCCCCCTTCCCCCCCACTCATCCTTCTAAACTCCAGCGAGTACAGGCCCAGTGCCGACACACGCTCATCATACGTTAACCCGCTCATTCCCGGGATCATTCTCGTAAACTACCTCTGGGCCCTCTGCAGCGCCGGGTGCTTACGTTTTCCAAGTCTGGATCATGGAATGGAAACTGTGCCATCAACTTCAAGAACTCCTCTTCATTAGAGACAGGAATAGCACTGTAGTTGTCCAACTCTAAGATATATCTGTTGAAAGAAAACATCAGTGGCGTTAATATACCGGCCGATCCTGCTTCTCAATAACTCAACGGGTTATAGAGAGTCATCGAGTGATACAGCACGGAAACAGGCCCTTCGGCCCAACTTCCTCACACTGGCCAACATGTTCCACCTGCCTGCATCTGGGCCATATCCCTCCTTGCCATCGTCCCTGCCTCACCACTACCTACACCCAACCCACCCTCTGGCAGTTCTCGTTTTCTACACCACACCTAAGCCCAGCACACCTCGGCAAGGTGCTGCGCAGGCGGTAGGGTTCTGCCTCACGCGCCAGAGACCCCGGTTCGATGCTGACCTCTGCGTCTGTACGGAGTTTGTACGTTCTCCCCGTGACCTGCGTGTGTTTTCTCCGGGTGCTCCGGTTTCCGCACACTTTCAAAGATGAGCGGGTCTGTAGGTTAATTGGCTTCTGTAAATTGTCCCTGAGTACAGGGCCTCGTGCACGGGCGATCGCTTGTTGGTGTGGACTTGGTGTCCACACTGTATCTCTAAACTCAACTAAACATTGTCAATGAAAACCTTCCATTGCTGTTACCCAAATTAAAACCAGTTGATAAATGTACGTAACAAAAAATGCAAGAGTAACTCAACAGAAAATGGATATGGAGAATAGACAATAGACAATAGGTGCAGGAGTAGGCCATTCGGCCCTTCGAGCCAGCACCGCCATTCAATGTGATCATGGCTGATCATCCCCAATCAGTACCCCGTTCCTGCCTTCTCCCCATATCCCCTGACTCCGCTATTTTTACGAGCCCTATCTAGCTCTCTCTTGAAAGCATCCAGAGAACCGGCCTCCACCACCCTCTGAGGCAGAGAATTCCACAGACTCACCACTCTCTGTGAGAAAAAGTATTTCCTCGTCTCTGTTCTAAATGGCTTACCCCTTATTCTTAAACTGTGGCCCCTGGTTCTGGACTCCCCCAACATCGGGAACATGTTTCCTGCCTCTAGTGTGTCCAAACCCTTAACAATCTTATATGTTTCAATGAGATCCCCTCTCATCCTTCTAAACTCCAGAGTGTACAAGCCCAGCTGCTCCATTCTCTCAGCATATGCCAGTCCCGCCATCCCGGGAATTAACCTTGTAAACCTACGCTGCACTCCCTCAATAGCAAGAATGTCCTTCCTTACATTAGGGATTTGAATATATAGAAAATAGAAAAGAGACAATAGGTGTAGGAGTAGGCCATTCGGCCCGTCGAGCTAACATGATCATGGCTGATCATCCCCAATCAGTACCTCGTTCCTGCCTTCTTCCCATATCAGGTCAGGTCACAGAAGACACATACCCATGGTATAATGAAAAGCCTAGATAGAGTGGATGTGCTGAGGATGTTTGCACGAGTGGAAGAGTCCAGGACCAGAGGGCGCAGGCTCAGAATAAAAGGATGTACCTTTAGAAAGTTTAGGAGGAATTTCTTCAGTGAGAGGGTGATGAATCTGTGGGATCCTTTGCCACAGACGGCTGTGGAGACCAAGTCAATGGGCATTTTAAGGTGGAGATGGACAAGTTCCTGATTTGTACGGTTGTCAAGGGTGTAGGAAGGAACTGTAGATGCTGGTTTATACCGAAGTCAGACATAAAATGCTGTTCGAGCTGCTGCCAGAGGCCCGGGTCCGATCCTGTCTACGGGTGCTTGCAGTACGGAGTTTGCACGTTCTCCTTGGACCTGCGTGGGTTTTCTCCGGGAAGCACCGGCTTCCTCCCACACTCCAAAGACGTAGAGGTTGGCTTGGTACAGAAACATAGAAAATAGGGGCAAGAGTAGGCCATTCGGTCCTTCGAGCCAGCACCACCATTCAATTTGATCGTGGCTGATCATCCACAATCAGTGTCCCGTTCCTGCTTTTTCCCCATATCCCATGATTCCATTATCCCAAAGAGCTATATCTAACTCTCTCTTGAAAACATCCAGTGAATTGGCCTCCACTGCCTTCTGTGGCAGAGATTCTGTGCCACAGATTCACAACTCTCTGTGTGAAAAAGTTTTTCCTCATCTCAGTCCTACATGGCCTACCCCTTCTTCTTAAACTGTAAACATTTTGTTTTTGCATCTAGCCTGAGCAATCCCTTAAGAATTTTGTACGTTTAAATGTATAGTGTAAATCTAATTTGTCCCCAGTGTGTGTAGGATAGTGCTAGTGTGTGGGGGTCGTTGGTCGGCACGGTCACGTTGGGCTGAAGGGCCTGTTTCCGCGCTGTATCGTTAAACTAAACTAAAATAAACTATAGTCTGCCTTCTGGGATGTGATATTTCCATCCCAGCCAAATGAGAGTGGTTTAAGAATTTCAATTCACTTTTAATGTCAGAACATAAATAACTGCTATCAGTATAAAAGAGGCTTCAGATTGTCCTCGTTCCAAAATACACGGAACTACCGCACAACGTGCATGAATACCCTGCAGGCTACTGCTAATATTTTCCTATTTGATTTTAAATCTAATGGAAGCTGAAGATTTACTGTCTGAAGAAGGGTCTCGATCCAAAATGTCACCCATTCCTTCTCTTCAGAGACGCTGCCCGTCCCCGCTGAGATGCTCCAGCACTTTGTGTCTTTCATGACAATTTAGACAATAGACAATAGGTGCAGGAGGAGGCCATTCGGCCCTTCGAGCCAGCGC
Organism: Okamejei kenojei; assembly: GCA_035221665.1. Lineage (NCBI taxonomy): Eukaryota > Metazoa > Chordata > Chondrichthyes > Rajiformes > Rajidae > Okamejei > Okamejei kenojei. Next base: position 191,264,913 of record CM069131.1, read on the forward strand.
CGCCATTCAATGTGATCATGGCTGACCATCCCCAATCAGTACCCCGTTCCTGCCTGCTCCCCTTACCACCCCGACTCCGCTATCTTTAAGAGCTTTATCTTACGCGGTGGAATTTGAACAAAGTTGAGAAAGAGTGATTAAGAAAAAAGACCAAATGGGGCGGCACGGTGGCTCAGCGGTGGAGTTGCTGCCTCACAGCGCTGGAGACCTGGGTTTGATTCTGGCGATGGTTGCTCTCTGCACGGAGTTTGTACGCTCTCCCCGTGGCTGGCGTGCATTTTCTCCGGGTGCTCCGGTTTCCTCCCGCACTCCACTGACGTGCAGGTCTGTAGGTTAATATCACGGTGGCGCAGTGGTAGAGTTGCTGCCTTACAGCAAATGCAGCACCAGAGACACGGGTTCGATCCCGACTACGGGTGTTGTCTGTACGGTGTTTGTGGGTTTTCTCCGAGATTTCCGGTTTGCCCCTACACTGCAAATGTTGGCGGTGTGGGCAAGTTGGGCGGAGGGCCTATTTCCACAAAAACCAGACTGATTCCTGGGATGTCAGGACCGTCTTATGAAGAAAGACTGGATAGACTCGGTTTATACTCTCTGGAATTTAGGAGATTGAGAGGGGATCTTATAGAAACTTACAAAATTCTTAAGGGGTTGGACAGGCTAGATGCAGGAAGATTGTTCCCGATGTTGGGGAAGTCCAGGACAAGGGGTCACAGCTTAAGGATAAGGGGGAAATCCTTTAAGACCGAGATGAGAAAGACTTTTTTCACACAGAGAGTGGTGAGTCTCTGGAACTCTCTGCCACAGAGGGTAGTTGAGGCCAGTTCATTGGCTATATTTAAGAGTGAGTTGGATGTGGCCCTTGTGGCTAAGGGGATCAGAGGGTATGGAGAGAAGGCAGGTACGGGATACTGAGTTGGATGATCAGCCATGATCATATTGAATAGCGGTGCAGGCTCGAAGAGCTGAATGGCCTACTCCTGCACCTAATTTCTATGTTTCTATGTTAATTGGCTTTGGTAAAATTGTAAATTGTCCCCACTGTGTAGGGTACGGCCGGTGTACGGGGTGACTGCTGGTCGCTGCAGACCCAGTGGGCCGACGGGCTTGTTTCCATGCTGTATCACTAAAGTCTAAAGGGCCTGTCCTACCAGCATCCGACTCCATGCGGTGAGCGCGATCAAACCGGCAGCGGGGGCCGCGCGGGGGTCGGGTGATCCCCGTACAGGGCCGTTCCCAACAGCATGCGCCTGCATGCGAAGAGCGCGACCAAACCGGCAGCGGGGGCCGCGCGGAGGTGGGGTGAGTGGCGCAACGCGGCGCAAAGTGAGGCGAACCTGGAGCGAAGTCTGAAAGGTAAGTTCGCCAGGACAGAGAGGGACACACAGAGAGGGGCACAGAGGCACACACAGAGAGGGGTCACGGAGGCACACACAGAGAGGGGCACGGAGGCACACACAGAGAGGGGCACAGAGGCACACACAGAGAGGGGCACACACCAGAGGCACACACAGAGACACGGAGGCACACACAGAGGGTCACGGGGCACAGAGGCACACACAGAGAGGGGCACAGAGAGGGGCACAGAGGCACACACAAGAGCACGGAGGCACCTACAGAGGGTCACGGAGGCACGACGTTGAGGCGGTGCGTAATGCCTCGAGGCGACTGCGAGCCGACAAGCCGTTGCCGCGCGGAATTTTTGGACATGGTCAGTTTTTCGGAGCCCCGCGCGATGTCGGGACGAACTCCGCACAATTCCGCACGGCTCCGGCGATCGAAGTGGGACCGGCCCCGCGACGCCGGACGGCTCAAGCAACCACGTTAGGTCGCGCTCATCGCATGGAGTCGCATGTTGCTCTGAACGAAGTTTCGTTGCATCTGGCTCACCGTGCAACATAAAATAACAAAAGGATAAAATAGATAAAAAGATACAATAGATAATAGTGGCGGCACATTATATGGCATTCAAGAATCTGATGGCTCGGGGGAAGAAGCTGTTGCAGAACCTAGCCGTTCTGCTCCTTATACTGCGATACCTCTTGCCCGAGGGCAGCAGAGTGAACAGTCCGTGACGGAGATGTGTGGGGTCTTTTATAATGCTGTTGGCCTTGGACACGCAACGTTTGCTCGCAATATACCCAGTCCGATGATTTTTTCAGCCGCCCTCACACTCTCTGCACGGACTTCCAGTCGGAGGCTTTACAGTCCCCAAACCAGACCAGAGCTGGTTCAGAATATGGTGCCCTGTAGAAATGAGGACAAGAAACATAGAAACATAGAAATTAGGTGCAGGAGTAGGCCATTCAGCCCTTCGAGCCTGCAGCCATTCAATATGATCATGGCTGATCATCCAATCAGTATCCCGGCCTTCTCTCCATACCCTCTGTGCCACATCCAACTCACTCTTAAATATAGCCAATGTGGCCTACCTCTGTGGGAGAGTTACTCACACTCTCTGTGTGAAGAAAAATCTCGGTCTTAAAGGCTTAAGCTGTGACCCTTGTCCTGGACTTCCCCAACATCGGGAACAATCTTCCTGCATCTAGCCTGTACAACCCCAGTTTCTATAAGATTCCCTCTTAATCTCCTAAATTCCAGAGAGTATAAACCAAGTCTATCCAGTCTTTCTTCATAAGACAGTCCTGACATCCCAGGAATCAGTCTGGTGAACCTTCTCTGCACTCCCTCTATGGCAATAATGTCCTTCCTCAGATTTGGAGACCAAAATGCACGCAATACTCCAGGTGTGGGACCCTGTACAACTGAAGTAGAACCTCCCTGCTCCTGTACTCAAATCCTTTTGCTATGAAAGCTAACATTACCATTCGCTTTTTTCACTGCCTGCTGCACCTGCATGCCTACTTTCAATGACTGGTGTACCATGACACCCAGGGTCTCGCTGCATTCCCCTTTTCTAATCGGCCACCATTTAAATAATATTCTGCTTTCCTGTTTTTGCCACCAAAGTGGATAACCTCACATTTATCCATTATATGCATCTGCCAAACATTTGCCCACTCACCAGCCTATCCAAGTCACCTTGCAGTCTCCTAGCATCCTCCTCACAGCGAACACTGCCCCCAGCTTAGTGTCATACTTGGAGATATTGCCTTCAATTCCCTCATCCAGATCATTAATATATATTGTAAATAGCTGGGGTCCCAGCACTGAGCCCTGCGGTACCCCACTAGTTACTGCCTGCCATTGTGAAAAGGACCCTACTCTTTGCTTCCTGTTTGCCAGCAGTTCTCTATCCACATCAATACTGAACCCCTAATACCGTATGCTTTAAGTTTGTATACTACTCTTTATGTGGGACCTTGTCGAAAGCCTTCTGGAAGTCCAGATATACCACATCCATGGTTCTCCTTATCCACGCTACTAGTTACCTCCTCGAAAAATTCCACAAGATTCGTCGACATGATTTACCTTTTGTAAATCCATGCTGACTTTGTCCAATGATTTCACCACTTTCCAAATGTGCTGCTATCCCATCTTTAATAACTGACTCTAGCAGTTTCCCCACTACCGATGTTAGACTAACTGGTCTGTAATTCCCCGTTTTCTCTCTCCCTCCCTTCTTAAAAAGAGGGGTTACATTTGCTACCGCCAATTCCTCAGGAACTACTCAGAATCTAAAGAGTTTTGAAAGTAATGCATCCACTATTTCCTGAGCTACTTCCTTAAGTAGATCTATCTGGCCCTGGGGATTTATCGGCCTTTAATCTATTCAATTTACCCAACACCACTTCCCGACTGACCTGGATTTCACTCAATTCCTCCTTTGACCCCACAGTCCCCTGCTATTTCAGGCAGATTATTTATGTCTTCCTTAGTGAAGACGGAACCAAAGTAGTTATTCAATTGGTCGCCATATCCTTGTTCCCCATGATCAACTCACCTGTTTCTGACTGCAAGGGACCTACATTTGTTTTAACTAACCTCTTTCTCTTCACATATCTATAAAAACTTTTGCAGTCAGTTTTATGTTCCCTGGTTTTCTTTCATAATCTATTTTTCCTTTCTAATTAAGCCTTTGTCCTCCTCTGCTGGTCTCTGAATTTCTCCCAGTCCTCTGGTATGCTGCTTTTTCTGGCTACTTTGTACGCATCATCCTTTGCTTTGATACTATCCCTGATTTCCCTTGTTATCCACGGATGCACTACCTTCCCCGATTTATTCTTTTGCCAAACGGGATGTGTAGTTCATCCATGCAATCTTTAAATGTCTTCCATTGTATATCCACCGTCAACCCTTTTAGAATTAATGGTCCAATCTTGGCCAAGAGTGGTGAGCTCTTCTCATCCGGCGCAGAAAGTGCAACCGCTGCTGCGCTCTCTCAACTAGTGGTGCGATGTGTTGTGACCAGGACAGACTGTTAGTGATCTGCACCCCCAGGAACGTAGTGCTACTGACCAACTCCACATCAATGTCATTAATGTGTAGTGGTGTGTGACTGTGTCGGTTTGCCTGAAGTCAACGATGACCTCCTTTGTTTAGTCAACATTCAGGATCAGATTGTTCATATTGCACCAGTCCACCAGTTGCTTCACCTCCTCCCTGTAAGCCAGCTCATTGTCGTCCCGGATGAGGCCCACCACTGTTGTGTCATCTGCGTACTTCATGATGTGGTTTGTACTAAACAGTCCTGGGCCTAAGCATGAGGAAGATGCAAGATTTTGGTTGGGAATAAACTGCTAAGTAAGAGTGTGGGGGATATGAGTTAGCATCAGTGGGGAAACAGTCGCTGATACCGGGCTCGGGTGAGAGCGGTCATAACTACTGCAGTTGTACAGGGTTTTGGTGAGATCACACCTGGAGTATTGCGTACAGTTTTGGTCTCCAAATCTGAGGAAAGACATTCTTGCCATAGAGGGGGTTCAGAGAAGGTTCACCAGACTGATTCCTGGGATGTTGGAACTTTCATATGAAGAAAGACTGGATAGACTCGGCTTGTACTCACTGGAATTTAGAAGACTGAGGGGGGATCTTATAGAAACTTACAAAATTCTTAAGGGGTTGGACAGGCTAGATGCAGGAAGATTGTTCCCGATGTTGGGGGAGTCCAGAACAAGGGGTCACCGTCTAAGGATAAGGGGGAATTCCTTTAGGACCGAGATGAGGAAAACATTCTTTACACAGAGAGTGGTGAGTCTCTGGAATTCTCTGCCACAGAAGGTCGTTGAGGCCAGTTCATTGGCTATATTTAAGAGGGAGTTATATGTGGTCCTTGTGGCTAAAGGGATCAGAGGGTATGGAGAGAAGGCAGGTACAGGATACTGAGTTGGATGATCGGCCATGATCATATTAAACGGCGGTGGAGGCTTGAAGGGCCGAATGGCCTACTCCTGCACCTATTTTTCTATGTTTCTATGTTTCTATAAGGTCATGAGTGATAGGAGCAGAATTAGGCCATTCAGCCCATCAAGCTTACACCGCCACTCAATCATGGCTGATCTATCTCTCCTCACAAGCCCATTCTCCTGCCTTCTCCCCATAACCCCTGCCACCTGTACTAATCAAGAATCTATCTATCTCTGCCTTAAATGGCTATCTACTGTCTTGGCCTCCACAGCCTTCTGTGGCAAAGAATTCCACAGATTCACCACCCTTTGACGAAATAAATGTAGTTTAGTTTACGTTTAGAGATACAGCGCGGAAACAGGCCCTTAGGCCCACCGGGTCCGCGCCGACCAGCGATCCCCGCACATTAAAGGGGCTGTCCCGCTGCAGTGACCTAATCCGCGAGTTCAGAAGACTGTCTTCGACCTTCAAGCTGGAGGGCACTCGCCTGGAAAACCTCGAGCTGGATCGACCGTCAGCAATGAAACCGCGAGCTGGATCGACCGACCACACACACACAAACACATCGCAAAGGCGGGGGCCAGGGAAAGCGGGGGAGCGCTGTCTGAAATTCACACCCGCAATGAAGAGGAAGGTAAAAGATGGCTGCACAGTGTACGGTAAGTCCTTTAGAGAGTGTGGAGGGAGGGGAGAGAAGGAGAGAGAAGGGGGGAGAGAAGGGGGGAGAGAAGGGGGGGAGACACTTTTAAGAAGTCAGACAACGTTTAATAAAGTTAGCGGGCATTTTACCTACCGGTCGGTTTTCCTTGTCCTGAAACCTCCAATGAGCCAATTAAAAAGGCCCGGTAAGCAAAGGAGATTGCCTACGGCTGCCCTCGACTGCCTAGCGACCCCACTCCACTGCATTACGAGTTAAAAAGAAACATGCCGACCAATTTTACTCGCGGAAATTTTTTCAACTTGCTGAGAAATTTTCCGCGACCAAACGCAAGTATGCGGGAACTTCCCTCGAGCATGAAGGAGAGTTCCAGTGACCTCATAGGACCTCCTAGGACCACGTGTCGACCATGCTGCGAGTTTGATTCGAGGGCAAACTCTTCTAAACTCGCAGATTAGGTCGCCGCAGTGGGACAGCCTCTTTACACTATCCTACACCCACTAGGGACAATTTTTACATTAACCAGGCCAATTAAACAAAAACTTCCCCTCATCTCCCTCCAAAAAGAACGTCCTTTAGTTCTGAGGCTGTTACCTCATTCTTAGACTCTCCCACCTGTGGAAACATCCTCTCCACATCCGCTCTATCCAAGCCTTTCACTATTCTGTACGCATCAAATCCCGGGACGGCGGGACTGTCAAATGCTGAGAGAATGGAGCGGCTGGGCTTGTACACTCTGGAGTTTAGAAGGATGAGAGGGGATCTTATTGAAACATATAAGACTGTTAAGGGTTTGGACACGCTAGAGGCAGGAAACATGTTCCCGATGCTGGGGGAGTCCAGAACCAGGGGCCACAGTTTAAGAATAAGGAGTAAGCCATTTAGAACAGAGACGAGGAAACACTTTTTCTCACAGAGAGTTGTGAGTCTGTGGAATTCTCTGCCTCAGAGGGCGGTGGAGGCCGGTTCTCTGGTTACTTTCAAGAGAGAGCTAGATAGGGCTCTTAAAGATAGCGGAGTCAGGGGATATGGGGAGAAGGCAGGAGCAGGGTACTGATTGGGGATGATCAGCCGTGATCACATTGGATGGAGGTGCTGGCTCGAAGGGCTGAATGGCCTACTCCTGCACATATTGTCTATTGTCATTGAGGTCACCCCCCTCATTCTTCTGACCTCTGGGTGCTGGGGTAATGGGATTACTGAGTCATAGTGAAAAGAAACTGGGTGGACACCAGCGGAGATACAGTTAGTGACTCAGGGCAGAGGGACCCAAGGGTTCCTGAGTCAAAGTTCTGGATGAACATGAGTGGAGAGATTCTGTTTGTAACACAATCAGGGCACTGGGAACGAGGGATTGCCGACTCATAAAGTGATTCACATCTGTAAATATAGATCTTGTAACACAAGCTCAGGAGGATACTTGCTTAAGGACGGATAACACAGCAACATAATGTGATGTATGACTTTTATGGGTTTGTTTTACAATCGTAACTAAAAAAGGTTAACTGGGCATTCACCTCAAGTTAATTTGCAGTCATAGTGCATTTACTATTGCCATGCGTACAGAGAGGCAGTGAGTGGCTTTTCTTCGAGTGTTATCCGATTAAATTGGACCATACTCTAGTTCAGTTTGCTTTAGTTTGGAGATACAGCCCTTCGGCCCCACGGGTCTGCGCTGACCAGCGATACCCGCACATTAACACTATCTTTCCATCCCCTCCCCCTTCCCAGTTCTCCCACCAGTCTCACTGTCTCCGGCTACATTCTATCTCTGTCTCGCCCGCTCCCCTGACATTTGTCTGGAGAAGGGTCTGGACCCGAAACGTGGCCCATTCCTTCTCTCCAGAGACGCTGCCTGTCCCGCTGAGCTACTCCAGCATTCTGTGCCCACTTTCGATTTAAACCAGCCTCTGCAGTTCATTCTCACACACGTTAACACAATCCTACACACACTAGGGGCAGCTTACCATTTTACCCAAGCCAATTAGCCTACAAACCTGCACGCCTTTGGAGTGTGGGAGGAAACCGGAGCACCCGGAGAAAACCCACGCAGGTCACGGGGAGAACGTACAAACTCTGCACAGACAGCGCCCGTAGTCAGGATCGAACCCGGGTCTCTGGCGCTGTGAGGCAGCAACTCCACGGTCTGCACGGAGTTTGTACGTTCTCCCCGTGGCCTGCGTGGGTTTTCTCCGAGATCTTTGGTTTCCTCCCACACTCCAAAGATGTGCATGTCTTTATTTTTTGTTAAGTATTTTTATTATAGAAACATAATAATAACAAAGTACATTATTTTGCATTGCTGAAAATACATGATATTAATGATATATTCATACTCTTAATAATATTTGTATTATCATTGATTTTAACATTTAAGACTATATATTTTATATAATTGAAAATACATAATATTAATGATAAATTCATACTGTTAGTAATATTTGTATTATCGTTAATTTTAAAATTTAAGACTATGTATTTTATACAATTGAAAATACATAATACTAATAATACCTTCATGATATTAATGATATATTCATACTATTAATAATATTTGTATTATCATTGATTTTAAAATTTAAGACTATATATTTTATATATTTGAAAATACATGATATTAATAATACCTTCATGATATTAGTACTGTTTATATTCTTATTAGTATTAAAAATTTAAGATTATATGTTTCTATACATTTTTCTAAATTTTTTTTTAAAGGTAGGAAAAGATAGAGAAAAAGAGTGTAAGAAGTATGATGGTGAATGGAGTATTAATCATTAATCCGTCCTTGGAGATATAGTCATGATTTATTATATATGTTTCTTCATCATTCTAATATTCAGGTCTCAGTCAAGCCCTCGTGCCGAGCCATTATGACCCTGTAAATATTTAATAAATGGAGACCAAATCTCTCTGAAGAGATCTAACCTGTCCATTAGGACAAGCCTCAATCTCTCCAGATGAAGTGTCTCCGACATTTCTGTATTCCACATTTTGATTGTTGGGGAATGAGGGCCTTTCCAAAATTTTAATATTAGTTTTTTCCCAATTATTAAACCATAGTCAATAAAAATTATTTGATTCATTGTTACTAGTTGGTCTGTTTCTAGTATTCCAAGTATTATTAACTTTGGATCAGGAGTCAGAATTATATTGACAACATTCGAAATTATCTTAAATATTTCTATCCAAAATTTTGTAATTTTTATAGTTAGTAAATGAATGTGATAAATTTGCTTCTAAATGTTGACATTTATCACATATGGGGGATACTTTTGGAAAGATGTTATGTAATTTAGCTTTGGAATAATGTAATCTATGTAGTATTTTAAATTGTATGTTTAGCATTTAACGAACAGTGATGTATATGTTGTAAACTTTCATCCCATAGTTCTGGCCTTATAATTTGACCTAGTTCTTTTTCCCAAGACTGTCTATATATTTCTGTTGATGGAACATCATTTTCCAATAGGATATTGTATATAAATGAAATCATTTTATCTGTATTTGGGTGTTTATTTAAGCATTCATCTAGAATTTCTATCTTCCTATTTCTAAGTTCTTGTGTATTTGCAGAAACATAATTTCTGATTTGTAAATATCTAAAATATTCTTTAGTGTGTAGTCCATAAATTTGTTGTAACTCTTGAAATGAAAGGAAAGAGTTTTCCTTATAAAGATCTCCCATCTTAGTAATTCCCTTATTTTTCCATTGTAAAAAAGCTTTATCCATCATTGAAGGTTTAAACGTAACATTATTTACGATGGTAAGAGATAATGGTATTGATTTTAGTTTTAATGTTTTCTTTATTTGTTTCCAAATACGGATTCCGTTTTCTATTATCGGATTTTCACTATAAATTTTCTTAGCTAAATTAGTATTAGCATGTCTGATGTGCATGTCTGAACGTTATCTGGCTTGGTATACAGTAATAGCCCTGTCCCACGGTACGAGTTCATTCCAAGAGCTCTCCCGAGTTAAAAAAAAAATCAAACTCGTGGTAAGCACGGAGAATGAACGTAGTGGGTACGTTGGAGCTCGGGGACGTCTCTTAGCGGCACGTACCGCTAACGGCAGGTACTCGGGAAGACTCGCCAACGGCAGGTAAGCACGGGAAGACCCGTGAAGATTTTTCAACATGTTGAAAAATGTCCACGAGAGCCCCGAGTACCGACGAGCGGCCATTACCGTAAATCTCCGAGTTCGAATCGGGGTAAACTCGGGAGAGCTCTTGGAATGAACTTGTACCGTGGGACAGGGCTTTAAGTGTGAATTGTCCCTAGTGTGTGTGTGTGTGTGTGTGTGTGTGTGTGTGTGTGTGTGTGTGTGTGTGTGTGTGTGTGTGTGTGTGTGTGTGTGTGTGTGTGTGTGAGGGTGGTGCTAGTGTGCGGGGATCGCTGGTTGGTGCGGGCTCGGTGGGCCGAATGGCCTGTTTGCACGCTGTATCGCTAAAATAAAATGAAAGGCCTCAGTGTACTGCCTCACTGTGCTTCTACTGCAGATACTGGGTGAGTATCTAATATGCATCTGCGCGCTTACGCACAGCGATACGTGTACTGAACAGTGTACAAACATTAATTACACAAGATAGGCACAAAACGCTTTGGAGTGTGTGAGGAAGCCGGAGAAATCTCATGCAGGTCACGGGGAGAACGTGCAAACTCCGTACAGACAGCACCCGTAGTCGGGATCGAACCCGGGTCTCCAGCGCTGTGACGCAACACCTTTACCGCAGCACCACCATCTTTTTTTCTTCTTGTTTTAATCACTCTTCTCTTTGAGCTGGTATTTTATATAATTCCTAACTGTCACTGTATGTCATGTTGCCACTAGCGGGCGGAGCACCAAGGCAAATTCCTTGTATGTGAATACTTGGCCGATAAACTTATTCATTCAACTTTGTCCCTGTTCCACCAAGTAAATCAGCATGAAAAACACAAAGGGCCAAACGCTGGCAGGTTGGACTAATGTAGCTGGGGCATGTTGGCCGGTGTGGGCAAGTTGGCCGACAGGTTTCCACGCTGTATGTAGGTATGTTACAAAATGTACCGTTAGCGGCGCTGCAGTTCTGTCACTGGCCGTGTGCGCGACTTTGGCGCCTTTAAGCGAGGGGGGGGGGGGCAGGGTTAAAATGCGGTTTTCCACTTCCCATCCGGAGATTTCTTTTCTCGGAGTGTGATCTATTTCTGGAGATTCGTTCCGACTGCCGGTAAGTTAATTTTCTTTAATAAATAGCCCAACTATTTCAGCGCTGGAGTAAAATACAAATGAGCTCCTAAAGCCGTGAACGCCGACAACGGGCTCGGATTTTACGTAGGGGACAGGTAAGTGAAAGCTGTTTATTTTTACATATAAACCTGCTTTTTTAGACTTTAACTTAATTAAACTTTCACGTTGCGAAACGGTGATTTATTCCCCATACGAACCGGCAGAATTTTTCCTGGCGATATTGGGTTTAAATTCACCGCAACCGCAACGTTCCAATCCATCGCGTTCCTGAAAATCCCACTCGCAAGCTGATTTAAATGGCCATTCATTTATGGGCATTAAACACTAAATTCTTTCAATTTGGCCTATAAACAAATGACAATTAGATTTTAAAATCACGTTCTATTGTGAATTCTTGTGTGAATGTTAATTGGACACTTAGGCTTTAAAATGTTTTTTAATTTTTTCTTAAGCAATGGATATATGTTTAGATCTAGTAATTGAATTTTGTAATTAGCTACAATTGGGTAACTAACTAATTATATGTTTTAATTTCAGGTCATCCAAGTAAGATTGGTTCATATTTGTTTCAGAATACTTCAATCTATAATAACTGAAAATTTCTTTCAGTTCTCTTAATTTTTAAGAAAGTTATGGGCTTTTGACTGCCCTCGATCACAGCTTTTGTGTTAAGTCAATAGAAAAGCAATAGGAAACAAGATGCTAATTTCCGAGTATGAAAATGGCCATAACTTTTTTAATACTGAAGATATGAAAATGAACTAGGTGTCAAATTAAACTTCTTTTTATGCTTTATCTGATGGGATAAATTGCAGACTTGATTTTAAAAATCTCAAAATATTGTAACATTGCTACTGTATGACCCTCTCGAGAACTGCAGATGCTGGTCATACACTGAAGATAGACACAAAATGCTGGAGTAACTCAGCGGGACAGGTGGCAGCATCTAGAAACACAGAAAATAGGCGCAGGAGGAGGCCATTCGGCCCTTCGAGCCAGCACTGCCATTCATTGTGATCATGGCTGTCCGTCCCCTATCAATAACCCGTGCCTGCCTTCTCCCCATATCCCCTGACTCCACTAGCCCCTAGAGCTCTATCTAACTCTCTCTTAAATCCATCCAGCGACATGGCCTCCACTGCCCTCTGTGGCAGGGAATTCCACAAATTCACAACTCTCTGGGTGAAAAAGTTTTTTCTCACTTAAATGGCCTCTTAAATGGCCTCCCCTTTAACTCCGGACAGATGGAATGGGGTGACATTTCGGGTCGAGACCCTTCTTCAGACCCTACCATGCACGATCGCTGAGCAAATCTGAGCCCTGTCACCTCAGCGGGAGAACATCTATTAGACAGACCCTAGGTGCAGGAGTAGGCCATTCGGCCCTTTGAGCCAGCACCGCCGTTTGATGTGATCATGGCTGATCATGGCTATTATGCTCAGCGAGGGCATCACACGCTTCTAACAATAGGTTGCGGGGCACGGCAAAGATTACTATCGAGAGAATCCGACTGTTACTGTGAATCTGCGCGGGTGATTACAAACATCAAGACAATTACTGAGTGGGATCGCCGCCAGCTCCGCCTTAATTAGAATACACTGTAAGGGCCACATCCTTGAATCAATGACAAAGGCTTGCAGGAGAAATGAGAAGAGATAGACAAATTCTTGATTAGAAACATAGAAACATTGAAAATAAGTGCATGAGTAGGCCATTCGGCCCTAAGAGGCAGGAAACATGTCCCCGATGTTGGGGGAGTCCAGAACCAGGGGCCATAGTTTAAGAATAAGGGGTAAGACATTTCGATGGGAGATGAGGAAACGCGTTTTCACACAGAGAGTGGTGAGTCTGTAGAATTCTGTGCCTCAGAGGGCGGTGGAGGCCGGTTCTCTGGATGCTTTCAAGAGAGAGCTAGATAGGGCTCTTAAAAATAGCGGAGTCAGGGGATATGGGGAGAAGGCAGGAACGGGGTACTGATTGGGGATGATCAGCCATGATCACATTGAATGGCAGTGCTGGCTCGTAGGGCCAAATAGCCTACTCCTGCACCTATTGTCTATTGTCTATGAGAGCCATGCAATGTGATCATGGCTGATCATCCACAATCAGTACCCCGTTCCTGCATTCTCCTCCCCCACAAATCCCTTGATTCCATTAGCTTTGTTCCTAATTTGAGGAAGGACATTCTTGCTATCCAGGCAGTGCAGCGTAGGTTGAAAAGGCTAATCCCCGGGATGGCGGGACTGTCATATGAGGAAAGATTGGAAAGACTGGGCTTGTATTCACTGGAATTTAGACGGATAAAGGGGGACAAGCTAGACGCAGGAAAAATGTTCCCAATGTTGGGAGAGTTCAGAACCAGGGGCACAGTCTAGCCACAGTCTAGGAATAAAGGGGAGGCCATTTAAAACTGAGATGAGGAAAAACATTTTCACCCAGAGAGTTGTGAATTTGTGGAATTCTCTGCCACAGAGGGCAGTGGAGGTCAATTCACTGGATGAATTTAAACGAGAGTTAGATAGAGCTCTAGGGGCTAGTGCGATCAAGGTGTATCGGGAGGAGGCAGGCACGGGTTATTGATTGTGGATGATCAGCCATGATCACAATGAATGGCGGTGCAGCCAATTGGCCTCCTCCTGCACCTATCTTCTATGTTTCTATGTTAGCCCGAAGAGCTATGTCCAACTCTCTCTTGAAAACATCCAGTGAATTGGCCTTCACTGCCTTCAGTGGCAGAGAATTCCACAGATTCACAACTCTGGGCGAAAAATAGATTCGAGCGGGTGTCAAGGGTTACAGGGAGAGGGCAGGAAAATGGGATTAGGAGGCAGAGGACAGCCATGATTGAATGGTGGAGTGGACTCGATGGGCCGAATGGCCTAATTCTGCTCCTTCTATGGCTGGTGAACTTGTGAGAAATGGAAGATAACTAGGATGAAACATTGTCAGAGGTTGACAGGTTGTCCGATTGGTACGGGTGTCAAGGGTTATGGGGGTGAAGGCAGGAGAATGGGTTTGAGAGGGTGAAAAGTGATAGGAGCAAAACGAGGCCATTCGGCCCATCCAGTCTACTCCGCCATTCAATCATGGCTGATGGATCTCTCCCTCCGAACCCCATTCTCCTGCCTTCTCCCCCATAGCCCCTGATGTCATCCAGGCTTCCTTCCTCCCGCCTTGCCTTGCCCTTCACTCTGTCAGGAACGTGGATGACCAGGACTCCTGTCAGCACACTTTCACAAAACATCCCATTTTCCGCATGTTCCTTTTCCTTCAAACAACCTGCTCCATTCAGCTGGAGCGAGTTCCTGTCTAATGCCATCAAAGTTGGCCTTGTCCCAGATTAGAATTTTATCACGTGAGCTCGCACACTTTGTACCCATGACGATCTGGTCCCAAAAGGTTCCTGCACGAACACCTAACAAGCTCACACGTTATGGGAGTAGAATTAGGCCATTCGGCCCATCGAGTCCACTCTGCCATTCAATCGTGGCTGATCTCTGCCTCCTAATCTCATTTTACACAATAGACAATAGACAATAGGTGCAGGAGTAGGCCATTTGGCCCTTCGAGCCAGCACCGCCATTCAACGTGATCATGGCTGATCATCCCCAATCAGTACCCCGTTCCTGCCTTCTCCCCATATCCCCTGACTCCGCTATCTTTAAGAGCCCTATCCAGCTCTCTCTTGAAAGCATCCAGAGAACCGGCCTCCACCGCCCTCTGAGGGAGAGAATTCCACACATTCACAATTCTCTGTGAGAGAAAGTGTTTCCTCATCTCCGTTCTAAATGGCTTACTCCTTATTCTTAAACTGTGGCCCCTGGTTCTGGACTCCCCCAACATCGGAAACATGTTTCCTGCCTCCAACGTGTCCAAACCCTTAACAATCTTATATGTTTCAATAAGATCCCCTCTCATCCTTCTAAACTCCACAGTGTACAAGCCCAGCTGCTTCATTCTCTCAGCATATGACAGTCCCGCCATCCCGGGAATTAACCTTGTAAACCTACGCTGCACTCCCTCAATAGCAAGAATGTCCTTCCTCAAATTAGGGGACCAAAACTGCACACAATACTCCAGGTGTGGTCTCACTTGGGCCCTGTACATCTGCAGAAGGACCTGCCTTTTCCTGCCTTCTCCCCATAACCCTTGACACCCGTTCTAATCAAGAATTTGTCTATTCCTGCCTTAAAAATATCAACTGACTTGGCCTCCTCAGCCGTCTGTGGCAATGAGTTCCACAGATTAACTACCCTCTGACTAAAGAAGTTCCTCCTCACCTTTTTAAAAGAGCGCCGTTTAATTCTGAGACTGTGGCCTCTGGTCCTAGACTCTCCCACCAGTGGAAACATCCTCTCCACATCCACTCCGTCTGTGTTCTCTCTAACATGAGCGAGTTCCTGTCTAACACCTTCAAAGTTGGCCTTGTCTCAAAATAGAATTGTAGCTCGTGGGCCCGCCCTGCCTCAACCAAAACGATCCTAAAAACTAAAATAGTGATCGCTGGTCCCAAAAGGCTCATCCATGAACACTTCATCCACTTGCCCGTCCCGATTTCCCAGGAGTATGTTCAATGCTGTTAAAGTTCTAGCCATGATTGGTATATTTTCCCCCAACAATCTACCTCCCAAAGTGCACCTCACACTTAGTCATAGTCACACAGTGTGGAATTAGGCCCTTCAGCCCAACTTGCCCGTGCCGACCAACATGTCCCCACGACACTAGTCCCACCTGCCTGGGTTTGGCCCACATCCCTCCAAACCTGTCCTGTCCATGCACCTGGCTAACTGTTTTTTAAACTTTCCGATAGTCCCAGCCTCAACTGCCTCCACCAGCAGCTCGTTCCATACACCCACCAACCTTTGTGTGAAAAGATTACCCCTCAGATTTCTATTAAATCTTTTCCCCCCTCACCTTAAACAATAGACAATAGACAGGAGTAGGTGCAGGAGTAGGCCATTCGGCCCTTCGAGCCAGCACCGCCATTCAATGAGATCATGGCTGATCATCCCCAATCAGTACCCCGTTCCTGCCTTCTCCCCATATCCCCTGACTCTGCTATCTTTAAGAGCCCTATCCAGCTCTCTCTTGAAAGTATCCAGAGTCAGAGGAGGCCAAACCTGCGTTACCTCCGGGCCTCGCCGTCTAAACTTGGATAAGAAACATCACATCTAATGGACCAAATAAGGAGTCAGAGAGTGATACTGTGTGGAAACAGGCCCTTCGGCCCAACTCGCCCACGCCGGCCAACATGTCCCAGCTACACTAATCCCACCTGCCCACATTTGGTCCATATCCCTCCTAACCTGTCCTATCCATGAACCAGCCAAACTGTTTCTTAATCGCTGTTTTAAATATACGAGGAATAAGGAACCTGAGGGGTGCCACTTCCACCCAGAGGATGGAGCGTACGAGCTGGCTAATGAGGTACTTGAAAGTAGCCAAGCTGAAAAATATCACAAACTCCCTGCTGGACCCTCTGCAGTTTGCATATCGGGCCAATAGATCTGTGGATGATGCAGTCAACCTGGGCCTGCACTTCATCCTACAGCACCTAGACCGCCAGGGGACCTATGCGAGGATCCTGTTTGTCGATTTTAGCTCTGCATTCAACACCATTGTGCCAGAGCTACTACACTCCAAACTTTCTGAGTTGACTGTGCCTGAACCCCTCTGTCGGTGGATCACCAGCTTCCTGACAGACAGGAAGCAGCATGTAAGGCTGGGAAAGCACATCTCGGACCCGCAAACACTCAGAATAGGAGCACCGCAAGGCTGCGTACCCTCCCCTCTCCTCTACTCTCTCTACACTTAAAGCACACGGTATTGGGGGTTCAGTATTGATGTGGATAGAGAACTGGCTGGCAGATAGTAAGCAAAGAGTAGGAGTAAACGGGTCCTTTTCAGAATGGAAGGCAGTGACTAGTGGGGTACCGCAAGGATCAGTGCTGGGACCCCAGCTATTTACAATATATATTAATGATTTGGACGAGGGAATTGAATGCAACATCTCTAAGTTTGCGGATGACACTAAGCTGGGGGGTAATGTTAGGTGTGAGGAGGATGCTAGGAGGCTAAAGGTGACTTGGATAGACTGGGTGAATGGGCAAATGCATGGCAGATGCAGTATAATGTGGATAAATGTGAGGTTATCCACTTTAGTGGCAAAATCAGGAGGGTAGACTATTATCTTAATGGTGGCAAATCAGGAAAAGGGGAGATGCAGCGAGACCTGGGTGTCATGGTACACCAGTTATTGAAAGTAGGCATGCAGGTGCAGCAGGCTGTGAAGAAAGCAAATGGTATGTTAGCATTCATAGCGAAACGATTTGAGTATAGGAGCAGGGAGGTTGTACAGGGTTTTGGTGAGACCACACCTGGAGTATTGCGTACAGTTTTGGTCTCCAAATCTGAGAAAAGACATTCTTGCCATAGAGGGGGTACAGAGAAGGTTCACCAGACTGATTTCTGGGATGTCAGGACTTTCATATGAGGAAAGACGGGATATACTTGGCTTGTACTCGCTAGAATTTAGAAGACTGAGGGGGTATCTTATAGAAACTTACAAAATTCTTAAGGGGTTGGACAGGCTAGATGCAGGAAGATTGTTCCCGATGTTGGGGAAGTCCAGGACAAGGGGTCACCGTCTAAGGATAAGGGGGAATTCCTTTAGGACCGAGATGAGGAAAACATTTTTCACACAGAGAGTGGGGGTGAGTCTCTGGAATTCTCTGCCACAGAAGGTAGTTGAGGCCAGTTTGTTGGCTATATCTAAGAGGGAGCTAGATGTGGCCCTTGTGGCTAAAGGGATCAGGGGGTATGGAGAGAAGGCAGGTACAGGATACTGAGTTGGATGATCAGCCATGATCATATTGAATTGCGGCGCTGGATCGAAGGGCCGAATGGCCTGCTCCTGCACCTAATTTCTATGTTTCTGTGTTTCTATCTCTACACCAATGACTGCAGCTCCACAGACACCTCTGTCAAGCTTCTCAAGTTTGCAGACGACACAACCCTGATTGGACTGATCCAGGATGGGGAGGAATCTGCCTACAGACAGGAAGTGTCACAGCTGGCATCCTGGTGCCGTAGCAACAACCTAGAGCTCAATGCTCTAAAGACGGTGGAATTGATTGTAGACTTTAGGATTGCTCCCCCTCCCCTCGCCCCACTCACCATCAACAACACCACAGTCACATCTGTGGAGTCTTTTAAGTTCCTGGGAACCATCATCTCCAAGGACCTTAAGTGGGGGGGCGACCATCGACTCCACAGTCAAAAAGGCACAACAGAGGATGTACTTCCTGCGGCAGCTGAGGAAGCACAATCTGCCACGGGCAATGATGGTCCAATTCTACACGGCCATCGTAGAGTCTGTCCTCACCTTCTCCATCATGGTCTGGTTTGGCTCAGCCACCAAGCACGACACCTGGAGGCTGCAGCGAATCGTCCGATCAGCAGAGACGGTTATTGGCTGCAACCTTCCCTCCATTGATGAACTGTACACTGCAAGGGCCAGGAAGCGAGCGGGCAAGATCATCTCTGACCCCTCTCACCCTGGCCACAAACTCTTTGAATCACTTCCCTCTGGAAGGCGACTCCGGACTGTCAAAGCTGCCACAGCCAGACATAAAAACAGTTTTTATCCACGAGTAGTTGCTCTACTCAACAGCCAAAAATCTGTAGCCTCCCTTTGATCTGGTATTTTGTTGGTTCACATGCTTGATCATTAATGTTTTATTATTATTAATGTTTAGTGTTTTCTGAGTCATTCGTAACTGTCACTGTATGTCATGTTGTTACTTGTGGGCGGAGCACCAAGGCAAATTCCTTGTATGTGAATACTTGGCCAATAAACTTACTTACTTCCTATGTCCTCTGGTTCTTGAATCCCCCGCTCTGTGAAAGAGACTCTGCACGTCTACTCGATCTATTCCATTGCTCGGAATAAACTCCTTGCCCTCGCTATCCTGTGGTTTTTTAATGTCTGGGCCTTTGGTTCTCCAAAGAACTGAAACCTTCCACTCGTCACACGGACTCAGTGGAACTTGGCTGACTTGCGAGAGTTATATTTACAACATGGACTTGGGAAAAGGGAATTGTGGACGCAGGCCCAGACCATCGCAAAACCCAAACCTCCCTTCCACTTACTCCATCTACACCTCACGCTGCCTCGGCAAGGCCAGCAGCATCATCAAGGCCCAGTCCCACCCGGCCACTCCCTCTTCTGCCCTCTCCCATCAGGGCAAGAGGTACAGAAGTGTGAAAACGCACACACCTCCAGATTCAGGGACAGTTTCTTCCCAGCTGTTATCAGGCAACTGAACCATCCTACCACAACCAGTGAGCAGTGCTGAACTACTATCTACCTCAGTGGTGACCCTCGGACTATCCTTGATCGGACTTTGCTGGCTTTACTTTGCACTAAACGTCATTCCCTTATCATATATATCCGTACACTGTAAGTGGCTCGATTGTAATCGTGTATTGTCTTTCCGCTGACTGGCTAGCACGCAACAAAAAGCTTTTCACTGTACCTCGGTACACGTGACAATAAACTAAACCGTGTCCCGGTTGGGGGTTTGCTCCTGGGCCTGGCCAAGCAGGCCATCCGCGGGTCACGGCGCCAGGCGGAAGAGGGCGTTGCCCGAGCCGGCCGCCTGCCCCTCCTCCAGAGTTACATCCGCGCCCGGGTGGTGTTAGAGAGGGACTACGCGCTGTCCACGGGCACCCTGGGGGAATTCCGGGATCGCCGGGCACCGTGGGGGGTTGAATGCATCCCTGACAAGGATCGTAACATGGCTATCTAGCAGTTTATTTTGTATATTTGTTCGTCTCGTATTGTGGTGGCGGGTTCTGCTTTGTTTTACTGTATTGTAGATATTATTTTTAATAATTGAATAATTAAAAAAAATATATTTTTTTAATTGACTAAAACTGAAAACTGAATCTGAAAAAAAACCCGATCTCTGCCCCAGCTCAGATTAAACTCCATGCCCTCACTATCATGTGGTTTTTTTTTAAAAAAAGACCCGGTCAATTTTGGTTTCTTCAAAGAACTGAAACCTTTAGAACGGAGACGAGGAAACACCTTTTTCTCACAGGGAGTGGTGAGTCTGTGGAATTCTCTGCCTCAGAGGGCGGTGGAGGCAGGTTCTCTGGATGCTTTCAAGAGAGAGCTAGAGAGGGCTCTGAAAAGATAGCGGAGTCAGGGGATATGGGGAGAAGGCAGGAACGGGGTACTGATTGGGGACGATCAGCCATGATCACATTGAATGGCGGTGCTGGCTCGAAGGGCCGAATGGACTACTCCTGCACCTATTGTCTATTGTCTATTGTCTTCCACTCATCGCGCTGACTCAGTGGAACTTGGCTGACTTCTGAGTGTTATATTGACAGGAAGGAAAGAGGGCGGAGAAAGACTAAGGAGAGATCGGCCGGCCGCATCTCCTGCTGGTGCCTTCAGCAGTTGACTGAGTGCAGAGCAAGTGAACCGCGGAGAATATGAGTTCAGAACATATGGGAAACGACTGGATTAGCTTGAGGCCGACGTCCCAATTTTAACAAGCCAACGTTTGCCAGAAGCAAGATTGGCTGGGGTGGGGTGGGGGGGGGGGGGGGGGGGGGGGGGGGGGGGGAGATATTTCTTCTTTCGTATTTCAAAGTTTATTTACTTTAGACTTTGTTCAGCCCCAGTGGAGCTCAGTGTGTGAGGGTGGAGTGTTTCCAAGCAGACGATGGGGCTAACACAAGTTGCATTTGTAATCAGAGGACTCGGAGCGCACATGGAGACCATCGGCTGTGGGTGATCAGGGCCAGTTGGCAGTGGAAGGGGAACACCCGAACTCAATCGAGGAGGCCAAACTTGCGTTGTCTCCGGGCCTCGCCCTCTAAACTTGGGTAAGAAACTTCACATCCCTACCAATGGGACCAGATGAAGAGTCACAGAGTGATGCAGTGTGGAAACAGGCCCTTCCGCCCAACTCGCCCACACCGGCCAACATGTCCCATGGTCCATAACCCTCCAAACCTGCTCCATCCATGGACCTGCCAAACTGTTTCTTAAATGTTGGGATAGTCCCTGCCTCAACTTCCTCCTCAGGCAGCTTGTTTCATACACTCTTTGTGTGGGAATGTTACCCCTCAGTCTATTAAATTATGAACCCCCTAATAAATTCTTTTGTCGTTCACCTTAAACCTATGTCCTCTGGTCCTCGATTCCCCTACTCTGGGCATGAAACTCTGTGCATCTACCCGATCTATTCCTCTCATGATTTTGTACACCTCTTTAAGATCTCCCCTCATCCTCCTACGCTCTATGGAATAGAGACCCAGCCTACCAGGGGCCACAGTCTTCCAGAACCAGGGGCCACAGTCGTAGAATAAAGGGGGAGGACATTTAAGACTGCCATTTAAGATCCTTCGATCTAAAAATTCTATCTAAGAATTTCATTGTTCTGTTTTGGGACATATGACAATAGAACACTCTTGACTTGACTAGCCCCAGAGGTCCCACATTCTCTGAGCTTAGATGTTCACAGGAGCACATTGATCACATATTTATCAGCCCTCATTTCTCCCCGTCTTTCGCAAAAGGTCAACCATACTAGAACATGTAAGGAAGGACATCCTTGGGATTGAGGCAGTTCTGCGTGGGTTCACGAGATTGATCCCTGGGATGGCGGGACTGTCATATGAGGAGATATCGAAAAGACTAGGCTTGTGTTCACTGGAGTTTTAGAAGGATGAGGGGGGATCTTATAGAAACATATAAAATTATAAAAGAACTGGACAAGCTCGGTGCAGGAAAAATGTTCCCAATGTTGGGCGAGTCCAGAACCGGGGGCCACAGTCTTGGAATAAAAGGGAGGCCATTTAAGACTGAGAAAAACCTTTTTCACCCAGAGAGTTGTGAATTTGTGGAATTCCCTGCCACAGAGGGCAGTGGAGGCCAAGTCACTGGATGGATTTAAGAGAGGGTTAGATGGAGCTCTGGGGGCTAGTGGAATCAAGGGATATGGGGAGAAGGCAGGCACGGGTTATTGATTGGGGACAATCAGCCATGATCACAATGAATGGCGGTGCTGGCTTGAAGGGCTGAATGGCATCCTCCTGCACCTATTTTTCTATGTTTCTATGTTACTCAACCCCTCCCTATAGCTCGCAGCCTCTAGTCCCGCAACATCCTCGTAAATCTTCTCTGCACCCGTTCCAGCTTGACAACATCTTTCCTCTCACACGGTACCCAGAAATGAATATAGTACTCTAAATGCGGCCTCACAAATGTCTGATACAACTGCAACATGACCTCCCAACCTCTACACTCAAAACTCTGATGTGCCAAAAGCCTTTTTGACCACCTTATCTACCTGTGACTCGACCTGCAAGGAACCATGCACCTGTACTCCTAGATCCCTCTGCTCCACAACACTCCCCAGAGGCCTACCATTCACTGTGTTGGATCTGACCTTGTTCGACGTCCCAAAATGCAACACCTCACACTTCCCTGTATCAAATTCCATCAACCATTCCTCCGCCCACCTGGATCCAGGCGCACACATCCATAGAAACATAGAAACATAGAAACATAGAAATTAGGTGCAGGAGTAGGCCATTCAGCCCTTCGAGCCTGCACCGCCATTCAATATGATCATGGCTGATCATCCAACTCAGTATCCCGTACCTGCCTTCTCTCCATACCCTCTGATCCCCTTAGCCACAAGGGCCACATCCAACTCACTCTTAAATATAGCCAATGAACTGGCCTCAACTACCCTCTGTGGCAGAGAGTTCCAGAGACTCACCACTCTCTGTGTGAAGAAAGTCTTTCTCATCTCGGTCTTAAAGGATTTCCCCCTTATCCTTAAGCTGTGACCCCTTGTCCTGGACTTCCCCAACATCGGGAACAATCTTCCTGCATCTAGCCTGTCCAACCCCTTAAGAATTTTGTAAGTTTCTATAAGATCCCTCTTAATCTCCTAAATTCCAGAGAGTATAAACCGAGTTATCAGTCTTTCTTCATAAGACAGTCCTGACATCCCAGGAATAAGTCTGGTGAACCTTCTCTGCACTCCCTCTATGGCAATAATGTCCTTCCTCAGATTTGGAGACCAAAACTGCACGCAATACTCCAGGTGTGGTCTCACCAAGACCCTGTACAACTGAAGTAGAACCTCCCTGCTCCTGTACTCAAATCCTTTTGCAGCTAACATACCATTCGCTTTTTTCACTGCTGCACCTGCATGCCTACTTTCAATGACTGGTGTACCATGACACCCAGGTCTCGCTGCATCTCCCCTTTTCCCAATCGGCCACCATTTAAATAATAGTCCGCTTTCCTGTTTTTGCCACCAAAGTGGATAACCTCACATTTATCCACATTATACTGCATCTGCCAAACATTTGCCCACTCACCCAGCCTATCCAAGTCACCCTGCAGTCTCTTAGCATCCTCCTCACAGCGAACACTGCCCCAGCTTAGTGTCATCCGCAAACTTGGAGATATTGCCTTCAATTCCCTCATCCAGATCCTGCTGCGATCGTTCACAACCATCTTCACTATCTGAACAACCGCCCACTTTTGTGTCATCAGCAAACTTGCTAATCTTGCCCTGTATGTTCTCATCCAAATCATTGATGCAGACGACAAACAGTAACGGGCCCAGCACCGAACCCTGCGGCACCCCACTAGTCACAGGCCTCCATTCTGAGAAGCAACCTCCCACCATCACCTTCCATGGAGCCAATTTTCTGTCCATTCAGCTTGGATCCCATGCGATCTAACCCTCCGGAGCAGCCAACCATGCGGAACCTCGTCGAATATACACCAGTCCTCGGCAAGAATCAACCTCTACGTTCACACTGGTTATCCCACTTTCACATCCACACCATGTACAATAGGATTACGTTAAAGGTGCCCATTAACCTACGTTTTTGGGATGAGGGAGGAAACCGGAGTACCCAAAGCAAAACGCCCACGGTCCCAGGAAAACGCCACGCAGACAGCATCCGCGATCAGGAATGGACCTGATCTCTGGCGCTGTGAAGAAATAAGGAACCTGAAGGGCAACATTTAAGTAAGTACGTTTATTGGCCAAGTATTTACATACAAGGAATTTGCCTTGGTGCTCCGCCCACGTGACAACGTGACATACAGTGACAGTTACGAATGACTCAGAAAACACTAAACATTAATAATAATAAAACATTAATGATAAAACACCATTGATCAAGCATGTGAACCAACAGAATACCAGGGAGGCGACAGATTTTTGGCTGTTGAGTAGAGCAACTACCCGTGGATGAAAACTGTTTTTATGTCTGGCTGTGGCGGCTTTGACAGTCCGGAGTCGCCTTCCAGAGGGAAGTGATTCAAAGAGTGTGTGAGAAAAAAAATGTTCACCCAGAGGATGGAGGATATGTGGTACAAGCTGCTTGACGAGGTATTTGCGGCAGGTATAACAGTCATTTGGACAGGTACATGGATGATAATAATAATAATAATAATTTATTTGTAAAAACAACTCACGTTGACCAAAGTGCTTCACATCAGTACAGGGACTCATTTGATACATACAACGGTAGGCGGACCTAACAATACATACATAAACTGTTTACAGCGCCCCCTCAGAGGGGCTCAAAAATGCTTGGGAGTAGAAATAGGAAATGAGTCGTGACTTAAAGGAGTCGATGGAGAGGGCAGTTCTGATGGGGAGCGGGATGCTATTCCACAGTCTAGGAGCTGCAACCGCAAAAGCACGGTCGCCCCTGAGCTTAAACCTGGACCACGGGATAGTCAGTAGCCCCAGGTCGGCTGACCTGAGGGACCTGGAGGTGGAATGCCCGGTTAGCAGATTTTTTACATTGGGGGTGAGGGAAGGGGGGCAAGCCCGTTAAGGGCTTTGTAAATGAATAAGAGGAGCTTGAAGTTGATTCTCTACCGTACTGGGAGCCAGTGGAGAGAGGCCAGGATCGGGGTGATGTGGCCCCCTTTTACGGGTACCCGTCAGAAGTCTCGCTGCGGGGTTTTGGACCAACTGCAGACGGGACAGGGATGATTGACTGATGCCAGCGTATAGGGAGTTGCAGTAGTCACGGCGGGAAAAGATGAATGCGTGGATGATAGGAATGGTTTACATGGAAACATAGAAAGTGGGTGCAGGAGGAGGCCATTCGGCCCTTCAAGCCAGCACTGCCACTCAATGTGATCATGGGTGATCATCCAAAATCAGTACCCCGTTCCTGCTTTTTCCCCATATCCCTTGATTCCAGTAGCCCGAAGAGCTAGCGGGATCAAGGTGTATCGGGAGGAGGCAGGCACGGGTTATTGATTGTGGATGATCAGCCATCATCACAATGAATGGCGGTGCAGCCAATTGGCCTCCTCCTGCACCTATCTTCTATGTTTCTATGTTAGCCCGAAGAGCTATGTCCAACTCTCTCTTGAAAACATCCAGTGAATTGGCCTCCACTGCTTCCTGTGGCAGAAAATTCCACAGATTCACAACTCTCTGGGTGAAAACGTTTTTCCTCATCTCAGTCCTCAATGGCCTAGCTCTTATTCCTAAACTGTGACCCCCTGGTTCTGGACTCCCTCAACATCAGGACCAAGTTTCCTGCACCTAGTCTGTCCAATCCCTTAATAATCTTATATGTTCCTATACAATCCCCTCTCATCTTTCTAAATTCCAGTGAACACAAGCCCAGTCGCTCCATTCTCTCAGCATATGACAGTCCCGCCATCCAGGGAATTAACCTCGTAAACCTACGCTGCACTCCCTCAATAGCAAGAATCTCCTTTCTCAAATTAGGGGACCAAAACTGTACACAATATTCCAGGTGTGGTCTCACTATTGCCCTGTAGAAGGACCTCATTGATTCTATACTTAACTCCTCTTGTTACGAAGGCCAACATGCCATTCGCTTTCTACACTGCCTGCTGTACCTACATGTTTACTGTCAGTGACGGATGAACTGGGACACCCAGGTCCCGTTGTACTTCCCCATTTCCCAAGCTGACATCATTCAGATAATAATCTGCCTTCCTGTTCTTTCCTCTAAAGTGGATAACCTCACATTTATCCACATTAAACTGCACCTGCCATGCATCTGCCCACTCCCCCAACCTGTCCAAGTCACCCTGCATTCTCATAGGATCCTCCTCACAGTTCACACTGCCACCCAGCATTGTGTCATCTGCAAATTTGCTAATGTTACTTTTATGACGTACAGTCCTAGACTCTCCCACCAGTGGAAACATCCTCTCCACATCCGCTCTTTCCAAGCCTTTCACTTTTCTGTATGTTTCAATGAGGTCCCCCCCTCATTCTTCTGAACCCCCGCGAGTACAGGCCCATCATATGTTAACCCGCTCATTCCTGGGATCATTCTTGTAAACCTCCTCTGGACCCTCTCCAGAGCCAGCACATCCTTCCTCAGATATGGGGCCCAAAATTGATCACGATATTCCAAACGTGCCCTGACCAGCGCCTTATAGAGCCTCAGCATTACATCCCTGAGTTTTGTGTACAAGCCCTCTTTGAATAAATGCTAGCGTTGGGTTTGCTTCCTCAAGTCCAGTCCGTGCTCCAGTTGTGATGAGCGGTGCCCGATCCAGGCGAGCCCCAGGCTGCTGTGGGGCCTCCAGCCACTGTCCTTCCTTGGTTGCCCAGGGAACCGGTGTCCCTCTCCTCGCCTGTCCGCCTGTGGCTGTGCCCTCTGGCCCTAGACTCTCCCGCTAGTGGAAACACCCTCTCCACGTCCACTCCAGCTAGGCCTTTCATTGTCCTTTAATTTAGTTTTGTTTCGTTTCGAGATTCAGCCCACTGAGTCCGACCGGCGATCCCCGCACGCTTACACTGTTACACTTATCCTATGCACACTAGGGACAATTTGCATTTATACCAAGCCGATTAACCCGCAAACCTGCACGTCTTTGGAGTGTGGGGGGAAACCGAAGATCTCGGAGAAAACCCACATAGGTCACTGGGAGAACGTGCAAACTCCGTACAGACAGCGCCCGCAGTTGGGATGGAATCCGGGTCTCTGGCGCTGTGAGGCAGCAACTCCACCTTGCTTGTTTTAGAAACATAGAAACATAGAAAATAGGTGCAGGGGGAGGCCATTTGGCCCTTCGAGCCAGCACCGCCATTCTAAGACTGTGGCCCCTGGTTCTGGACTCGCCCAACATTGGGAAAATTTTTCCTGCATCTAGCCTGTCCAGTCCTTTTATAATTGTATATGTTTCTATAAGATTCCCCCTCATCCTTTTCAACGTTTCCTCATATGACATCCCAGGGATCAATCTGGTGAACCTACGCTGCGCTGCCTCAATCACAAGGATGTCCTTCCTCAAATCAGGAGACCAAAACTGTACACAATTTTAAAGTTTGTTTTACTTTAAGCAAAGACTTTTACTTTCAACGTTGGCCCTTCCCTGCCCCACCGCAACACATTGGCCACGAGAGGGGAAGAGGAAGGGACCTGATGGGTTTCTGCAGCATGGCTCAGATCCAGTACCTCTTCGATTACATTTTGGCTTTCCAATCTAAGGCGCTGTTGGTGGTTAACTCCTTAAATAATTATCCCACTGCACAGAGGACAAATTGAGAGAGGGAACCTTTTTTTCATATGAAGCTTCTCATTACAATTTCTGCAAATTTCCCATCTACCACGCAGACCAGACACCCCTCCATCGACTCCGTCTACACTTCACGCTGCCGCGGGAGAGAAGCCAACAACATTATCAAAGACTTGAAGGTAGACCAAAATGCTGGAGAAACTCAGCGGGTGAGGCAGCATCTATGAAGCGAAGGAAATAGGCAACGTTTTGGGTCAAGACCCTTCTTCTGAAGTCTACTCCACTGCAAAATCTCCTCACGGTATGCCTACTGTGAAGAAGTTCTCCTCCTCCCTCCGAAGCCTCCTCTTCCTTTCTTCTTCCCGCCCCCCCCCCCCCCCCCCCCCCCATCACTTCAGTCTCAAGAAGGGTTTCGGCCCAAAACGTCGCCTATTTCCTTCTCTCCATGGAATCTGCTGAGTTTCTCCAGCATTTTTGTCTACCTTCAATTTTCCAGCATCTGCAGTTCCTTCTTAATCATCAAAGACTTGTCCCATCTCCCTGCTCCCATCTGGCAGAAAATACAGAAGCTTGAAAGTTTTGCACCACCAAACTCATCTGGACTTTGTCTTGCACTAA
Source organism: Okamejei kenojei (assembly GCA_035221665.1). Taxonomy (NCBI): domain Eukaryota; kingdom Metazoa; phylum Chordata; class Chondrichthyes; order Rajiformes; family Rajidae; genus Okamejei; species Okamejei kenojei. The sequence goes on from CM069131.1 coordinate 191,293,305, forward strand.
ACGTTATTGACGTTTTCCCCTTTATCGTGTATCAGTACACTGTGCACGTCTCGATTGTCATCATGCGTTGTCCTTCCGCTGACTGGCTAGCACGCAACAAAGGGCTTTTCACTCTACCTCAGTGCACGTGACAATAAACTCAACTCAACTCAACAACTCAGGAACAGCTTCTTCCCCTCCGTTATCAGGCTTCTGAAGGGGTCCTTCCACAAGCTAGGGTACTGTCCGATTCACCTCCACCCCATTGCGGACATGTCTCTGGAACTGATACGCTACAATGCTGAGAACTATATTCTGCACTCTGTATCTTAGACAATAGGCAATAGACAATAGGTGCAGGAGTAGGCCATTCGGCCCTTCGAGCCAGCACCACCATTCAATGTGATCACAGCTGATCATCCCCAATCAGTGCCCCGTTCCTGCCTTCTCCCCATATCCCCTGACTCTGCTATCGTTAAGAGCCCTATCTAGCTCTCTCTTGAAAGCATCCAGAGAACCGGCCTCCACCGCCCTCTGAGGCAGAGAATTCCACAGACTCACAACTCTCTGTGAGAAAAAGTGTTTCCTCGTCTCCGTTCTAAATGGCTTACCCCTTATTCTTAAACCGTGGCCCCTGGTTCTGGGCTCCCCCCTTTGCTCTCCCCGTTGTACTTGAGTTTGTCGTTACATGATAAAACTTCCCTGTTATAACAAAGATGTTGTCAAGCTGGAGAAGGTGCAGAGAAGGTTTACGAGGATGTTGCCGGGACCAGAGGGTGTGAGCAGTGGGGAGAGGTTGAGCAGGCTGGGATTCTATTCCTCTGGAGCGTAGGAGGATGAGAGGAGATCTTATAGAGGTGTACAAAATCACGAGAGGAATAGATCGGGTAGACGCACAGAGTCTCTTGCCCAGAGTAGGGGAATCGAGGACCAGAGGTCATCAGTTTATGGTGAAGGGGTAAAGATAAGGACCTGAGGGTTGGAAGGGTGGTGGGTGTGTGGAACGAGCTGCCGGAAGAATAATTGAGGCAGACATTATCGCAACGTTTTAGAACCATTTAGATAGATGGGTTTAGAGGGATATGGGCCAAACGCAGGCAGATGAGACTTGTGTGGAGCGAACATGTTGGTCAGTTTGGGCAAGTTGGGTGGAAGGGCCTGTTTCCACAGCGACTTGATTGTACTTATATAGAGTATTGTCTGATGTGAACAAACAGCATGCAAAACAAGGCGGTCGGTGGGACCGTGATCCCGCCCTGAAGGCTCGTCGGTCGGCGTAACCGGGAGGGAGCTGGAGATGTCGGAAGTGAGGAGCGAGGGCCGGTGGGAGGGTGAAACATAGAAACATAGAAATTAGGTGCAGGAGCAGGCCATTCGGCTCTTCGAACCTGCACCGCCATTCAATATGATCATGGCTGATCATCCAACTCAGTATCCCGTACCTGCCTTCTCTCCATACCCCATGATCCCCTTTCAGCCACAAGGGCCACATCCTAACTCCCACTTAAATATGGCCAACGAACTGGCCTCAACTACCTTCTGTGGTAGGGAATTCCACAGTGAACCGGGGTAATGTCTCCAGCGCCTTCATGGTCAGCTGCAGGATACGCCCCCGGGACATAAAGATGGCCGGGCCAGGAGAGGAGAGGAGAGGAGAAGGGAGGAGAGGACAGGAAAGGAGATGGGAGGAGAGGAATGGAGGGGACAGGAGAGGAGAAGAGAGGAGAGGGGAGGAGAGGAGAGGAGAGGGGAGAGGAGAGGACAGGAGAGCAGAGGGGAGAGAGAGGAGAGGAGTGGAGAGTGGAGAGGAGAGGCGAGGCGAGGAGTGGAGAGGAGAGGAGAGGAGAGGGACGAGTAGAGGAGAGGGACGTCAGTTCGTGGGAACTGCTCCAGTGCCTCGAGCGCGCGGGCCGACCGGACTTTAGGTTTGTTCGTAGTGGAGGAAGGAACTACAAATAATGGTTTGAGCAAAGGATAGACACAAAATGCTGGAGTAACTCAGCGGGACAGGCAGCGTCTCTGGAGAGAAGGAATGGGTGACGTTTCGGGGCAAGATCCTCAGAAGAAGGGTCTCGCCCTGAAACAACACCCATTTCTTCTCTTTTCTGCAGTTGTATAGGGCTCTGGTGTGATCACATCTGGAGTATTGTGTCCAGTTTTGGTCTCCTAATTTGAGGAAGGACATCCTTGTGATTGAGGCAGTGCAGCGTAGGTTCACGAGATTGATCCCTGGGATGGCGGAACTGTCATATGAGGAAAGATTGAAAAGACTAGGCTTGTATTCACTTTAGAAGGATGAGGGGGATCTTATAGAAACATATACAATTATAAAAGGACTAGACAAGCTAGATGCAGGAAAAATGTTCCCAATGTTGGGCGAGTCCAGAACCAAGGGCCACAGTCTTAGAATAAAGGGGAGGCGTTTTAAGACTGAGGTGAGAAAAACTCTTTTTCACCCAGAGAGTTGTGAATTTGTGGAATTCCCTGCCACAGAGGGCAGTGGAGGCCAAGTCACTGGATGGATTTAAGAGAGAGTTAGATGGAGCTCTACGGGCTAGTGGAGTCAAGGGATATGGGGAGAAGGCAGGCACGGGTTATTGATAGGGGACGATCAGCCATGATCATATTGAATGGCGGTGCTGGCTCGAGGGGCTGAATGGCCTCCTCCTGCACCTATTTTCTATGTTTCTATGTTTCCATGTTTCTACGAGACGCTGCCTGTCCCGCTGAGTTACTCCAGCATTTTGTGTCAGTTATGAAGGTTAATTGGCTTTCCACACATGCCAATTGTCCCTTCGTGTGTGTGGGGCAGCGTTAGTGCGCTGGGAGCGCGGGTCGGCGCAGACTCGGTGGGCCGAAGGGGGCTGTATCTCCAGAACTAAAACTAAAACAAAACAAAATGCAGTTGGAATCAATCTGTTGGCAAACGGAAGAGAAGTCTCACTTTTAGCTCAGGCTCTTCCCGGCCAGGAATGACACCCAGCGGGAAGGCCGAGGAATGTTTTGTGTGAGAATGCAGGAAACCACCAATTTTCGAAATCGAGGAAGACCTTCTCACCAGGTAGCCAGAGAGCCAAGCCCCAGCTGTGCAAAGACCCGCTCACGGGCGGAAAAAAACGCCTCTCCATTCCGGTCGCCGCATGAGGGAAAAAACCGGGTTATCCATGTGTTTTTGTGCAATTAAATGTTACAGTAGACCAGGAATTTCAAAGAGCGAGGACTGTGTGAATATACCACTGAGGATCGTGCAAACTTGCTCGCGAGGGCCTGTCCCGCTTGGCGGTTTTCGTTCGGCGACTGCCGGCGTCTTATCAGTGTCACCAAAAGATTTTGAACATTTCAAAATCCAGTGCCGAGAAAAAAACAAAAATGTCGCGAGACTCGAAAAAACACCGCGCCTCACACGTCGTCACGCCGCGCCACGTCACCGCCGCGACTTTTTCGGCGACCCGATACGTCCGGCAACGGTGCCAGCAGCCGCTGATAAAATGGGCAAGTGGGACAGGCCCTTAACCTTATTCCTGTCTTGTTCTTGAGGTCAAATGTCGGCTACATGAGGGCGGCCACGGTGGCGCAGCGGTGGAGTTGCTGCCTTGCAGCGCTCACGGCGCCAGAGACCCGGGTTCCATCCCGACTACGGGTGCTGCCCGCACGGAGTTTGTACGTTCTCCCCGTGACCTGCGTGGGTTTTCTCCTGGAGCTCCGGTTTCCTCCCACACTCCAAAGACGTGCAGGTTTATCAGCCGATTGGCTTGGTGTAACTGTAAAATCATCCCGAGTGTGTGTCAGGTAGTGTTATGCCCCTGTCCCACTTAGGAAACCTGAACGGAAACCCCTGGAGACTTTGCGCCCCCACCCAAGGTTTCCGTGCGGTTCCCGGAGGTTCCCGGAGGTTTTTGTCCTCCGCAACCACCTTCAACTAGCATCGCAACCGGCTTCGACTAAAAAATTACCAATTTTTAAAACAGAAACCACTTTCAACCACTAGGGAGACTGACAAAAACCTCCGGGAACTTCCGGGGAACTGCACGGAAACCTTGGGTGGGGGCGCAAAGTCTCCAGAGGTTTCCGTTCAGGTTTCCTACGTGGGACAGGGGCTTTAGTGTGCGGGGATCGCTGGTCAGCAGGCCGCCCGTTGGGCCGGTTTCCGCGCTGTATCTCTACACTAAACGACACTCAAACGAACAGCTTGCACGATCAAAGTCACAAACCATCTCACGGGAGCACTTCACGGGAAAGTCTTTGAAACCAAGTTACAGAGAGGAACGTGTAGGAAGGAACTGCAGATGCTGGTTTAAACCGAAGATAGACACCAAATGGAGTAACTCGGTTGGTCAGGCAGCGTCTCTGGAGAGAAGGTGCAGGCGACCGTTGCGAGTGTACGGGGATCGCTGGACGCAGTGGCCTCAGTGGGCCGAAGGGTCTGTTTCTGCATCTCTAACCCACACCCAACAAAACAGATTCTTCCTTTCTGTCGTCAGGCTTCTGAACGGTCCCCCCAACGCAACCCTTTTCCCCCAACGCGATATTCCACCACTCACCCATAGCCCCCAACTGCGCAGGCGCGGCTCACTTGCCCTCATCCCCAGCACTCTCTCCCTCCTCTTCACCCTCCTTTGCCTCATCTACTGCGCTAGAGTTGTGTATTCATGTAGCGTGTGTGTGATCTGTTTAGACAGCATGCAAGGCAAAGCTTTCCACCGTAACCTCGTTACAGGTGACGAGAGTAAGAAGCCTAAACCTTAACCTCAGTAACCACAGCTCCTGAGAAAACAATCCAAAAGCCCTGTCCCACTGTACGAGTTCATTCCAATTCTCCCCCCGAGTTTGCCAAGAGTTCTCCTGAGTTTGCCCTGATTCGAACTCGGAGATTTACGGTAAAGGCCGCTCGCAGGTACCCGGGGCTCTCGTGGACATTTTTCAACGTGTTGAAAAAACTTCACGAGTCTTCCCGAGCTTACCGCGTTTCCCGAGTACCTGCCGTTAGCGTTACGAGTCGCTAAGAGACGTCCCCGCTATGTACATTCTACGTGCTTCCACGAGTTTGATTTTTTTTTTTAACTCGGGAGAGCTCTTGAATGAACTCGTACAGTGGGACAGGGCTTTAAGTCAGTGCAACCTGTCGTAGAAACTAGGAACTGCAGATGCTGATTTACAGCAAAGATAGACTACACCTCACGCTGCCTCGGCAAGGATGGGCTAATTCTGCTCTTGCTATTGAGGGAGTGCAGCGTAGGTTCACCAGGTTAATTCCCGGGATGGCGGCACTATCATATGTTGATAGAATGGAGCGGCTGGGCTTGTATACACTGGAATTTCGAAGGATGAGAGGGGATCTTATTGAAACATATAAGATTAATAAGGGATTGGACACGCTAGAGGCAGGAAACATGTTCCCGATGTTGGGGGAGACCAGAACCAGCGGACACAGTTTAAGAATAAGGGGCAAGCCATTTAGAACGGAGATCAGGAAAATCTTTTTCCCCAAGAGAAATGTGAATCTGTGAAATTCTCTGCCTCCACGGCCGGTTCTCTGGATGCTTTCAAGAGAGGTTTAGATAGGGCACTTAAAGATAGCGGAGTCAGGGGATGCGGGGAGAAGGCAGGAACGGGGTACTGATTGGTGGATGATCAGCCATGATCACATTGAATGGCGGTGCTGGCTCTAAGGGCCAAATGGCCTACTCCTGCACCTATTGTCTATTGTCAATACTCTTGAATGTAGAAACAAAGATGTTTCGATGCTGGGTTATACCAAAGGTGGACACAGAGTGCTGGAGTAACTCAGCGGGTCAGGCAGCATCTCTGCAGAAAAAGGATGGGTGACGATTCGGGTCGGGACCCTGAATCTTGATCACAAAACAAAACAAATTGCAAAACCACTGGACTAATGCATTGAGGTGAAATGAGTGGGAGGAAAGCTTTTTCATATTCATAAGTGATAGGAGCAGAATTAGGCCATTCAGCCCATCAAGTCTCCTCCGCCATTCAATCATGGCTGTTCTATCTCTCCCTCCCAACCCCATTCTCCTGCCTTCTCCCCATAAATCCTGACACCCGTACCAATCGGGAATCTATCAATCTCTGCCTTATAAAATATCCGTTGTTGGCCCCCACAGCCGCCTGTGGCAAAGAATCCCACAGATTCACCACCCTCTGACTAAAGAAATTCTTCCCCGACTTCCTCCCTGAAGGAGCATCCTTTAATTCTGAGGCTGTGCCCTCTGGTCCTAGAATTGGACCGAGCTGCCAGAGGAGGTAGTTGAGGCTGGGATTATCCCAACGTTTAAGAAACGGTTGGACAAGTACATGGACAGGACAAGTCTGGAGGGATATGGGTCAAACTCGGGCAGGTGGGACGAGTGTAACTGGGACATGTTGGCCGGTATGGGCAAGTTGGGCCGAAGGGCCTGTTTCCACACGAGGACCAGACGTCACAGCCTCGGAATTCTATCTGGGACATATGACAATCAAACACTCTCCCACTAGTGGAAACATCCTCTCCACACCCACTCCATCCAGGCCTTTTTCTCTCTGCCACAGAGGAGAAATGCCTTTCTAACCAAACTATTCGACTGGTGGCCTCAATAGACAGCCCTGGTGGGTGTGCTGCTCAACAGAAGCCTTTGCAAATGTGGGAAATAAGAAACGGAGAGAGCAAAGAACACAACCTCTGATCAAAGGAACACCCATTCTGGGCAGGGAGGAAACGATTAAACAGCCCGCTGATCCACACTGACTTCAACAGGGATAAGAGAGGAGGAAAAAGGGGAGATCAAAGGCACTTCCTGCTGAAACAATGCTCTTGGGTTGGTGGGGAATGAACAGAGAGAACGCCAGCAAACCTCACCCACACCCACACCCACTCCCACTCCTGGGGTATCTCATTTCACTCTCATCTCATGTGGGCACCTTCAGGCGGGGAGACTGGGGGGAGGGAGTGGGTTAGAGGAAGAGGGAGAGAGAGAGAGAGAGAGAGAGAGAGAGAGAGAGAGAGAGAGAGAGAGAGAGAGAGAGAGAGAGAGAGAAGGAGAATGGGTGAGAGGGGGAAAAAGAAGGGAGGGGAGGGGACGAAATGATAGAGAGAGAGAGAGTGAGAGCGAGAGAGAGAGAGGGAGAGAGTGATTGGGAAAGAGGGAGGGAGAGAGAGAGAGAGAGAGAGAGAGAGAGAGAAAAGTCAAAAGTCAAAAGAGTTTATTGTCATGTGTCCCTGACAGGACAATGAAATTCTTTCTTTGCTCAGCACAATAGAACATAGTAGGCATTGACTACAAAACAGATCAGTGTGTCCAGAAAGTGATAGAGAGAGAGAACAAACTGGGACTTTATTCCTTGGAGCGCAGGAGGATGAGGGGTGATCTTATAGAGGTGTATAAAATCATGAGAGGAATAGATCGGGTAGATACGCAGTCTCTTGCCAGAGTAGGGGAATCGAGGACCAGAGAATACAGGTTTAAGATGTGGGGCAAATAGTTCAACAGGAATCAGAGGGGTGACTTTTTACACAAAGGGTGGTGGGTGTATGGAACGAGCTGCCAGAGGAGGTAGTTGAGGCTGGGACTATCGGTAACCAAATAACAAATAATATGTTTTAATAACCAATGGATCGACTGGGCTTACATTCACTGGAATTTAGGGTAAGAGGGGATCTTATAGAAACATATAAAATTCTTAAGGGATTGGACAGGCTAGATGCAGGAAAAATGGCCCCAATGTTCGGAGAGTCCAGAACCAGGGGTCACAGTTTAAGAATAAGAGGTAGGACTCAGATGAGGAGAAACTTTTTCATCCAGAGAGTTGTGAATCTGTGGAATTCTCCGCCACAGAAGACAGTGGAGACCAAATCGCTGGACGATTTCAAGAGAGAGTTAGATATAGCTCTTAGGGCTAACAAAATCAAGGGATATGGAGAAAAAGCAGGAACGGGGTACAGATTTTGGATGATCAGCCACAATCATATTGAAAGGTGGTTCTGGCTTGAAGGGCCGAATGGCCTGCATCCATTTTCTATGTTTCAATGTAATTTAATACTTATATATCTATTCCTTTTTAGATAGATCTCTCCTTCATCTAGTGTTTTCACTGTGATTTTGTACCTGTAAATAAAGGTAGTTCAGTTAAGTTTATTGTTGTCACGCGTACCGAGGTACAGTGAAAAGCTCTTTGTTACGTGCTATCCAGTCAGCGGAAAGACAAGACGTGATTACAATCGAGCTGTTCACAGTGTACAGGGATCAAGATACTGGGAATAATGTTTAGTGGAAGATAAAGTCCAGTAAAGTCCAATTAAAGATAGTTCGTCGTGAGGCAACATAGAAACATAGAAAATAGGGGCAGGAGGAGGCCATTCGGCCCTTCGAGCCAGATGGTAGATGGTAGTTCAGGACTGCTGTTTAGTTGGTGATGAGTAGAGCCAGGATTAAATGCCATACGTACCTTTATTTGATGATTTCACCAGGATAATGCCTTTTTCACCATCGAGTGCCTAAATCAGCCTTTTTTGCCGTTTTGCTAAAAGGTCGTGCTATTTTCTCTAGTCGTACCATGATTACAATGTCGATTTCTATGTTGACACATTAATATTAATGTTATTATTAATGTGTTAACATAGTATAACTTACAAGGAAACTTCCACCACCGGGGCGAAACCGGGGGCGCCACTGTCGGTCGTTCATTCGTTCGTGCCGCTGCCCGCTGGTTCAGTCTTCTCCAAGATCTATTTAAGAAAGAACTGCAGATGCTGGAGAAATCGAAGGTAGACAAAAAATGCTGGAGAAACTCAGCGGGTGAGGCAGCATCTATGGAGAGAAGGAATAGCCGAGGTTTTGGGTCGAGACCCTTCTTCAGACTGATGTGGGGGGGTGGGGGCGGGAAAAAGAAAGGAAGAGGCAGAGACAGTAGGACTAGAAGGAGAGCTGGGAAGGGGGAGGGGGGAGGAGGGAGAAGACAAGGTCTATCTAAAATTAGAGGAGTCAATGTTGATACCGCTGGGGTGTAGACTACCCAAGCGAAATACCCAAGCTTGTCTCCTCACTACATTTACTGCTGGCTCCTGCTGCAAATCTGAGTTTGAATGATCCGTGCAAGGCATTCATTGATGCTGGAATTCCACTGTGGAAATTGGAAAACAAATCTCTCAGAGGTTTTTTAGAGAAATACACAGAGGAACATAGACCAAGCGAGTCATCATTACGGAAAAATGATGTTGACAGCAACTTCAACATTGTTGTGCAGAAAATTAGAGATGAAGTTGCACGCAACAAAACATGGATCTCAATAGACGAGACAACTGATGCTGTGGGGAGATATGTTGCCAATGTGGTCATCGGTACACTCGAGGCACGTCAACCATCAAAGGAGTATTTGTTGACATCGGAAGTATTGGAGAAGTCAAACAGCTCAACTATTGCTCAGTTGTTTATATCTTCACTTTCTGTACTTTGGCCAGAAGGTATAAAACACGAGAATGTTCTTCTGCTTGTAACTTAAAGTTTTATTCCCCAAAATGTTGTATTTGATATGCTTAGCTGAAGAACTTCATAGAATTGCCAAGCACATACGTAGCTTGTTTCCAAATGTCGATCGCCTAGTTTCCAATGTCAAGAAAATCTTCCTCAAAGCACCGTCACCTGTGCAGTTGTTCAAGGAAATGGCAGCCGAGATTCCGCTACCTGCTCAGCCCGTTTTGATGAGGTGGAGTACATGGCTCTCTGCTGTACTCTACTATGCTGCAAATTTTGAAAAGATAAAAGAAATCGTCGACTGTTTTGGAGAAGAAGAATCTGCTGCAGTCAGGATCGTCAGTGAAATCCTGCAGAAAAAGTCCCTCCACCGCGATCTTGTGTTTATTGCTTCCAATTTTGCAAACTTCCCACAAGCTATCACTTCACTTGAGAAACGTGGCGAAACTTTAGTGAATAACCTGCAGGTTTTCAACAAAGTAACTGACAATATTCGTAAAGTTCCTGGCAACGTAGGTAAAGACAGACAAGGAAAATGCGAGAGTGTGATTTTAGCGAACAAAGATCTTGAAGAAATAGAATACATAGCTAAAGATCTCATAGATAGTTGTAATGCACAAGATATTGACATGAATATAGAGTCTGTAGCTTGTTTCTGGGTATGCACCAGTGACCTCAGCTGAGGTAGAAATAAGTTTTTCAAAACTGAAGCATATTCTGCCTGACAGACGGCATAGTTTAACCAGATAATTTGAAAAAAATGCTAGTAATTATGCGCAACCAGGCAACTTTGGTCATTTAATTTAATTTAACCCCTATATTATCATTTTTAACCATATTTGGGTTGTGGAAATAAATGCCTTTTATGCCTTTTTTGTCAATAACTGCCTTTTTCGTGCCTTTTTTGTAATTTTATTATGCCTTTTTGCCTGCCTATTTCAGAGTTTTTTAGTGCCTAAACATCCTGGCTCTAGTGATGAGATTGTTCAGTTGCCTGATAACAGCTGGGAAGAGACTGTCCCTGAATCTGGAGGTGTGCGCGTTTTCACACTTCTGTACCCCTTGCCCGATGGGAGAGGGGAGAAGAGGGAGTGGCCGGGGTGAGATGACTGGTCCTTGATGATGCTGCTGGCCTTGCCGAGGCAGCGTGAGGTGTAGATGGAGTCAATGGAAGGGAGATAGATTCAAAGTACTGGAGTGACTCAGCGGGTCAGGCAGCATCTCTGGAGAAAATGGATGGGTGACGTTTCGGGTCGGGACCCTTCTTCAGACTGCAATGGTTTGAAGAAGTTTGGTTTGCGTAAGGGTCTGGGCTACGTCCACAACTCTTTTGTAAAACCTTGCACTAAATGTTATTTCCTATATCATGTATCTGTACGCAGGGAATGGCCCGATTGTAATCATGAAAAATTGAGTCGACTGGGTTTGTATTCACTGGAATTTAGAAGGATGAGAGGGGATCTTATAGAAACATATACAATTCTTAAGGGATTAGAAACATAGAAACATAGAAAATAGGTGCAGGACGAGGCCATTATCAATAACCCGTGCCTGCCTTCTCCCCATATCCCTTGACTCCACTAGCCCCTAGAGCCCTATCCAACTCTCTCTTAGAATCATAGAATCATAGAAAATAGGTGCAGGAGCAGGCCATTCGGCCCTTCGAGCCTGCACCGCCATTCAATATGATCATGGCTGATCATCCAACTCAGTATCCTGTACCTGCCTTCTCTCCATACCCCCTGATCCCTTTAGCCACAAGGGCCACATCTAACTCCCTCTTAAATATAGCCAACGAACTGGCCTCAACTACCTTCTGTGGCAGAGAATTCCACAGACTCACCACTCTCTGTGTGAAAAAAGATCTTCTCATCTCGGTCCTAAAAGACTTCCCCCTTATCCTTAAACTGTGACCCCTTGTTCTGGAGTTCCCCAACATCGGGAAAAATCTTCCTGCATCTAGCCTGTCCAACCCCTTAAGAATTTTGTAAGTCTCTATAAGATCCCCCCTCAATCTCCTAAATTCCAATCTCTTAAATCCATCCAGTGACTTGGCCTCCACTGCCCTCTGTGGCAGGGAATTCCACAAATTCACAACTCTCTGGGTGTAAAAGTTTTTTCTCACCTCAGTCTTAAACAACCTCCCCTTTATTCTAAGACTGTGGCCCCTGGTTCTGAACTCACCCAACATTGGGAACATTTTTCCTGCATCTAGCGTGTCCAGTCCTTTTAGAATGTTATATGTTTCTATAAGATATCCCCTCATCCTTCTAAACTCCAGTGAATACAAGCCTAGTCTTTTCAAAGACTAGGATTGGACAGGCTAGATGCAGGAAAAATGTTCCCGATGTTAGGGGAGTCCAGAACCAGGGGTTACAATTGAAGAATAAGGGGTAGGCCGTTTGGGACTGAGATGAGGAAACACTTTTTCACCCAGAAAGGCAGTGGAGGCCAATTCACTGGATGTTTTTGAGAGATAGTTGAATGTAGCTCTTCTGGGTAACGGAATCACGGGATATGGGGAAAAAGCAGGAACGGGGTACTGATTTTAGATGATCAGCCGTGATCATATTGAAGGGCGGTGCTGGCTCGAAGGGCCAAATGGCCTACTCCTGCACCTATTTCCTAGATGTTCTATTTTTCTACGTTTCTTCCTTCCGCTGACTGGTCAGCACGCGACCAAAGCTGTACACCGTACCTCGGCACACGTGACATACTATACTGAACAAACGTAGGGTACACAAAAGGCTGGAGAAACTCAGCGGGTGCAGCAGCCTCTCAGGAGCGAAGGAGACGGGCAACGTTTCGGGCCGAGACCCTTCTTCAAACCCACGTTTGTCAAGCTCAAAGCTGCCTCACCAGAGACTGATGGAGCTGCAGAAAGATGCCTCGGCAGGCAGGACATGCAGGTGCCATTTCCATTATTGCACCAGTAAAGGTTATTGTTTTGCAGTTTCGGTGAAGTTAGAGAATGTGTTTTTGTGAGCACATGCCATGTCAAATACAACAGAGTATTCTACCGCTGCCGTCTATGCTAATCCTTTAAAAAGTAACAGATGTACAGCTTATTCTTTAATAATGCTATTCACGATAAAACCAAAATTATGGCTTGCTGTTTTTTTGAGGGGGATAAAGTATCAATCAAAGCGCCTGTAGACGTTTGATTCCAATATCATCTGCAGGTGCCAGGTGTCGTTATGCGCGTTCATTTATCAGTCTGCATTACTTCCCATTTTATGGCTGGGGAAGGGTCTCGAACTGCAGATGCTGGAAAATCGAAGGTGGACAAGAAATGCCGGGAGAAACTCAGCGGGTGGGGCAGCATCTGTGGAGCGGAGGAAATAGGCAACGTTTCGGGCCGAAACCCAAGGGTTTCGGCCCGAAACGTTGCCTATTTCCTTTATCATCGTTACTCTTTTGTTCTTATTTGTTCTACACCCTCGATGTCACCGTCTGTATCTCGTCCACACCCCCCCCCCCCCCCCACGACACTCAGTCTGAAGAAGGGTCTCGACCCAAAACGTCACCCATTCCTTCTCTCCAGAGACGCTGCCCGTCCCGCCGAGTTGCTCCGGCCGTTTGCGTCTATCTTCGGTTTAAACCAGCATCTGCAGTTCCTTCCTGCCCATTTTCATTTAGTTCAGCTGCGAGATTCAGCGCGGAAGCAGGCCCTTCGGCCCGCCGGGCCCGCACCGACCGACCAGCGATCTGGCTCCACCCTGCACCCTACGCGTGGTGGCGCAGCGGTAGAGTTGCTGCCTCACAGCGCCGGAGACCCGGGTTCGATCCCGACTGCGGGCGCTGTCGGTACGGAGTTTGTACGTCCATCCCCGCGACCCGGTACCAGGGCCCCATCCCCGACCTCTACCTCCGTTACATCGACGACTGCTTTGGTGTCACCTCCTGCACCCACACACAACTGACTGACTTCATCCATTTCACCACCAACTTCCATCCGGCACTCAAATACACTTGGACCATTTCCGACATTTCCCTACCATTCCTTGACCTCACCATCTCTATTGCAGGTGATACACTCCTGACCGACATCCACTACAAACCAACTGACTCCCACAGCTACCTGGACTACTCTTCCTCCCACCCTGCTTCCTGTAAGGACTCCATCCCCTATTCCCAATTCCTCCGTCTACGCCGCATCTGCTCCCAGGATGAGGTGTTCCACACCAGGTCATCACAAATGGCCTCATTCTTCAGAGAACGGGGATTCCCCTCCCCCACTATTGATGAGGCTCGCACCAGGGTCTCCTCCATACCCCGCAACACTACCCTCTCTCCCCATTCCCCCACTCGCAACAAGGGCAGAGTCCCCCTGGTCCTCACCTTTCACCCCACCAGCCGGCAAATACAACACATAGTCCTCCGCCAGTTTCGCCACCTCCAACGTGACCTCTCCACTCGCCACATCTTCCCATCTCCCCCCGTCTGCCTTCCGCAAAGGACCGCTCCCTCCGCAACTCCCTTGTCAATTCTTCCCTCCCCTCCCACTCTACCCCTTCCCCGGGCACTTTCCCTTGCAACTGCAAGAAATGCAACACTTGTCCCTTCACCTCCCCCTACACTCCTTTCAGGGACCACAAGCAGTCCTTCCAGGTCCGACAGAGGTTCACCTGCACCTCCTCCAACCTCATCTACTGCATCCGCTGCTCCAGATGCCAGATGATCTATATCGGTGAGACCAAGCGGAGGCTTGGCGATCGTTTCGCCGAACACCTCCGCTCGGTCCGCAAATAACCAACCCGACCTCCCGGTGGCTCAGCACTTCAACTCTCTCCCCTCCATTCCGTATCCGACCTCTCGGTCCTGGGCCTTCTCCACGGCCAGAGTGAGCAACACCGCAAGTTGGAGGAACAGCACCTCATATTCCGCTTGGGGAGTCCGCAACCTTTGGGCTTGAACATTGAATTTTCTCAATTCTGTTAACCCTTGCTGTCTCCTCCCCTTCCCACCTCTCCCTCAGCCCTCGGGATCCTCCTCCTCCTTTTTCCTTTCTATTCCCCGCCCCCACCCACCTCCCATCAGTCTGAAGAAGGGTTTCGGCCCGAAACGTCGCCTACCTCCTTCGCTCCTCAGATGCTGCTGCACCCGCTGAGTTTCTCCAGCCTTTTGTGTACCCCCGCTGAGTTACTCCACCATTTTGTGTCTATCTTTGGTTTAAACCAGCATCTGCAGTTCCATCCTGCACAAAATGTCGGCCATTCAGTTATCCTTCAATATCACCTGATTTAATTGTTTAACGATTAGTTTAGATTATTGTCACGCGTACCGAGGTACAGTGAAAAGATTCTGTTGCGTGCTAACCAGTCCGGGCCTTCTCCCCGTGACCTGCGTGGGTTTTCTCCGGGTGCTCCGGGTTCCTCCCGCACTCTAAAGACGTGCAGGATTGTAGGTGAATGGTGAAGTAGCTCAGAGTGTGTGTGGGATCGCTGGTTGACGTGGGCGCGGCGGGCTGAAGGGCCTGTTCCTGCCCTGTGTCTCGAAACTAAGCTAAACCTAAACTGAAGGGTTACTTTGGCAAGGGGACTGGGTTCCAATTTTACAGCCCACCCCGTCCTCATATAACGAGGAGGAATGTCACTGCAGAGTCCAACGTGCACAGCTAAGAAAACTCCACCTAATTGTACACAACTCGGCCTGCCAAGAAAGTCAGTCTGCTCAGGCAGCACAACTTCAAAGCTCAAAGTCAAACAGAACATCCACCACATTGCGTTTAGCCGCCACTGGAGAGTAAATCTGGCTGCAGATTTATCACCAAGGAAAGTCTTCACAAGATGAGGCAAAAAGGGGCAGGAAATGGGGCTTGTGTGTGTGCTCAGCTCTTGGATGATGACCTGAGGATGCTGCCAAGATCTTCACCAGAAACTCAACCTTACTCCTGCAGACACGCACGCACACACACACACACACACACACACACACGCACACACACACACACACACACACACACACACACACACACACACACACACACACACACACACACACACACACACACACACACACACACACACACACACACACGCACACACGCACACACACACACACACACACACACACACACATACACACACACACACACACACAGGCATGCGCACACAGATATCCGCACACACACATATATACACACTCAAACACACATATACACACACACCCAGGCATGCGCACACACACTTACGCACGCACACACACAGCATGCGCATACACACGCATTCATATACACACACACACACAGCCATGCGCACACACGTAGGCACACACACACACACAGACATGCACACACACGTACACTACACATATACGCACACACACGCAGGCATGCGCACACACATACACACATTCATATACACACACGCACACAGGCATGCGCACACATATACGCACACAC